>CM053267.1:10157197-10707860 GCA_028583415.1 Protea cynaroides | reverse complement strand
GAGTTATGCCCAATGTTGAGGAATATGATTAAGTAAAGACCAAAATAGTTTGGCTGAATTAATGAATTTATAAGCATATACCCTAATGCTTATAGATAGACTTGGCATATGAAGTAACAATCACAAGATATTTTTTGAGATATATAGAAGAGAGAGCAAGGTAGAACAGCAAGGATAAAAGAAATACAAGCTAATAAGTGCAATATGAGATTTTGACGATAGTCTTCGAGAAATCATAAGAGATGAAGGAACTAGACAAGCTCTTAAGACCTTATACCAGATTTTGCTAGTTCAAGCCCTTTGGACTAGATGTTGTATGGGATGAGTGTTACGAACAATGTCCAAATCTTATGGATGAACTTATGGGGCAATAGTTCGTCGGTTGCGCTTGTGGAATTAAAGATCATCTCTGAATTGATGGATGAAGTAGAAGTAGTAATTTTGTTAGGTTTGTATATAGAAACGGTGTAAGCAGACTTAAAAAAGGAAAACCAAACCCTGACTTTTGTTTTGGGAATGGAATTGCAGTATTGTGAACTATGTCAATGATTTGCCACTGACTCCCAAATTGGTTGACATGGTTGGGTGATTGTTGATCGCCTTATGAAGATAGCTCATTCCATTGCTATACGACCTCGGTATGCTTTGGAGCGGCTAACTGAGCTATATATGGATAATATTGCCAGATTGAATGGTATGCATGAGAGCTTAGTGTCGATCAGAGGCTTATGCTTTATTTCAAAGTTTTGGGAGGATCTACAGAAGATAATGGGAACAAAGTTAAAGTTTAGTACCGCACTTAACCTCAAACCGACGGACAGTCGAAGCAGACTATACAGATCCTAAGAGCTATGCCCCGAGTTTATGAAATTGATTTCAAGGAACTTGAGTTGAGAAGTTACCGTGAATTGAAGTTGCTATTAAGCTACTATGTAAATGTCACCTATCAAGCATGGTACGGTAGAAATGACAAATTCCTTTATTTTGGAATAAAGTTGGTGAATGAAGAATTTTGGAAACCTAAGTCTAATGAAGAAAACTATCGAGTGGTAAACAAGATCAAAGAAAAGGGGTAGGATAGCTCAAGAGGTCAGAAGAGACACCAAGACCTTGAGTTCTCCATAAGGGAAAAATGCTTTTGAAGATATCACTTATACGAAGTTTGAAATGATTAGACAAGAAGGAAAGTAGTATTCTATATATGCGTCGAATCTTATAAACTCTAGAGAGACGTAGAAAGGCTGCATATCAATTAGCGTTACCGCTATCCCTGTCTAGTATGCATGATGTATTTCGTGTCTCTATTGAATAAGTACATTGGAGATCCATATCAAAGGTATTGACCACGGAATCACTGGATTAGACAGAATGTTTGACTATGGAAGTGGTACCAGCCTAGTTCACTAGTTGAAAGGTACAACACCTTAAAAACTTGGTATCAATTATACGAAGATAATCTGACGAAGACAAGACGTAGAGAAGACGGCATAGAAAGAAGAATATGCAAGGTGAAAATAGAATTCCCGCCTATTGACTCCGAAGTAAATCCAAAATTTTGAGGACAAAATTTATTTTAAGGATGGGGGAGTTGTAAGATTTGTACGTTCAAATTATGAGGACAAAATTCATTTAAGGATGGGGGAGTTGTAAGATCCGTACTTTCAAATTTTCAGGACGAAATTTCTTTTAAGGGTGGTGGAGTTGTAAGACCCGCACGCCACGAACCCGGCCTAACCTTACATTTTGTGTCGAGACACTTTTACATATCATGGTCGAGCCAAGTGGACCAAGTGTGTGAAGAAACCCAAGACCCAATATGAAAATTTACCCAAAAACAGTCAAAATGAGGGTAGGGTCGCATGTTTTAACAGGCAGGTCCGACCCTCCCATCGACCCCACACCATCGACCCTCAATCATGGGTCGAAGGGTCTATGAGTTGTCCGACCTCCCATCGACCCTCACCATCGACCCTCGGCATTCGGGAAAAACAGCACGAACCGAAAATTGAGAAACCTTCCTAATTTCAATTGGAACCTTTCCTAAACTCAATGGGACTTATTTTGGGAGGTTTTGCCCTATAAATAGGACGTCCCTAAGCCTCTTTCACTCCTTTTACAACCCTAATTGGATTGAGAAAAAGAGAAGAGAAGGAAGAGAAGAAGAGAAGAAAAACTTGAAGAAAAGGCTAAGGAAGAAGAGGAAATTCAGAGGAACTCTGAATCTCAGCAAGCCTAAGGTATGAACCCATGATTTATTTAAGACTTTAGAATGGTTTATAAAGAAGGTATGACTTAGAAGAAACCCAAATCATCCATCCATGGTTTTCGTTTTACCATCCATGGTTTTCGTTTTAATGGAAAACCATGGAGGAGAGCATTAAAACCATGTAGGTGAATAAAGTATAGTTCTAAACCATAGAACATGTATAGAATGGATTGTGGAAGTAAGCCATAGGACCCAACCAACGATCCAACCATGAAAGAGAGAATGAAATTTGATATTTTTGACTCAAACCATGGAGGGTCGCACCTAGGGTCGATGGCAGATCCGACCCTAGCATCGACCCTCAGTGTTCGGGAAGTTCAGATTAGGGGAGGGTCGCACCCGTGGTCGATCATGACTCCGACCCTACCTCCGACCCTCGCTAATGTAATGGTTTTTAAATTCTGAATAATTCTAATTAAATTTTGTCGGCTTTGTTAGGTCTTCTAGCAATATAATAACATTATAAAGGTGATTCTAAAGCTTGAAGAGTATCTATTAGCAAGCTAAGGTGAGGGAACAAGACCTAAACTAATTGGTTAATAATAAATTGTTTTTATTTCTTGAGTCCAATGCCATGAATGATTTTATGCGTGTATGCTTGTAATGTGCATTCAACATGTCATCCAATATTTCTATTATTACTGTTCATGCATATTTAAATTTATTGTTTATAACATGATGATGATGATGATGATAGGAATAGGCATGTGAATGTTTGTGTTTGGCTAGTGTATATGGTGCGGGTAGGGATGGTATCAACCGGTACAAACCATGACCGCTTCATGGGGTGTATATTGTGCCATGGTCTATTCAAGTCATGTCCACTAAGCAAAAAGTGTGCTTGATGCGAGGGAGCATCGGGGGAGGACGTGGCATTGTGGTTCAGCCCGGTCACCGACTCTAGCTCTATCTCTACTCAAGTCTTGTCCACTAACATCGTCAGACGCCATTACCTTAGCGGAACTAATACGTCGTAGGGTATCGTGGGGACGTGGCATTGTGGTTCAGCCCGGTCACCGGACCCTAACTCTATCTCTATGGATGTATTGAGGGATGCTGGGGTGAGGCCTTGGATAGATTGTTTGGCATTAGGGTTGGTTAGTTGCGAGCCCAGTTTGCAAGCCCTCGCCAACAAGGGCTTACATGTTGGTATGGACAACCGGTACAGCCATGCCGTTTTCATGGGGTGTAATTGTCCATGGTGGGTGCATGTGGGGCGACGGTGCCGTTTTCATTGGGCATTTCCACACACTCGTGTGTAGAGGTGCGGCGGCCACCTATCCTTTCTATAGCACATTGCAAACTTTAAACCAGACCAATAGCCTTGGTTCTGAAGCAAGAAGGTATGGAGCCATTCATGAATCTGTCAGACTTAGCCAGGTTTGACGTAGAGGTAGCATTTGATGCTATGGGGTGGCTACCTATAACCCAATACCAGGGGTCAACATGTCCCGACCTGATCAAACAGCTCTACTGCAACTTACAGTTGGAGGGTGATCCAGAGGACTTTGAAAGAGGCTGAGAGCTGAGGATCACTAGCTGGGCGAAGGGGGTGCAGATTTCTTTTGACACCCACCAGCTAACGAGTCTCCTGAACATCTCCACTGCTGGAGAGCTGGTTTACTGCACACCCAAGGAGCGCAAATTCATGACTGAGAATCTGCGTCTATATGTGAGGAACCAGATCATGTAGGAAGGGCTCTGGGAGTTGAAGGAGGTCAATCTGCATCACCTTCCTCCTATATACTGTCGCATTATCCATTATAACATCATACCTCAGAGCGGCAATTACAATGAGGTACCCCAACTGACTCAGTATGTTCTTTACTACATTTGTACAAAGCAGCCTGTCTGCTTGCCCTATATCATCATACACACCATGCACCGAGCCACGATGCCTAATCTAAAGAGCAACCTACCCTATGGTCATATGATCACCACCATCCTCGATCACCTTTATGTAAACATGGAGGGTGAGAGGATGTATGAGGAGACGGTCATGGCGGACCTTGACTGGGATGCCATTACCAAGATGGGCATGCATGAGGTAGAAATCAGTGATAAAGAATTAAATGCATTGGATCATCCTCTGGGTAGGATAGCAGAGGCAGCAATAGTAGATGAGGCAGCGACAGTAGCAGCATTCAAGGCATTAGCAGCAAAGGGTGGTGGGGACGACGACCATATGTTCATGGATGTAGTGACATCCCCCTCTTACCCCACGGCCTACATCAGAGGCTGGTCTGTCTTGTCCTCCGCTAGATTCAATGATGTTACTCCCCTAGGAGATCCGGGAGTCCCAACGCATGATGGAGCGACGCGTAAGGGAGATCCTGGAGGTCCAACGAGCTACAGATCAGCTGGTGATGGATCTTGCTATGAGTCTTGGTACCACTCAGGAGCAGGTAGCTTGGCTCTAGAGGACATATGTAGAGGATTATGATAGAAATCATGAGTCACCACCTCCTCCTCCAGCATAGGGATAGATTTTTATTTTTCTTTTGTTTTAAAACAATATTATTCTTTTTGGTTTATATTTTTAGCGTTAACCATTCGGATTGTGGACCGTACCCTGTTTCTTGATAGATACATTTTATTTTCATTTCTATCTATACATAGATATAGTTCTACACTTCATTATGTATATTATTATCTTACTTTAAGTTTCTATCTCAACCAACAATGTGCTTATGGTGTGTTTGTATTAAAGCTTTTAAGTTTATCCAAACTCAATTTAAAGACACTTGTGAATGTATTCAGGTTTGATTGGTAGAGCCTGAGCGCACTAATACCAAGTTGTCAAACCCCAATTCTAATCAAATCAAAAGTATGAATAAATTGTCCTATTAACCAATGGTTCAAGCCAGGATCACATAAGACCGTGCAAACAATCAAACCATACATTCCCACATCACAATCAAAGATAATAAATAATAAGCGGAAGTCTATTAATGAACTGAGTGTAATAAATATTTAACCAATTATCTCAAAGTAACCAAAACATAGATAAATATCTAACTACAATCCGTAGACCAAAATACAAAAATAAACTAAGCATAAATACAGTGGAAACACTTGCATGATGAGTAATGCTCGTCTTCTATCGCATGCACATCCATAGCCGCCACGTGCCCATAAGTCGACGCATTGACGTAATCTTCGATAGTAACACTTGCATTATCAAAAACTAAAAAGAAAATGATATCGTGAGGTGAGCTCACAACTTAGCTCAGTGAGTAAACAAAACAATGCAACAAACATATGCATGATGTCAATTCATATATTTGGTCTGGTATAGGTTTGCAATGTGCTATGGTAAGGATAGGTAGCCACCACAACTTCGTGCACGAGAATATGAGCACACTTAATAGATCACACACTACTTTCACCCCACATTACTCGCTATAGAATAGAGATAGAGCTAGAGCCTAACGGATCACACACCTCCAGCACTCCCCCTAACACTCTATCCCATACCAGTATATATGCCCCTACTGGCGAGGGCTTGTAAACTAGGTTCATGTCTAACCAATCCTATAAGACCCACACTCCACTAACTTAGTCTAATCGTGTCATGCCAGGTCTTTCCATCATTCCTGGACCAAGTGGACCAAGCATGTGAAGATAGATCACAAACAAAGTATGAGAAATGAGTTAAAAACACTGAAAACATACCTAAGGTCGCATACCTGGGTAGGTATGGTCGACCATAAGGAAGGGAACAAAACTCTTAAATCCAGAACCCCACGGTCGATGATTTTGACCCTACAATCGATGATTTATGCGACCATATGATCGACCGTGAGACCCCAGATCAGACACTGAGTTTTGGAAACTTTCCTAAACTAAGGGATTGCTTTCCTAATTGAAAGTGGACTCTATATGGAGAGTTTTCCTCTATATGAAGGACGTCTCTCAGTCCTTTTTCACTCTTTTAGAACATTAGTAAACCTTAGAGAAAGAGAAGGAAGATAAGGAGAAAAAGAAAAATCTAAGGAAAAGAATTTGCTGATAAGAGATTGACTCTCTATCACAGGCAAAGGTATGAACCTAATCCCTGAAGATGTTAATTCTATGGACTAAGGATTCTATGGAGGATTGGGGATGTCAACCTATCATGATCCATGTGATTCCTTAAGTAATTTCCAAGGATAACCATAGGGGTGACTTTGATGGCCATAGGATGACCTTAGAATAAACCCCATTGAAAATTAGAAGAATTGACCCAGGAAGAATTCAAAATTACATGTAGTCTGTGACCAGAAATCTCAAGGTCGCAGCTACAGTCGACCATAGCATGATCAGCATAACCAGAGGATCGACCATACGCATTTAAAAAGATTTCAGAAACCATACGGTCGCAGCTACGATCACACCATATGCAACCATAGGGTATCGACCGTAGGCAGTAAGGTTGATACAATATGAGACCATAGGACCAATCAGACACCTATCAGTGCTCTGTTTCGATTTTTGACTATTGTAACATGTCACATATGAACCCTAACTTAAATTCATATAACTTTTAGGTTGTTAAATCAATTCAAAGAGAATTTCAAGGCTTGGAAGGAGATCGAGTATTGCTAACAGGTGAGGGAACAAGACCTAAAGTAATTGGTTAATAACCAACTACTTATTTTTATTGAGTCCAATGCCATGATTGATTCTATGCTTATATGCTTGTAACGTGCATCTCACATGTCATCTAATATTCCTGCTATTACTGTTCATGCATATTTAATTCCATTTATTTATTACATGATGATGATGATGATGCTAGGAATAGGCATGTGAATGTATGTGTGTGGTTGGTGTGTTGGATGCTAGTGGAGCATCAGGGGAGGACGTGGGATGTTGGTCTTCAACCTCATCACCAGACTTTAGGTCTATCTCTACTCAAGTTTTGTCTACTAACATCATCGTATTGCCATTACCTTAGCAGAACTATTACGTCGTAGGGCATCAAGGGAGGTGGTCTTGGACCGTGTGGTCTCGGACCGTGTGGTCTCTGACTCTGCCAGGAGGCCTTAGCTCTATCTCTATGGATGTATTGAGGGATGCTGGGGTGAGGCCTTGGATGCACTGTTTGGTATTGGCATCGGTTAGTTACAAGTTTAGTTTGCAAGCCCTCGCCAATAGGGGCTTACGTGTTGGTATGGGTAGGCCATCAGGAAAAATGTTGGCGATGTTTGATCCGAACACTTTAGCTCTATCTCTATTCCATGGTGGGTGCATGTGGGATGGCAATGGTATTTGATCCATTGTGTAGATTCACACACTCGTGTATAGAGGTGCGACGGCCACCAAACCTTTCTACAGCACATTGCAAACTTATAAACCAGACCAAAGATATGAATTAAATACATGCATATGTTTGTTGCATTGTTTTGTTTACTCACTAAGCTCAAGTTTGAGAGTTAACCCTCGCGCACACAATTCTTTTTAGTTTCTGATGTTGCAGGTATTACGGTTAAAGATTATGTCGACACGCCAATATATGAACAAGTGGCGGCTATAGATGAGCAAGCTATGGAGGACTATTATGATTCGTTAAGCGAGCATTTCAACTATAGATACGCTTAGTGTTTAACTTTCGTATTTGGATATTTGTAATATGTATTGAATTATGTTTTGGTTACTTGGAGATAACTAGAATATTAATTATTTATCATGATTAGACCTTAGTTCATTTTTAATAAGACTTTCGCTATGTACTTTATTATCTCTGATTAATGTGGAATGTATTTTAGTTTAACATGGTTGGCATAGCCTATTCGAGATCCTGGTTGAACCGTTGGTTTATTGATGGTTCATCACACCATTTGGTTAGTCTAGAATTGGGGTGTGACAAATCCTAGATGTCATTAAATTTGTATCCAAGGCCTTACCCTAGCATCCTTTGTAGGCCCACAGAGATAGAGCTAGGGTCTATTGGTAGAGGTAAGCCACACACCGCGATCACCCCCTTGATACCCTGCGACTTACTAATTTCGCTAAGGTAACGACGATACAACAATGTTAGTGTAGTAAATGGTTCAATGCTACAACCTCCCCCCATTCAACACACCAACCATACACAAACACATGCTTACTCCTATCATCATCATCATAATAGAATAACATAATAATAAAATATGCATGAACAGGAATAGCAGTTATTGGATGACATGTTATATGCACAACCAACATACAGATCATGGAAACAATCATATTAACAAAAAATAAAGGGGTATCTTGTTATTAATCAATTAGTTTAGGTCTTGTTCCCTTACCTATAAAGTGATGTTGTTCCTCTTCCAAGCCTTAGAAACTATCTTGGACTAGTTGAAAACCTAAACAATTAATAAACTTTAATTAGGGTTTTATTTTATTAGGTTTTTGTACTCTATTTCATTGTCCAAGTTTTCGAACATTGTCCGATCGAGTCACTGGTCTTTTATTCGCCGATCGATGAGTCATCTAGACAAACCCTATCAGACTTTTCAAAAGTGACCGGTCTCCTGCCGGTATGGCATCTAGCCAATCGGTCAATAGGGATCGAACAACCTTCAGGCTGTCAATAGTCTGTCATCTCTCTAAGTTGATTCTTTAGCTCATTAATGGGATCCATCCTAGAGTCATTCATTGGTCACATTCATTGGTTTTAACCATTCCATCTAACCTTAAAATGTACAATGTATCATGGGAGTATGAGAAAGATCTAGTAAGAGGGATCATGAAGGAATCACAGTGTTGGAGTCAATCTACCAATACTGTGATTATAGATCTCAACTCTACACAAGTCCTAAACTTCTAGAGAGACAAAGAGAGTTAATGTTGGCTCCTTAACGTGATTGATTAGAAACCGATGGCAATTCCTTCTTCTACAGAACCTCTTTTCCTCTCCAAGCTTCCTTCTCTTTCTTCTCCTTTCTTTTTCTTAGTTCTAGGGTTTGAGAATGATCAAAAGAGTGAGAGAGGGTAGAGAGACGTCGTTTATGTAGAGGGAAACCTTCCATCTAGAGTCCCCTCTCAATTAGGAGAGTGGTCTCCTCAAATTAGAAAACTTTTCAAATCTCAGAGATATATTCTGAGCTTGACCTATCGACTGATTGATCCACCAATCCGTAGACCAGACAACTAAAGTTGTCCAATCAGAAAACCTATGAGAGACTGGTTTCATCCTGGTTTTGTGGTTTTTTCATTCGGTTGGTTCAGTTGAGCTGGTTATGATGGAAAGACTTGGCACAATATGGTTAGACCGAATTAGTAGAGTACACATCTTACAGTACTCGATCCAACAAATATGATATAGATATGGTACCTAATGGTACATAATTTATCAATTTAATTGATACTTCAAGAACATGCTCAATTCATGCATAGCAATTTATTTGTTGTGAGAGAGTAATACCTGTAACCACACTAGTAGAATTCGTAACATCTTCTGCCATTGTGGCAAAGACCTTACCCTACTGTAGTCCTTGATTCGGGGGGTGAGGACGATATTTGAAAATGTGTCCCTCTTGTTGACAATTGTAGCAACTTACTGGCCTAGGTGCCGGGTTAATAGAAGCAGGGGTAGTAGACTTCTTTGTAGAAACTTGGGTGGTCGCTTTCTTCACAGCGAAGGTCTTAAATGGTTCTAGGCGTTACGATTGCTGGTGAAAGTACTTGCTCTCTTGGTACCCAAGGTTGATGCTCTATCTTTCCAACATGCTTGGTACCCATCCCTTTGGCTGTCTTCCACCACTTTGGCTGTTTGGACAACACTTGCATAGGTGGTATAACCTTGAGCCTTCACAATGGCTCGCACTCCTCCTCTAAGGCCATCAACAAACCTCTTCACCTTCAACTCATCTGTACGCATTCTTGGAATAGCAAAGTAATAGAGTCTCTCCAAATCTTCCTAATATTCGGTGACTGATCTTTGCACTTGGATAAACATTAGATATTCTGCCTCCTTTTGATCTTTGTAACTTTGTGGGAAATAGCTGCCAAAGAAGGCTTCCTTAGAGTTCTCCCATGAGATATTTCTATACCTAGCCTCTAGGATAGGTTGAGTAAATTCCCATAAATTTTCAGGCTCGTCTTCGAACATAAATGTGGCGTAGAGTATCTTCTGTTTATCCATGCATGGCATCATTCTAAGAGTTTATATGCATCCATATAGCAGGTCACAAGGGATCATTTCCTACACCTGTAAATTTAAGAGGTTTCCTTTTCTGAAAGGCTTTCACTACCCTTGCCATCGGTGTTAGGGTAGGTGGAAATGCTATCTGAGGGGTGACTAGAGGAATCGTAGCAAGCATTGGTGGTGCCTATGTATGCACTAGTGATGCCACATTTGATACAGGTGTAGTCATTTGATTTATAGAAGGCTGCACTAGCACTGGAGCAGGTGCTAGTGCGGTTATTGGGACTATCTAAACTGGTATGATCTGAGTAGTTCCCCTACGAAGTACCGCTATGAGTTCAGTCATTAACTACTATTGCTGGATATTAATGTCATGGGCAAAGTTCCCTAAAATAGTAGTAACTTCTACTGCGGTCAGTACTAGGGGTATTGGTAGTGGTACAGGTTCTGGCTCATGATGTATCTCTGGCAGAGGCATTGGTTCCTATGCTATCCCCTCTGGTGGGTCATTGCTTTCTTGCGGTGTTGGACTCTCAACGCCTTTGCCTTGTACTAGGAGCCATGGTCAGAAACTTTGCTCAAACCTAAAAATTAGAGGTAGTCAGTCGACTCACGTGTATAAATGTTTAAAATTTCATCATACAATGTAAAATATCATGTTTAAAACTTAAATTACAGTTTCAACACATTACGGATAAATCGAGCGATCAAACATTAACACGGATTGAAACAGACTAACAAAAGAGTGTGCGGCACGTGACCGACCACACCTCTATTGAGAGTGGGGCTTGCGGTTGATGTGCGACCACACGTCACGACTTTTCGATTTAAAAAGGGAGCAACTCTATTCTTCTTCATTTTCACTGGTGCGGAGCTATTGTGCTGTAAGAAAAAAGGTACACAACCCTAAAATCGATTCTTGAGGGTTTCTTTGGGGTTTTCTTACTTCCCTCCATCTCGTTATCGCCTCCACACCTCGGCTTGGTAAGTCTCCAACCGATTTTCGTTTTCCTTGTAACCTATATTAGGTTTTTATTGATTTCTCCTTGTTTTCCCCATGTAATGGCTTGAAACATTAGGGCTTTGCTATACCAACAAGTTAGGAGATGTTTGCCATGTTTTCTCCTCTGTTTTAACGTGATTTCATCGATTTATGGAGTTGCCCATAATCAAAATCTCGATTTTTTCCATTTTTTCCAAAACCGAATTTGGGATTTTCTTGTTCAAGAATTTCTCCAATCCCATACATGTTTCAAAGTACTTCCTAGGATCTGCAACGATGATGAGTATGTGTAGGAACCTCTTTTGAACTTCATTTTATCATATCCATGAGTTTTTCTCATTTCGGCTATTTTCCCAAAACTGAATTTTGTCATTAAAGATGTGTTCCAACATCTTACATCAGTGTTTTGAACACTTGGGCATATTGGTAGGTTCTTTATTGCTGTTTATCCATTCACTGATGCTTATTTTAAATTTTTCTTGTGCAGGTTTCCATTCTTTGAATGTACTCTTCATTCTCTACGGCTACTCAGGACATTCCTGGGTTTTCGGGTGCGGAACCTTCCACTGGAGGGGCAGAGAGACTATAGGGATAGGTACCACCAGCCTATGATTCGTTCCATTTTAGATCAGCTAAGGCTACAGCAGCTTGGCCTGCCTTTGAGGGCCGATCAGTAGAGCCAGGTCGGTTTGTCCTTGTAGATGAGTTGGACAGGTTCAATGTTCGAAAAGCTTTTAGTAAGATGGGTTGGTTATCTATGATCAATTTTCACTTGTCCACACTTCCACTATACAGGTTGATAGGGTTATGGAGGAAAATACAAATGGTTCAACTCTACAGATCCCCAGTTGGGTTAGAGGCAAACTGGTGGTCATTACCATTGCCAGCTTGGAATAGAGTCTGGGTATATCTGCTATGGGAGAGATGGTTTATGTAGAGCCAAAATTTCCCGTGGTTGGTGAGTAGGAGCTTAAAGAGATTCGCGAGCAGATGATGTTGGGTCCATTTCATGAGAGCAACTGTCGTCCAGTACCTAGGATATACAGTCGCATCATGAAGCATAACTTGATGCCCAAGGGTGGACACAGGGATGCGATAATGTACTTCTACGAGTTCATGGATTACTGCATCACAGTTCGCCATCAGATCTGTCACACCCTAATTCTACACACTTCAGAATGGTGTGATGAATCGCTAGCAAACCAACGGTTCAACCAAGATCTCGTACAGGTGGTATCCGGATGATCTAAACCTCCTATATCCACATCCATAATCAGAGTAAATACACAATAGCGGAAGTCTTATAGTAAAATGAACTGAGAATCTAATATGATATTAATATTTAAATAGAAAATTATTCTGTATCAACTAAGACATAAATAAGTATCTAATACATGTCTTTAATAAATCCAAATAAAAAAAACTAAAAATCTAATCGAATACACATGAGTTGCACACGCAAGAGGAGTCATGTGTATCCACTTCATCTTCAACTTCCATCGCCGCCATGTGACCATACACTGGAGCGTTTATATAATCTTTGACGGTAGTACCTGCATCATCAACTAAAAATATTCGACGTCGAGGGGGTGAGCACACATCATAGCTCAGTGAGTAAATAAAACAATGCAACAATACATATGCATGCAGTCAATTCATAGCTTTGGTCTGGTTTAAAGTTTGCAATGCGCAATAGAAAGGTTGGGTGGTCAAAGATTAACGTTTATTGACCCCGCCTCTATACACAGGGTGTGGAAGTCCGCCCAAAGGTTAAAGTTTATTGTCGACCCCATCCACCCTACCATAACATTGTACAACAAAGGTTAACGTTTATTGCTGTACAGTGCCATACCAACACGTAAGCCCCTGCTGGCGAGGGCTTGCAAACTGGGCTCACAACTAACCAATCCTAATGCCAAACAGTGTATCCAAGGCCTCACCCCAGCATCCCTCAGAACGTCCATAGAGATAGAGCTAAGGCCCCCCGGTAGAGTCAGAGACTACAAGGACCGAGACTACCTCCCCTGATACTCTATGACATAATAGTTCTGCTAAAGTAATGGCGATACGATGATGCTAATGCACAAGACTTGAGTTAGAGATAGAGCTAAAGTGCTGAGACCCGCCAAAGGTTAACGTTTATAGACGTTCCCATCACACCTCCTCTGATACTCTCTCGCATCAAGTACACCAACCACACATATACATTCACATGCCTATTCCTATCATCATCATCATCATCATGTTATAAACAATAAAGTAAATATGCATGAACAAATAATAAAAATATTGGATGACATGTTGTATGCACATTACAAACATATTCGCATAGGATCAAGCATGGCATTGGACTCAAGAAAAGAGAAAACAGTTTGTTATTAACCAATTAGTTTAGAGTTCTGTTTCCTCACCTTAGCTTGCTAATAGATCCTCTTACAAGCTTTAAGATCACCTTTATATTGTTATTATATTGCTAGAAGACTTAACAAAGTCGATAGAATTTAATTAAAATTAATTCTGAATTTAAAAACCATGTTTTTTACTAGGGGTCGGAGGTAGGGTCGGAGTAATGATCGACCCTGGGTGCGACCACCCCTATTCTTGACTTCCCGAACACTGGGGGTCGATGCTCAGGGTCTGGTAGGGTCGATTGGCCATCGACCCCCCATGCGACCCCCTGTGGGTTTTGGTTGATTTTCTTCCTTAAATCCATTCTTCGTGTTTGGGGTCCTATGGCTTGTTCCTATAATCCATTATACACAAGTTCTATGGTCTAAAATCATGATTCTACCACCTATATGGCTTTCATGATTTTCCCCCATGGTTTTCCATGAAAACCTAACCATAGGTTGATGGTTTGGGTTTCTCCGAGATCATACTCTCTGCATTATCTATCCTAAGGTCTTTAGCAATTCATGGAATTAGTATCCATACCTGAGAAGAATACTCCTTCTCTGCAACTCTTCTCCTTTAGCTTTCTTCTCTTCTTTACTTCTCTTTTCCTTCTGTTCCTTCTCTTCTCTTTCCCTCAATTCAATTAGGGTTGTAAAAGGAGTAAAAGAGGCTTAGGGACATCCTATTTATAGAGTATAAACTCTTAAAATACGTCCCATTGAGATTTGAAAGGAATCCCATCGAAATTAGGAAACTTTCCTAGTTTTTAGATTTACCGAGTATCGGGGGTCGATAGGGGGGTCGGAGATCCCGTCAACCCCTGGTTCCTAAAGTGTCCGACCCCCCATGTAAAACTGGGGGTCTGACTTCTGTCTTGGGGGTCTGACCCTCCTTTGCTGGGTATGCAACCCTCCCCTTAATTTAAGTGTTTTTGGGTCAGTTTAATACCTGGGATCATGATCTCCTTCACGCACTTGGTTCATTTGGCTCATCCATGATGGGTAGACCTAGTTCAAGGTGGTAAGACCGGGTTAGTTTGATACGGGTCTTACAACTCCCCCCTACTTTTAAAAATTTTGTCCCCGAAATTGTCCATACCTTCTGAGTCGAATAAGTGAGGGTGTTGCTTTTGCATAGCATTCTCTTCCTCCCATGTAATTTCTCCCATGTCTCTACTTCTCCAAGTGACCTTGACATAAAAGATATCTCAGTTGCATAGTCGTTGAACCTTTCAGCTGGTGATTTCAGTTGGTGTTACTTCAAAAGTCAAATCTTCAGTTAGATCAGGTAGATCTACTACCAGAATTGGATCTTTGACATACTTCTTCAATAAGGAAATATGAAATACGTCATACACACTTGACATAGATGGTGGTAGTGCTAACTGGTAGGCTACTTTCCCACGCTTAGCTATAATCTCATATGGCCCGACATATCTTGGACTTAGTTTCCCTTTCTGTCCGAACCGTTTCAGACCTCGCATAGGTGATACCTTCAAGAATACTTTATCACCTACGACGAACTCAAGATCTCTACGTCGAGTATCTGCATATTGCTTCTGACGATTCTGGGCTGTTCTCACTCTTTCCTTGATAATGTCGACCACTCGACAAGTCTCTTCAACAAATTCTGGTCCAACGAGACTACGTTCCCCAACTTCATTCCAAAATAAAGGAGTTCGATACTTTCTGCCATACAGTGCTTCATAGGGTGACATCTGTATAGTAGCTTGATAGCTATTGTTATAGGCGAACTCGATCAGTGGTAGCTTTTTATCCCATGATCCTTTAAAGTCAATCACACATGCTCGTAGTATATCTTCTAGAATCTGAATTGTACGCTCATCTGTCCATCCGTCCTGTGGATGGAATGCAGTACTAAATTTCAATGTTGTACCCATAGCCTTTTGCAATCCTTCCCAAAACTTGGAAGTAAATCATAGATCTCTATCGGACACAATGCTCTCTGGTACACCATGTAATCGAACAATATTATCCACATACAGCTTTGCTAACCTTTCTAGTGTACACTAAGATCGTATCGATATAAAGCGAGCTGTTTTGGTCAGACGGTCTACAATCACCCAAACTGCGTCAACTACTCGAGAAGTCAATGGTAACCTTGTGACGAAGTCCATGGTGATGTAGTCCCATTTCCATGCTGGTTCCGATAACGGCTGTAATAGTCCTGCGGGTCTTTGTCGTTCAGCCTTTATTTTCTGACAATTTAGGCATTGAGACACAAACTTAGCTACATCTGCTTTCATTCCTCTCCACCAATATAGTTTCTTTAGGTCATGATACATTTTTATACTTCTAGGATGTATTGAATAGATGGTGGTATGGGCTTCTTTCATCAGTCGGTGTCTAATGTCTACACTTTCTGTTTCAGGTACAGATATTCTTCCCTTGTACTTCAATACCTTTTCTTCATCCAAGGTGAACTCAAGGTTAGTTTCTACCTTTTTCGATGTCTTCTTGTACCGTTCTCAGGTAAGGGTCTGCTTTGATAGCTGTCTTCACTTCATCAATTATATCTGGTATAATCTTCAATGCAGCGAACATATTTAAAAACCGATGAATAAACCCTCGGTTGGCTGATCCATCCGGTGTGTCTATCACATACTGCTCATTGCCGTGATTGAATACCATTCCAGTAGTACACATTGATGCGGTTATGCTAATCTCTCCCTAGGATTTTATCACTACCTTTCTGCTCAACGCATCCGCTACTACATTAGCTTTCCCCGGATGATACTGGATATCACAATCATAGTCTTTCAGTAGTTCCAGCCATCTTCTTTTTCTCATATTCAACTCCTTTGGATTAAATAAATAAGTAAGACTTTTATGGTCCGATTTAATCTGGAACTTCTCTCCGTATAGGTAATGTCTCCATATCTTGACAGCATGTACTACTGCCGCCAACTCCAAATCATGAGTGGGATAATTTTTCTCATGTGTCTTTAACTGTCTTGAGGCATAAGCAATTACTTGTTCTCCTTGCATAAGCACACATCCTAATCCCAATCCTGACGCATCAGTGTACAAGGTAAATGGCTGTCCAGGAACAGGAATAGTCAAAATCAGAGCGGATATCAATCTGGTCTACAAGGTTTGGAAGCTCTTCTCGCATTTATCCGTCCACGCAAACTTTTCACCTTTCTTAGTCAAACTGGTGAGAGGTACGGCAATCCGAGAATAGTCTTCCACAAATCTCCGATAATAACCAGCGAGACCCAAAAAACTTTTAATTTCTGCAACGCTCTTTGGTGCTTCCCACTTTACAATAGCTTCGATTTTGCTGGGGTCCACTTTGATTCCTTCAGCGGATACTACATGGCCTAGGAAGGCGACTTCACTTAGCCAAAAGTCACATTTAGTAAATTTGGCATATAGCTTCTCTTTCCTTAAACGTTGTAGAGCGGCGTTTAGATTCTTAATATGAGTTTCCTTGTCCTTGGAATATACCAATATATCATCAATAAATACGATAATCGACGTATCCAACATATCGTGGAAAACCCGGTTCATAAGTTCCATGAAAGTTGCTGGTGCGTTTGTTAATCCAAAAGACATGACCAAGAACTCATAATGTCCATATCTGATCCTGAAAGCTATCTTAGAAATATCACCATCTTTAATCTTCAACTGATGGTAGCCTGACCGAAGATCGATCTTAGAAAATACCTTTGCTTCTTGTAACTGATCGAACAAGTCATCGATCTGAGGTAGTGAATATCGATTCTTGATTGTCAATTTGTTCAATTCCCGATAGTCTATACAGAGTCGAACGCTACCGTCCTTCTTCTTTACGAACAATACTGGCGCTCCCCATGGTGATATACTGGGTCGAATATAACCCTTGTCCAGTAGTTCTTGTAATTGTACTTTCAATTCCTTCAATTCAGTAGGAGCCATTCGGTAGGGTGCTTTTGATACTAGTGCCGCTCCAGGTATAAGATGTAAGACCCGCACTCTGAAAACCCGGTCTAAACCTTGGTTTTGTGTCGTGACAGGTCTTCCGATCATCACCGAGCCAGACGGGGCAAGCAGATAACAAACAGGTACGAAATCGGACCGAGTCGACCAATTATACCTGATTTTAGGTATACCGGTCGATGGTACCGGTCGACCGTATGGCCTGCACACAGCTATGTGCGGGAATTTGGAAATTAGTCTCCGGGTCCCACTTTCCCGATTTTGAATCCTAGAAGTTTCCTAATCCTAGTAGGGTTACTAAACCCTATTTCTAGCTTATAAATACACCCTTAAACCCCCTCAAATCCTTTCCATTGTTTCTCACAAACCCTAGAGAAGAGAAAGAGCTTGGAAAGGAGAAGGAGCTAGGAAGAAGAAGGAGGTGCGCCATTACCGTTTGACGAAGCTCTCGCTACACCTGTCAACGGTAAGTGTTTGGATCCATCTTCTTACCCTATGATAATTGTGTGGGTGGATCAATACCATGCAAAGTAGGTATTGATCTAAAACCCTAATTTGGCCAATAACCCTAAGTTGCCGTCAAACCCTAGATTCGAGTTTTGAGATGATATTTATCGAAACGAGACTTGAATGAGTTAGGGATAGCTCTAACTCAAAAGCCTAGACTTAGGATGGATAGGAGAAACCCCGAAAATCTGTGGAGGATGATCGACGGCTCGAAGAACCCATGTATGGTCTTCGGGAGACATACCGGTCGACTATACCGGCTGCACATAGTGCGACCGGTATGTTGCGACCGCTACCTCTCGGGAGGTTATACGTGGGGGACCGGCGACCATACCGGTCGCGGTCTTTCCCTCTGAGCTGCGACCGACATGCCACCGGGTCAGCTCCGGAGGGTATTTTGTAACCATGTTGGGTTTCGACCAACATGAAACCCTAAATAATATATTCTAATGGAACCCTAATATTATGAGGACTTTGTGACTTATCGTTTGGATCTTGCGACGTGGAGCAAGTAATCGAACGAGCCGGTAAGGGAATCGACCTAAACCTAATAATTAGTGGACAAGAGTCGTTGTTAATCATTGATTATCTATGATGTGATGTTTGTGCATATTCACATGCCATCCTTTACTTTCAGTTATTATTATTGTTCATGCATTCATAGGATGTGATTGTTAGGCATGTGATTGTTTTCGTTGGTGTGTGGAGTGGGGCATGGGCCCGGATCGCTCTTCACACCGGCACCTTTTGTAGTATTCTATCTTAACATGCTTGGTACGGGTGGGGTATCGGGGGAAGATCGTGGTACGTTGGTCTCCGATATTGATGTTGTCCCGACCATCGTTGGGTGGTACTGAGGATTCGGTCGACGCTGCCTTGTCCACGATGCTTTAGCTCCATCTCTATGCCGTAGGGAGTTGTGTTGGGATAGGGTCTACCTACGTATTGTTTCTATCCTAGTGGGTTAGTTGCGGATAGGGTATCGGGGGAGGTGAGGTCCGGAGGTCTCCGACCCGCCCGCACGCTCTAGCTCTATCTCTATGTCGTAGGACGGTGCTGGGATAGAGCATACATTGTTGACATATAGGATTGGTTAGTTGCGAGCCCGGCTTGCGAGCCCCGCCGCCGGGGGCTTAGGTACCGGTATGGGTAGAGTATCGGGAGGTGCGGGTATACCTTAGCTCTATCTCTATTCCATGATGGGTGCATGTGGGTTGGTGGTAGAGTGATTACGGCGACGCCACACACTCGGTATAGAGGTGCGGGGGCCACCAAACCTTTCTATAGCACATTGCAAACTTAAAACCGACCACAAAGATAAATGATTGTTACTCATGCATAATCTTGTGAAACTGCCTCGATTGCCTTTTTGAGCCGTGTTTGTGTGCTCACCCTTTGTATATACATTGTTTTAGATCCGGATGCAGGTTATACCGCGATGATTACGTAAACGCCCGGCGTATGGTGGTCTGCACGTTGGACGACAGGACGAGGAGAGGCGAGCATGACGCTTCATGCGAGTGCCCTTCTCGGTACTTGTGATTTTTTTATTTATTTATTTCAGTTATTTTTGTTTGTTATTAAGAGATGTAAAAGATTACTATTTTATGATTGAATTTGAATAATGGGATATTTATTTAAATTATCGTAGATACTCGGCTCCCCTTCTCAAGGCACTTCTTCGCCTTTAGTGCTGATAGTATGAGCTTGCGTTTATGGGGAAGTTTGGTTCCCACAAAATTGAATTCTGCTCCTTCTTTGTCTCTAAATGTTAGCTTCTTTTCGGCGCATAATAGGTTTTCCGAATGCCGAGCTAACCAGTCCATTCCCAAGATGACGTCAAAGTCTGCCATCCCAAGTTGGATCAAGGTTGCATCTAAAGTTTTCTCGCCAATGAGAACTGGACATGGCCCATAACCTTTCTCTAACTCCACTTCTAACCCCATCGGTGACCGTACAAGTATTTTGTAGTCCAATGTTTTGATGGTTAAATTCAGCTTCTTTCCAAATGACACAGAAATAAAGGAATGAGTAGCTCCTGAATCAAAGAGTACTCTGGCGGGTATGCCATTTATAGGTACGATACCTGTGATTTATTTTACTTAGTCTACATGCTCATACAATGTAATACAACTTAAAAAGGTTTTAGTCATACCTGTGACCACATCGGGTGATGCGACAGCATCCTCGGATGTAATAGCATATACTCGTCCTTGATGTAACTGCTTCCTGGGCTTAGGACACTCCCTTGCCATATGTCCCGCTTGGTTGTAGTTATAACATTTTGGACCTTCAGAATTTGGCTTTGGCTGCTGTTGAATTACTGGGGTAGTCTTGGGTGCAGTAACAAAGCCTTGAGCACGGAAGGGTTTAAATGTCCTGTTATTCCCTCCGTTATAAGAATTTCCAACTGGCCTTTTCATACCTCTGTTCTGTGTAAAATAGCTTTCCTTCTGGCTCGATTCAATAACTCGAGCAATTTGCACAGCTTTATTATATACCTTCTTCTCCAAGCCTAGAACATGCTCTCTGATGCTCCCTCTAAGTCCCGTGACAAACCTATGGGTCTTAGTGTCTTCTTCTTGCATACTAAGTGGTGCAAAGAAAAATAGCTCCTCATAACGTTGTTGATATGCATCCACGGACATCTGGCCCTGATATAAACTCAGGAACTCCTTCTCCATAGAATCTTTGAAGCTTCGGGGAAAATACTTCTCAAATAAAGCTTCTTTATAAATAGCCCAAGTCAATAGGGCGTGCTTGGTTAATAGATAGGTCGTGGTCGATTTCCACCAATGATGTGCATCGCCTTTTAGCATGAAGGTGGCACATAATACCTTTTCTTCTTCTGTAATAGTCATCATCAGAAAATTTCTCTCCATCTCGTTGATCCAATGTGCTGGCCATAAAGGATCGGACGGTTTACCGTTAAACTCCTTGGGCTTCATCTTTAAGAATCGCTCCACCAGTCGGGAGTGGTCCATTTGATTTTGAGGGTGTGCCCCAAACATAGGTTGTGGATACTGATAATAAGCTAAGCTGCTTCCGGACCTAGTACTGAAATCTGTGCAGCTGGTGGTTGAGGTGTTTGAGGTGCTGGGTGGTTACCACCTGTGTTGCACTGGTTTGTCCAGTCGGCATTGGTGTAGCATGGGCTGCCTGGAACATAATCCCCATTGCTGCTTGCATTTGAGCCTGTGCGTATTACATTTGTTGTAGCTGTTGCGATAAGTTCATAACCACGGTTGCTAGTTCCGGTGGTGGAGGTGGCAAGTTTGTAGGATTTGCCTGAACTGGATTTACTGGTGGTGCAACCTACGGATTTCCCTGTGCATATATATTTTCCTGACTAGTTTCCTCCACAGGTGGTGGTGGTGGAATTGCATTTCGGCTTTGCCTGGTTACTCTACGTCCAGCCATTTTCCTCTGATATTGGTGATGCCTGAAAAATCATTAACAAATGTGAGGAAATCATTTATACTTCATGTAGGCAAGCTAACCGATGTTATTTTCAAAATTTCCAGATCATTCTGTGAAAAATACTATCTTTTCTATGGTAGGGGTCGATGGTATGTCCGACCCTCAGTATCCGACCCTGGGAATGTACCTAATCTCCCCGAGAGTCCGGGGTCGATGCGGGGGTCGATGGATGTCCGACCCCCAGGTGCGACCCCTGGTTTCTTGTCAGATTCCCGAGAGCTGGGGGTCGATATGGGGGTCGATGTGGGGGTCGATTATCCTGGTCGAATTTTTCGACCCCCGGACCAAAAATCAGATTTTTAAGGTCCGATTTTGGGTCCATTTCCCATTCTTCCTTCCCCGTTTTGACTCATCTTCCACCTCTGAGTTGCTATAGTGTCACTCCGCTATATTGGTCATTTCGGTTCCGTATCTCGACGTCCACATCATTCCTACATGTATGTTTTCTCATTTTTACCTATTTTTAGGTTTTCATTTCTAGGTTTTGTCCCATTTATCATGTATTTTTCAAATTAAACTTTTTCCAACCGTAAAAATTCAATTTTTATTCGGGGCTTTTGTTATTGGTGACTCGAGGAACGAAAACCCTCAAAAATTTTAGAGTTTCATCGGTTGGTTATCGAGAAACTTGGATTTTTCTTTTTTCGCCCTAATTTGTCGAAATTTTTGATTTCTCACAATTTCTTCAAATTGGATTCCATTAGTTAGAATTTCCTACTGTGTGAGTGTTGTAGGATCTGTTAGAACCTACGTAAGTCCTCCTGCCCACGTGTATGGTGACAAGTGAGGCTTTTTGGCCAACTTACGTCGTTATAATGTCCCAATTTTTTGGTTTTTACTCTTTTCTAACCCATTATTGGTTTCTCTTTCTTATTTGCAGATACTATGGCTCATACCAAAGTGTCCAGAGTTTATGATCCTCTTCGTTTTCGTTCCAACGAAGCTGAGGCACAGTATGCCCACTACACTCGCAAGAAAGTAGAGGGTGGTCGTAAGGTGAACTTGGCTGAGTTAGCCATGTTCAATGTGGAGAGAGAGTTTGGTGATATGGGATGGCTCCCTGTCATTACTTATGACGCGTACACCTGCCCCAACTTGGTATGCTAGTTCTATTGTAACCTCCAAGTGGTGGGGGATTATAATGATGTTGAGAGGGGTCACGAGTTGCGCATCATGAGTTACGTCAAAGGGGTGAACATCTCGTTTGACTATCGGCAGCTAGCCAACCTACTGGGCATCTCCTATGATGGCCCCATGGTTTTTTGTGCTCCTGGAGAGCCCCAGTTCTTCTCTCTACAGATGAGGGCCAAGATCGATAACCAGCTCCTTCGTCCTGATCGCTGGCAGATGAGGGCATGTTATATGCGTCCAGTTCTTTGGGTATATTGCAAGATCATTCAGCATAACCTGATTCCACAGAGTGGTCATTACGAGAGGGTTTCCCACCTGACCCAGTATCTTCTATACAGTATTTGCACTAGGCAGCCCGTCTGTCTTCCATACATCATCATGCGTACCATGATCACTGCTACATTGCCCAATCACACTGGTAACCTTCCTTACGGACGTATGACCATTGTTCTGCTTACCCGCCTGGGGGTTGATTTATTGGATGAGAAGATTCAGGAGAAGTCCTTCTCATCGCCTCTAGATTGGGAGGCTATTTACAAGATGGGCATGCAGGATGCTCAGGTCAGTGATGAGGAGAGGAACGCGATGGTGCGCCCTCACACTCGCGTAGAGATAGCTGACACTGAGTGATGGATTCATAATTTTATATATTTATTTCTCTTATATTTAGTCTATTTAAGATATTATATGTCTTATGGTACTCATTTTGATGATTCCTTATATATAAGACATTGGTGGAAAGTATTAGTAATTTATGTCTAAAATAAAAGAAATTCTGATATTTTCAATAATGATCTTTTGAATTTCATGCAGATTTTTAATGTGGAAAGAATTCTAGAAATCAAACGTGATCCAAAAATCAGATCTGGAAAATTGATTTGAATTGAAATCAGAGAAGGAAGATTACACACATAGAAGGTTTATTATTGGAAGGATTTAATTGATTGTCAAAAATCTTGAGGAGAATATATACCTCTATGGAATATTACAAATATTGGCAAATCTAGAGGTGACATTTGGTTAATGATAGAATGATTCTCTATCTAATCTAGGCAAGAAGATTTTATTTAATCTTTATTTCCATGTAATAAGGTTTTCAATTCTAGACATACCAGTTTTAATCTTCTCTACTTTGGCTATTTAAGCAATGTAAATGCTACGTAATAGAGCATCCAAGAATTATTGAGAAGATAGTTTTATTTCTTTTGTCTTTCTTTTCTATCATGTCTAGCTAAGTTCTTTAGTCGATTCAAGGGGAATTCAATCCGGTTAGTAAAATTGTGAGACTCTGTTCTTAATTTAAATTATTTTTTCTATTCAAATATCTATGTTTCTTGGTTTTTCAAGTTAATGGTTGCATGATTCAGTTTATTAAGAGGCCTATTAATTGATTGAGTTATATGGTTTATTGCTAACCTGAATCCATAATCCGTAATTGTTATGGAGTTCAGGAAAAGTAGCAATTGAGCAAAACAATTATGATCTAAGTTTTTGTTACTTGCTTAAAGGAAACATAGAATGAATTAAATAATCTGACGCTTGTTAGATTGTTGTTCATCTTTAACTCCCTCCAAGAGTGTAATGCTATCAGTAAATTCTTGAGGATTGCTTAATACCAATTGGTTTATTGATAAGAATTAAATTGTGTGCTGGGCTCAATTAATGAAATTAGGGAAGGTAAGGATTGTCTGGCTTTTTGATAATCCTTGGTTAAATATTTGAATAGAGAATAATATATATGAGGTCAGTGATCAATTTTCAGCCGTGAGATAATTTCCTTGAATCGACATCATCTTCCATTGAATTTTTGTTATTTAATTTCTTGTCAATTAAATTGCAGAAGAAACCCCCCCCCCCTCCTTTTTCTTGGTAAGTAGACAATTTGATTAACTAGTCACTGTGGATCGACCTTTACTTATCATTACTATTCATTATAAGTAGAGTAGTTTATTTTTGTTGCGCTCGACACACATCAAAATTTGGCGCCGTTGCCGGGGACTAGTTTTAATCAGATTGTGATTGTTTTCATTCTATTTAATTTTTTTTTAGTCACTTGTGTTCTTACCTTTGTATGAAGTTTTTTTTTCTATTTTCAGGTGTCCATAGTTTTTCCGACAGGTACTGCTAGCGCATGAAATTTCGGACGACTTAGGGGCATTACAAGAAGCTTATTTCGAAAAAAAAATCTTGATTTAATAATTTTAATTTTACTTGGTTATCGTGCACTTTGTGTTATCGGTCAGAATTTTTCTTTGGGATTTTTTTTAATTAGTTTTTATTTATTTATTAATATTTTATTTTACCCATTGTATGGGTTTCTTGGTTAATGACTCAATCTTCTAACTCTGGTCAATTGATATTTGATCCAGAACCTGAAAGAACTTTGCATCGATTAAGGAAAGAAGCTAAGTGGCAGAACAGGTTTCAACATCACAAGGAGCAATTGTTTCTGATATAGTTGCTAGTGAGCTACTAATAGAGGAAGCCATGGCTGAAAATAGGACTTTGAAAGAGCTGGCTGCTCCTAATCTAAACCAGCAACCTTTGTGTATTGAATTTCCAAATCTAGAAGCAGCATTTGAATTAAAATCGGGACTAATACATCTACTTCCTAAATTTCATGGTCTTGCAGGAGAAGATCCTCACAAACATTTGAAGGAATTTCATATGGTATGCTCTAGCATGAAACCATAGGGTATTACAGAGGCACAGATCAAGTTGTGCGCTTTTCCATTCTCTTTAGATGAATATGCTAAAGATTGGTTATACTACCTTCCCTCTGGTACAATCAATTCATGGAATGAGATGAAACGCCAATTTTTAGAGAAATATTTTCCTGCATCCAAAGGCGCAAATATAAGAAAAGAAATATGTGGAATTCGGCAACACCATGAAGAAACATTATATGAGTATTGGGAACGCTTCAAGAAGCTTTGCGCAAGCTGCCCATACCATCAAATTAGTGACCAGCTTCTGATTCAATATTTCTATGAAGGATTGTTACCAATGGAGAGGAGTATGGTGGACGCCGCTAGTGGAGGAGCTTTAGTTGACAAAACTCCAGAAGCCACGAAAAGGTTAATTTCTAATATGGCAGTAAATTCACAACAATTTGGTACAAGGATGGAGCAAACATCGAAGAAAGTTAATGAGGTAAGTACATCAAACCTTGAACGTCAGATTTCTGATCTAACATCTTTGGTGAGACAAATGGCTATAGGAAATTTACAAACAGTTAAAGCATGTGGCATTTGCTCAGCCACCAGTCATGCTATGGATATGTGTCCCACACTTCAAGAAGATACATCAGTCCAATAAGCAAATGCCATGGGAGGATTTCAAGGACAACCTCAGTGAAAGTATGATCCATACTCAAACTCATATAACCCTGGATGGAGAGATCACCCAAATCTGAGTTATGGGAATCAAGTTGCCCAGAATCGTTACCAACCCCCATTCCAACCTAGGCAGCAAGCAAATCAGAGTATGTCACTTGATGAGATTGTTAAGGCACTGGCTAGCAATACACAGCAGTTTCAACATGAGACAAGAAATAGCATTCAGAATATAGAGAAGCAGATTGGTCAACTTGCAACTTCAGTAAGCAAACTTGAAGCTCAAGGATCTGGAAAGTTGCCATCTCAGACCATCATAAATCCACGTGAGAATGCAAGTGCCATTACATTACGGAATGGAAGAGAACTTGAGCCCTTCATTGCTAAATCTGCAGATTCGGCAACAACTATTCAAGAAGAAACAAAAGTCGACAACAATGATGTAAATTTGTCCAAGGTAAAATCTCAACAAGTTGTGCGTAATTTTACTAATTCTGTTCTTCTCCCTTTTCCCAGCAGACTATCTAAATCGAAAAAAGAAGATCAAGAGAAGGAAATTCTTGAGACTTTTCAAAAGGTAGAAGTAAACATACCTCTACTTGATGCCATTAAGCAAGTCCCAAGGTATGCAAAATTTCTCAAGGAATTGTGCACTTCAAAGAGGAAATTGAGGGGTGATGAGAGAAAATTAGTATAGGGGGAGAACGTATCGCGATTATTCAGCGTAAGTTACCCCCAAAATGCAAGGATCCAAGTACGTTTATGATTCCATGTATGATTGGTAATACTAAGTTTGAACATGTCATGTTAGACTTAGGTGCATCTATAAATGTTATGCCACATTCAATTTATGCATCTCTAAATTTGGGTCCTTTGAAAAAAACGGGTGTAATTATCCAATTAGCTGACCGTTCTAATGCATACCCTGAGGGAATGGTTAAGGATGTTTTGGTGCAGGTGAATGGGTTGATTTTTCCTGCTGATTTTTATATTTTGAATATGGAAGACAGTACCTCCCCAAACCCTGCCCCAATTTTACTAGGAAGGCCTTTTCTCAAAACAGCTAAAACGAAGATTGATGTCCATGATGGTACCCTTACCATGGAGTTTGATGGAGATATTGTTAAATTCAACATATTTGAGGATATGAGGTACCCTAGTAATGATGTTCAATCTGTGTTTTCTATTGATGTGGTTGATGTGTTTGCACAAGAGATTTTTGAATTGAGCAGTAAGAAAGAAGCGGGTAAGCAAAGGAAATTGCAGTTGCAAGAATTAAAAGAGATACGACTTAAGGCTTACAAGAATTCAAGCATATACAAGACAAGACTAAGGCGTTTCATGACAAGATGATTGTGAGGAAGCAATTTGTAATTGGACAGAAAGTCTTGCTTTACAATTCGAGACTTAAATTGATGCCTGGTAAGTTACGTTCTCGTTGGATTGGACCTTTTGAAGTTACTAATGTGTTTCCTTATGGTACAGTTGAAGTTCAAAGTTTCGAAACTAACAAGGTTTTCAAGGTTAATGGGCATCGCCTCAAGACTCTCTATAAAGGCTTTCATGAGCATACTATAGACAAAGTACAACTGGGGGATCCCGTTTATTCTGACTGAGGAGTATTGAGTCGAGCTAACGATGTTAAACACAAGCGCTGCTTGGGAGGCAACCCAAGAAATTGGATTTGTTTTTCTTATCACTTTTAATTACTTTTCTTTACATCTTTCCATTACATTTTTAACTTTCATTGGGGACAATGTCAGATTTAAGTGTGGGGGGAGGAATTAGGATTTCTCTTTTGTTTTATTTTTATTTTTTAAGTTTTATTTTTAATTTTTGTATGATTGTGTTAAAAAAAATTTTCAAAAGTTAAATAAAAAAAAAAAATTCACTTCACTAAGAGAATATGTATGCCATGGATTAGAACTATTTGAATGTGGAAAAAAAATTACATATATGAATTAGTTGAAATAACTTGCTAAATAAGCTTTGAATAACATTGATAGTTGCATTTAGAGGTAAAACATGCAGGTTTAGTAGATGGAATCCAACCAAGTGAGCTTTTGAGCCAAACTAGATTGAGACATCTATGTCAGTCTTTATTTTCTTTGAAGAATGATATTCTACTATGCTTTTGTATCTCTAGAACTTGCTTTGAACCGTGTCAAGATTACATTGATATGTGTAGACATGAAGATGATAAAGGAAAATAGGATTTTACAACCACTTAGCTTAAATGACCAACCTTATATATTTTTACCCTTAGTGGACCCACTTTGAGCTTTTAAACTTTATTTTTCATTGAACCCTAAACCATGAGCCTTGAATTATTTATTTTTCTCATGTTTTACCAACCTTTGAGCTAGTAGAGCATTGAGAATTATCTAATGGGTTTGAGAGAGATATGTATTGAATAAGTATGTGGGTGCTATTCTCAAAAGTGATGGTTGTATGTCAAGAAGATTGATGTAATGGGAGTAAATGATCCTTGTTATGTTTAAAATATCATGCTATAAAAAAAATTCAAATAGCAAAGCATAGTTCTCAAATGAAAAGAAAAAGAAAAAGAAAAAAAAAGAAAAAAAGAAAAAAAAAAGAAACTAGAGTTTGGGATGTTTTATTGAAGAGCTTTATCTATGAGCCTTTATCATTTAGATTATTCAATTTTTTTGTCTTAATGCTCTATTAGTTTCTTGGGTTTTAACGTCAGTACATTTTTCTTATCCGTACCCTTAAACCTTAGCCCCATTACAATCTTTATAAAGACCTTTTGATTCATGTATGCGTGTATTCAAAGTAATGGAGATTTTGGTAAATAAGCAAGCCTATGGTAGTGCATCTTCATAGGAAGATCTTGAGTGAAACAGTTAACCTTGAATTCTTGAGTGAGTAGAGAGAATCCCAAGAGAAAATCTACTAAACATTAGCATGTTCACTTTTGAATAAGACTGATATGTTAGATATTGCTCATATTTACTAAGTGACCTTTGACTATGACATATATTGTTTTTTTTTTATCTCTTGAATTAGTTTCTGATTCATAGTACACATATTCCTTGAATGCTGTGGGATGAAAGTGAAAAAAAAATATTTAGTTTGCCCGAGGTCGTGCAAGAGCTAAGTGTGGGGGAATTTGATGGATTCATAATTTTATATATTTATTTCCCTTATATTTAGTCTATTTAACATATTATATGTCTTATGGTACTCATTTTGATGATTCCTTATATATAAGACATTGGTGGAAAGTATTAGTAATTTATGTCTAAAATAAAAGATATTTTCAATAATGATCTTTTGAATTTCATGCAGGTTTTTAATGTGGAAAGAATTCTAGAAATCAAACGTGATCCAAAAATCAGATCTGGAAAATTGATTTGAATTGAAATCAAAGAAGGAAGATTACCACACATAGAAGGTTTATTATTGGAAGGATTTGATTGATTGTCAGAAATCTTGAGGAGAATATATACCTCTATGGAATATTACAAATATTGGCAAATCTAGAGGTGACATTTGGTTAATGATAGAATGATTCTCTATCTAATCTAGGCAAGCAGATTTTATTTAATCTTTATTTCCATGTAATAAGGTTTTCAATTCTAGACATACCACTTTTAATCTTCTCTACTTTGGCTATTTAAGCAATGTAAATGCTACGTAATAGAGCATCCAAGAATTATTGAGAAGATAGTTTTATTTCTTTTGTCTTTCTTTTCTATCATGTCTAGCTAAGTTCTTTAGTCGATTCAAGGGGAATTCAATCCGGTTAGTAAAATTGTGAGACTCTGTTCTTAATTTAAATTATTTTTTCTATTCAAATATCCATGTTTCTTGGTTTTTCAAGTTAATGGTTGCATGATTCAGTTTATTAAGAGGCCTATTAATTGATTGAGTTATGTGGTTTATTGCTAACCTGAATCCATAATCCGTAATTGTTATGGAGTTCAGGAAAAGTAGGAATTGAGCAAAACAATTATGATCCAAGTTTTTGTTACTTGCTTAAAGGAAACATAGAATGAATTAAATAATCTGACGCTTGTTAGATTGTTGTTCATCTTTAACTCCCTCCAAGAGTGTAATGCTATCAGTAAATTCTTGAGGATTGTTTAATACCAATTGGTTTATTGATAAGAATTAAATTGTGTGCTGGGCTCAATTAATGAAATTAGGGAAGGTAAGGATTGTCTGGCTTTTTGATAATCCTTGGTTAAATATTTGAATAGAGAATAATATATATGAGGTCAGTGATCAATTTGCAGTCGTGAGATAATTTTTTTGAATCGACATCATCTTCCATTGAATTTTTGTTATTTAATTTCTTGTCAATTAAATTGCAGAAGAAACCCCCCCCCCCCCTCCTTTTTCTTGGTAAGTAGACAATTTGATTAAATAGTCTCTGTGGATCGACCTTTACTTATCATTACTATTCATTATAAGTAGAGTAATTTATTTTTTGTTGCGCTCGACAAGCATCACTGAGGCAGCTGCCGCCGCCGCTGGAGTTCATACGGAGCCTGCTGGTGATGATGACCGTATGTACATGGATGTAGACTCTATACCACCTCCTTCACCTACACATGCGGCTGGAGCTAGTACTTCATATGTGACTGGTTCACATGTGGCTGGTCCTTCTCACCCACCTCCTGATATGATGGAGATATTGCATGAGATCAGAGAGGCTCAGCACAGATCTGATCTGAGGATGGGGGAGCTCATGGAGGCTCAGCGCCGGACTGATCAGCGGATAGCGGATCTTACAGCTAGTCATCAGACGACCCAGACTCAGATAGCCTGGTTGACTAGAGTCTACGCTGAGGATTATGACAGAGATTGTGAGGCACCGCCCCCTCCTTCACCTCGAGCTTTATGATTGTACTTATTTTCTTTCTTTGTACTACAGAGTAACTATCCGAGTTGTCGACTCTACTCTGTTTTAGCTATTTGTACATGTTTGTTTATCTCTAATTGTATTTAAAATTATTCTTCCTTTAATAAATGCATTATTTTCTTTTCAAATTTGGTCTCAAACATCACTTGTGCTTATAGTGTGTTCATATTACAGTTTTTACTTTTATCCTATCTCAGTTCACAATTCGTCGTGAATGTATGCCAGTTTAACGGACACGACCTGAGATGCTCTGATACCAAGTTGTCACACCTCAATTCTGCACACTTCAGAATGGTGTGATGAACCGCTAGCAAACCAACGGTTCAATCAAGATCTCGTACAGGTGGTATCCGGCTGATCTAAACCTTATATATCCACATTCATAATCAGAGTAAATACACAATAACGGAAGTCTTATAGTAAAATGAACTGAGAATCTACTGTGATATTAATATTTAAATAGCAAATTATTCTGTATCAACTAAGACATAAATAAGTATCCAATACATATCTTTAATAAATCCAAATAAAGAAAACTAAAAATCTAATCGAATACACATGAGTTGCACTCGCAAGAGGAGTCATGCGTATCTACTTCATATTCAACTTCCATCACCGCCACGTGACCATACACTGGAGCGTTTATATAATCTTCGATGGCAGTACCTGCATCATCAACTAAAAATATTCGACGTCGAGGGGGTGAGCACACATCATAGCTCAGTGAGTAAACAAAACAATGCAACAATACATATGCATGCAGTCAATGCATAGCTTTGGTCTGGTTTAAAGTTTGCAATGCGCAATAGAAAGGTTGGGTGGTCAAAGGTTAACGTTTACTGACCCCGCCTCTACACACAGGGTGTGGAAGTCCGCCCAAAGGTTAATGTTTATTGTCGTCCCCATCCACCCTACCATAACATTGTACAACAAAGGTTAACGTTTATTGTTGTACAGTGCCATACCAACACGTAAGCCCCTGCTAGCAAGGGCTTGCAAACTGGGCTTGCAACTAACCAATCCTAATGCCAAACAGTATATCCAAGGCCTCACCCCAGCATCCCTCAGAACGTCCATAGAGATAGAGCTAAGGCCCCCCGATAGAGTCAGAGACTACGACGACCGAGACCACCTCCCCTGATACTCTACGACGTAATAGTTCTACTAAAGTAATGGTGATACGACGATGCTAATGCACAAGACTTGAGTTAGAGATAGAGCTAAAGTGCTAAGACCCGCCAAAGGTTAACGTTTATTGACGTTCCCATCACACCTCCCCTGATACTCGCTCGCATCAAGTACACCAACCACACATATACATTCACATGCCTATTCCTATCATCATCATCAACATCATGTTATAAACAATAAAGTAAATATGCATGAACAAATAATAGAAATATTGGATGACATGTTGTATGCACATTACAAATATATTCGCATAGGATCAAGCATGGCATTGAACTCAAGAAAAGAGAAAACAGTTTGTTATTAACCAATTAGTTTAGAGTTCTGTTTCCTCACCTTAGCTTGCTAATAGATCCTCTTACAAGCTTTAAGATCACATTTATATTGTTAATATATTGCTAGAAGGCCTAACAAAGTCGATAGAATTTAATTAGAATTAATTCTGAATTTAAAAACCATGTTTTTAACTGGGGGTCGGAGGTAGGGTTGGAGTAATGATCGACCCTGGGTGCGACCACCCCTATTCTGGACTTCTCGAACACTAGGGGTCAATGCTCAGGGTCTGGTAGGGTCGATTGGCCATCGACCCCCCATGCGACCCCCTGTGGGTTTTGGTCGATTTTATTCCTTAAATCCATTCTTCGTGTTTGGGGTCCTATGGCTTGTTCCTATAATCCATTATACATATGTTCTATGGTCTAGAACCATGATTCTAACACCTATATGGCTTTCATGATTTTCCCCCATGGTTTTCCATGAAAACCTAATCATAGGTTGATGGTTTGGGTTTCTCCGAGTTCATACTCTCTGCATTATCTATCCTATGGTCTTTAGCAATTCATGGAATTAGTATCCATACCTGAGAAGAATACTCCTTCTCTGCAACTTTTCTCCTTTTGCTTTCTTCTCTTCTTTACTTCTTTTTTCCTTCTCTTCCTTCTCTTCTCTTTCTCTCAATTCAATTAGGGTTGTAAAAGGAGTAAAAGAGGCTTAGGGGCGTCCTATTTATAGAGTAGAAACTCCTAAAATAAGTCCCATTGAGATTTGGAAGGAATCCTATCGAAATTAGAAAACTTTCCTAGTTTTAGATTTACCGAGTACCGGGGGTCGATAGGGGGGTCGGAGATCCCGTCGACCCCTGGTTCCTGAAGTGTCCGACCCCCCATGTAAAACTGGGGGTCCGACTTCTGTCTTGGGTGGTCTGACCCTCCCTTGCTGGGTATGCAACCCTCCCCTTAATTTAAGTGTTTTTGGGTCAGTTTAATACCTGGGATCGTGATCTCCTTCACGTACTTGGTCCATTTGACTCATCCATGATGGATAGACCTGGTTCAAGGTGGTAAGACCGGGTTAGTTTGATACGGGTCTTACAAGATCTGTCTTCCCTATCTGATTATGAGGACTATGATCCATACTGCTTTGTATACGTGGATAGGTAGTCTCCCCTATGGTCAGTTGCTCACCTAATTGTTCTCCAACCTAGGGTTCAACCTTACTTTAGAGCTTGATGAGGAGACTGGTGTACATACAGAATTTGGTTGGGATACACTGCATAAAGTCAAGTTACAGGGTATTGTGCTTAGCAATGAGGATTTAGAGCAGCGTCCACCACCTCGTCCTATTCGTAAACGTTAGCCAGTCAGGAAGGTTCGACGCAGGTTGATTGTGTCTTCTTCATCCTCTAAGTGTGGGCCAGCCATTCCCATCAACAGTGGAGATGATTTTCCTATGCATATAGATTCTAGTGGAGAGGCTCCATCTGGGCCAGTTGCAGAGGATTTAGCCAATTCTGGTGATGAGCGAGAAAGTTCATCACACTTAATAAGTGGTGATGAGGTTCCAGTAGCAGCGACTCTTCAGGCTGAGGCTTCAGGGTTCGCTGAGTTTCATGGTTTGTTAGCCGATGCTTGTTCTTCCGTTGTAAGACCTGTACCAAACTAATCGGTCTTTCTACCTTGTACCAGGTCTACCTATCGTCGAGCCACATGGACCAAGTGCATGAAGGAAATCACAAAACCAAGTATGAAATTGATCCAAAAATAGTAAAATGGATGGTTGGGTCGCATGCCTGAACAGGTAGGGTAGACCCCACCTCAGCAGGGTCCAACCCATGACTTTTGAGTCCTAGGGTCGGACGACTTGTGTCACACCCCAATTCCGCACTATTCAGAATGGTGTGATGAACCACTAACAAACCAATGGTTTAACCAGGATCTCGAGTAGGCTATATCTGTGTTATCTAAACCCCATACATCCACATTCATAATCAGAGTAAATACACAATAGAGGAAGTCTTATAATAAAATGAACTGAAGAATCTAAATGTGATATTAATATTTAAATACCAAATTATTCTGCATCAACCAAGACATAAATAAATATCATTATATCCCTTTAATAAATCCAAATAATTAAATAAAAGAAAAACCCTAAACGAACACGTATGAGTTGCACTCACAAAAGGAGTCATGCGTATCCTCTACATCTTCAGCTTCAATCGCCGCCACATGTCCATACACTGGAGCATCAATATAATCTGCAACAGTGGTACCTGCATCATCAACTAAAAATATTCGATGTCGAGAGGGTGAGCACACATCACGGCTCAGTGAGCAAACAAAACAATGCAACAATACATATGCATGCAATCAATTCATATCTTTGGTCTGATTTTAAGTTTGCACTGTGCTATAGAAAGGATAGGTGGCCACCGCACCTCTATGCACGAGAGTGTGGATACGCCCGATGACTCTCACCGTCGCCCACAACACCCATAATGAACATTGTACAACGAAGGTCACGTTTATCGATGCACAACTCCATACCAACAAATTAACCCCTGATGGCTAGGGTTGCAAACGGGGCTCCCTACTAACCAATCCTAATGTCAACCAATGTATCCAAGGCCTCACCCCAGCATCCCTCAGAGCACCCGTAGAGATAGAGCTAAGGCCCCTCGGTAGAGTATAGGACTCAAGGACCGAGACCATCCTTGATGCCCTACGTCGCAATAGTTCTACTAAGGTAACGGCAATACGACGATGCTAATGCACAAGACTTGAGTCAGAGATAGAGCTAAAGTGCCCGGATCAAACACAACATAACACCTCCCCTGATGCCCTACTCGCATCAAGCACACTAACCACACACAAACATTCACATGCCTATTCCTAGCATCAATCATCATCATCATGTTATAAGTAAACAAAATTAAATACACATGAAAAATAATAACAGGAATATTGGATGACATGTTGAATGCACATCACAAGCATATTCGCATAGAATCAAGCATGGCATTGGACTTAAAAAAATAAAAGTAGTTTATTATTAACTAATTAGTTTAGGTCTTGTTCCCTCACCTTAGCTTGCTAATAGATACTCTTCCAAGCTTTAGAATCACCTTTATATTGTTATTATATTGCTAGAAGACCTAACAAAGTCGATAAAATTTAATTAAAATTTATTCTAATTTTTAAAACCATTCTATTAACTGAGGGTCGGAGGTAGGGTCTGAGTTATGACCGACCCCTGGTGCGACCCTCCCCTAATCTGGACTTCCAGAACCCTGAGGGTCGATACTCAGGGTCACATAGGGTTGGATGGTCATCGACCCTCTGTGCGACCCCCTGTGGGTTTTGGTTAATTTTCCTCCTTTTAGTCCATTCTTCGTTGTTGGGGTCCTATGGCTTGCTCCTACAGTCCATTCAACATACATTCCATGGTCTAGAACCATGAATCATCCACCTATATAGCTTTTATGTATTCTCTCATGATTTTCCATGGAAACCTAATCATGGGTTGATGGTTTAGATTTCTCCGAGATCACACTCTCATCCTTATCTAACCTAAGGTCTGTAGAAATTCATGGAATTAGTATCCATACCTGAGAAGAATACTCCTTCTCTGCAACTCTTCTCCTTTTTACTTTTTCTTCTCCCCCTTGCTTCTCTTCTTCTTCTCTTCCTTCTCTTCTCTTTCTCTCAATTCAATTAGGGTTATAAAAGGAGTGAAAGAGGATTAGGGACGTCATATTTATAGGGTGGAAACTCCTAAACTAAGTCCCATTGATATTTGGAAGGAATCCAATCAAAATTTGGAAACTTTCTTAATTTCAGTTTATGGCGGCAACTGAGGGTCGATGAGAGGATCGATGATCCCGTCGACCCTTGGTTTCCTAAAGTGTCTGACCCCCTCTGTAAAACAGGGGGTCTGAATTTCTGTCTTGGGGGGTCCGACCCTCCCTTGCTGGGTACGCAACCCTCCCTTTAAATTAAGTGTTTTTGGGTTGATTTGATACATGGGATCACGATCTCCTTCACGCCCTTGGTTCATTCATCTCGTCCATGATGGGTAAACCTGGTTCAAGGTGGTAAGACCGGGTTAGTTTGATATGGGTCTTACAATTCCCCTTACTTATAAAAATTTTGTCCCCAAAATTGTACGTACCTTCTGAATCAAATAAGTGAGGGTATTGCTTTCGCATAGCCTTCTCTTCCTCCCAAGTAATTTCTTCCATGTCTCTACTTTTCCAAATGACCTTAACATAATAGATATCTCGGTTGCATAGTCGTTGAACCTTTCGACTGGTGATTTCTGTTGGTATTACTGCAAATGTCAAATCATCGGTCAAATCCGATAAATCTATTGTCAACACGTGCGTTGGATCCTTGACATACTTCTTCAATAGGGAAATATGAAATACGTCATGCACACTTGACATAGATGGTGGTAGTGCTAACTAATAAGCCACTTTTCCATGCTTAGCTAGAATCTCATATGGCCCGACATATCTTGGACTGAGTTTCCCTTTCTGCCCGAACCATTTTAATCCTCGCATAGGCGATACCTTCAAGAATACTTTATCACCTACGACGAACTCAAGATCTCTACGTCGAGTATCTGCATATTGCTTCTGACGGTTCTGAGCTGTTTTTACCCTTTCCTTAATAATGTCTACCACTCGACAAGTCTCTTCAACAAATTCTGGCCCAACAATACTACGTTCTCCAACTTCATTCCAAAACAACGGAGTTCGACACTTTCTGCCATACAGTGCTTCATATGGTGACATCTGTATAGTAGCTTGATAGCTATTGTTATAAGCGAACTCGATCAGTGGTAACTTTTCATCCCATGATCCTTTGAAATCAATTACACATGCGCATAGCATATCTTCTAGAATCTGGATTGTACACTCTGACTGTCCATCTATCTGTGGGTGGAATGCAGTACTGAACTTCAATGTTGTACCCATAGCCTTTTGCAATCCTTCCCAAAACTTAGAAGTAAATCGGGGATCTCTATCGGATACAATTCTCTCTGGTACATCGTGTATCTGAACAATATTATCCACATACAGCTTTGCTAACCTTTCTAGTGTATACTGAGGTCGTATCGGTATGAAGCGAGCTGTCTTAGTCAGACGGTCTACAATCACCCAAACTGCGTCAACTACTCGAGGAGTCAGTGGTAATCCCGTGACGAAGTCCATAGTGATGCAGTCCCATTTCCATGTTGGTTCCGATAACGGCTGTAACAGTCCTGCGGTTCTTTATCGTTCAGCCTTTACTTTCTGACAATTTAGGCATTGAGACACGAACTTAGCTACATCTACTTTCATTCCTCTCCACCAATATAGTTTCTTTAGATCATGATACATTTTTGTGCTTCTAGGATGTATTGAATAAATGGTGGTATGGGCTTCTTTCATCAGTCGGTGTCTAATGTCCATATTTTCTGTTTCGGGTACACATATTCTTCTTTTGTATTTCAGTACTTTCTCTTCGTCCATGGTAAACTCAGGATTAGTCCTACCTTTCTCAATATCTTCTTGTACTTTTCTCAGATAAGGATCTGATTTGATAGCTGTCTTCACTTCATCAATTATATCCGGTATAATCTTTAATGCAGCGAACATATTTGAAAACCGATGAATAAACCCTTGGTTGGCTGATCCATCCGGTGTGTCTATCACATATTGCTCATTGCCATGATTGAATACCATTTCGGTAGTACATATAGCTCCAGTTGTACTAGTACATATAGCTCCAGTTGTACTAACCTCCCCTTGAGATTTTATCATCGCCTTTCTGCTCAACGCATCTGCTACTACATTAGCTTTCCCCGGATGATACTGGATATCACAATCATAGTCTTTCAATAATTCCAACCATCTTATTTGTCTCATATTCAACTCCTTCTGATTAAATAAATAAGTAAGACTTTTTATGGTCCGACTTAATCTGAAACTTCTCTCCGTATAGGTAATGTTTCCATATCTTGACAGCATGAACTATTGCCACTAACTCCAAATCATGAGTGGGAAAATTTTTCTCATGTATCTTTAACTGTCTTGAGGAATAAGCAATTACTTGTTCTCCTTGCATAAGCACACATCCTAATCCCAGTCCTAACGCATCAGTATATAGGGTAAATGGTTGTCCTGGGACAGGAATAGTCAAAATCGGAGCGGATACCAATCTAGTCTGCAATGTCTGGAAGCTCTTCTCACATTTATCCGTCAACACAAACTTTTCACCTTTCTTAGTCAAACTGGTGAGAGGTACAACAATCCGAGAATAGTCTTCCATAAATCTCTGATAATATCCAGCGAGACCCAAAAAACTTCTTATTTCTGCAATGCTTTTTGGTGCTTCCCACTTTACAATAGCCTTGATCTTACTGGGGTCCACTTTGATTCCTTCAGCGGATACCACATGGCCTAGGAAGGCGACTTCACTTAGTCAAAACTCACACTTTGAAAATTTTGCATACAGCTTCTCTTTTCTTAAACGCTGTAGGGCGGCGTTTAGATTCTTAACGTGGGTTTCCTTGTCCTTGGAATATACCAATATATCATCAATAAATACTATAACTGACGTATCCAACATGTCTTGGAAAATCCGGTTCATAAGTTCCATGAAAGTTATTGGTGCGTTTGTTAATCCAAAAGACATGACCAAGAATTCATAATGTCCATATCTGGTCCTGAAAGCTGTCTTAGGAATATCACCCTCTTTAATCTTCAGCTGATGATAACCGGACCGAAGATCGATCTTAGAAAATACTTTCACTCCTTGCAACTAATCGAACAAGTCATCAATCCGAGGTAGTGGATATCGATTCTTGATTGTCAGTTTATTCAGCTCCCGATAGTCGATACATAATCAAACTTTATTGTCCTTCTTCTTTACGAACAATACTGGCGCTCCCCATGGTGATATACTGGGTCGAATATAACCCTTGTCCAGTAGTTCTTGTAGTTGTACTTTTAATTCCTTTAGTTCCGTAGGAGTCATTCGGTAGGGTGCTTTTGATACTGGTGCGGCTCCAGGTATAAGATCTATCACAAGCTCTGTGGCTCAGTCAGGTGATAATCCTGGTAGTTCCTCCGAAAATACGTCGGAATAGTCCCGTACGACATCAATATCTTCCATTCGTGGTGCTTCCTTGGTTAGGTCGACCACTGATACAAGATACCCGACTGCTCCCTTCTCAAGGCACTTCTTCGCCTTTAGTGCGGATAGTATGAGCTTGCGTTTATGGGGAAATTTGGTTCACACAAAACTGAATTATGCTCCTTCTTTGTCTCTAAATGTTAGCTTCTTTTCAGCGCATAATAGGTTTGTCGAATGCCGAGCTAACCAGTCCATTCCCAAGATGACATCAAAGTCTGCCATCCCAAGTTGGATCAAGGTTGCATCTAAGGTTTTCTCGCCAATGAGAACTGGACATGGCCCATAACCTTTCTTTAATTCCACTTCTAACCCCATCGGTGACCATACAAGTAGTTTGTAGTCCAATGTTTTCATGGGTAAGTTTAGCTTCTTTCCAAATGACACAGATATAAAGGAATGAGTAGCTCCTGAATCAAAGAGTACTCTGGCAGGTATGCCATTTATAGGTACGATACCTGTGATTTGTTTAAACTTAGTCTACATGCTTACACATTGTAATACAACTTAGAGGCTTAGGTCATACCTGTGACCACATCGGGTGATGCGGTAGCTTCCTCAGACGTAACAGCATAAACTCGTCCTTGATGTTGTGGCTTTCGGGGTTTAGGACACTCTCTCATCATATGTCCCACTTGATTGCAGTTATAACATCTTGTACTTTCAGTATTTGGCTTTGGTTGCTGCTGAGCTGCTTGAGTGGTCTTGGGTGCAGCGGTGAAATTCTGAGTACGAAAAGGCTTGTATGTCTTGTTATTACCTCCGTTGTAAGAATTACCAGCTGGCCTTTTCACACCTCTGTTTTGCATAAAATAGATTTCCTTCTGGCTCGATTCTATAACTCGAGTAATTTGCACGGCTTCATTATAAATCTTCTTGTCTAAGCCCAGCACGTGCTCTCTGATGCTTCCTCTGAGTCCCGTGACAAACCTACGGGTTTTGGTGTCCTCTTCTTGCATACTAAGTGGTGCAAAGAAAAACAGCTCCTCATAACGTTGTTGATATGCATCCACAGACATCTGGCCCTGATATAAACTCAGGAACTCCTTCTCCATAGAATCCTTGAAGCTTCGGGGAAAATACTTCTCAAAGAATGCTTCTTTATAAATAGCCCAAGTCAATAGGGCGTTCTTGGTCAGTAGATATGCCCTGGTAGATTTCCACCAATGATGTGCATCGCCTTTCAGCATGAAGGTGGCACATAACACCTTTTCTTCTTCAGTAATAGTCATCATGAGAAAGTTTCTCTCCATCTCATCGATCCAATGTACTGGCCATAACGGATCCGACGGTTTACCGTTAAATTCCTTGGGCTTCATCTTCAGAAATCTCTCAACCAGTCGAGAGTGATCCATCTGATTTTGGGGGTATGCCCCAAACATAGGTTGTGGATACTGATACTGAACCTGAGCTGCTTCCGGACCAGGTACTGAGATCTGTGCAGCTGGTGGTTGAGGTGTTTGAGGTGCTGGGTGGTTACCCACCGGTGCTGCACTGGCTTGTCCAGTCTACATGGGTGTAGCATGTGCGGCCTGGAACATAATCCCCATTGCAACTTGCATTTGAGCCTATGCATGTTGCATCTGTTGCTGCTACTGTGCTAGATTCATTACCACGATTGCTAACTCTGGTGGTAGAGGTGGCAAGTTGGTAAGATTTGCCTGGTCTGGATTTCCTGGGGGTACAACATGTGGATTTTCCTGTGCATATATATTCTCCTAGCTAGTTTCCTCCACAGGTGGTGGTGGCTGCATTTCGACTCTGCCTGGTTACTCTACGTCCAGACATGTTTTCTTCTGAGATTGGTGGTGCCTGAAAATCATCAAAATAGGTGAGTCAATCATTTATACTACATGTAGGCATGCTAATCGATGTAAAATTCCAAAATTTTCAGCTCATTTTATGAAAAATACTGTCTTTTCTATGCAGGGTCGATGGTGGGGGTCGATGGTATGTCCGACCCTCAGTATCCGACCCTGGGAATGACCTGTTCTTCCCGAGAGCTGGGGGTCGATGTGGGGGTCGATGGGTATCCGACCCTCAGTATCCGACCCTGGTTTTCTGTCAGATTCCCGAGAGCTGAGGGTCGATCTGGGGGTCGATCCGAGGGTCGATGATCTTGGTCGAATTGTCCGACCCTCAGACCAAAAATCAGACCTTTAAGATCCGATTCTGGGTTCATTCCCCATCATTTCTCTCCCGTTTTGACTCGTCTCCCACCTTTGAGTTGCTATAGTGCCACTCCGCTATTTTGGTCAGTTTGGATCCGTGTTTCGACGTCCACATCATCCCTACAGGTATGCTTTCTCATTTTTACCTGTTTTTGGGTTTCCATTTCTAGGTTTTTGTCCATTTAACTTGTATTTTTCAAATTAAACTTTTTCCAACTGTAAAAATTCGACTTTTATTGGGGGCTTTTATTATTGGTGTCTCGAGGAACGAAAGCCCTCAAAAATTTTTGAGTTTCATCGGTTGGTTATCGAGAACTTGGATTTTTGCTCTTTTTGCCCTAATTTGTCGAAATTTTTGATTTCTCGCAATTTCTTCAAATTGGAGTTCATTAGATAGAATTTCTTACTGTCTGAGTGTTGTAGGACATGTTGGGTCCTACGTAAGTCCTCCTGCCCACGTGTCTGGGTGACAAGTGAGGCTTTTGGCCAACTTACGTCGTTATAATGTCAAAATTTTGGATTTCTATCTTATTAACATATTATCTATTTTCTTTTCTTTCTTATTGGCAGATACCATGGCTCGTACCAAGGTACCCAGAGTTCATGATCCTCTTCGCTTCCGTTCCAACGAAGCCGAGGCACAATATGCCCACTTTGTTCGTAAGAAAGTGGAGGGAGGTCGTATGGTGAACTTGGCTGAGTTAGCCTTGTTCAACGTGGAGAGAGCCTTTGGTGATATGGGGTGGCTCCCTGTCATTACCTACGACGCTTGCACATGCCCGGATTTAGTGCGACAGTTTTATTGTAATCTCCAGGTGGTGGGGGATTACAATGATGTGGATAGGGGTCACGAGCTCAGGATTACTAGCTATGTCAAGGGAGTTGAGGTCTCTTTTGACTACCGACAGCTAGCGGATTTGTTGGGCATTTCTTATGATGGCCCTATGGTTTACTGTGCTGCTGGAGAGCCCCAGTTCGTCTCCACAGAGATGAGGGCTGAGATTGATAGTTAGTTGCTACGACCTGATCGCTGGCAGATGAGGGCTTGCTATATACGTCCGGCTCTACGGGTCTTTTGCAAGATTATCCAGCATAATCTGATTCTGCAGAGTGGCCATTACGAGAGGGTTTCTCAGCTGACCCAGTATCTTCTGTACAGCATTTGCACTAGACAGCCCGTCTGCCTTCCTTACATCATCATGCGGACTATGATCAGTGCCACATTGCCCAATCATAGGGGTAATCTACCCTATGGACGTATGATCACCATATTGCTGACCCGTCTGGGAGTTGATTTAGTGGATGAGAAGATTCAGGAGAAAATCTTCTCGTCACCTCTAGATTGGGAGGCTATTTGCAAGATGGGCTTGCGGGATGCCCAAGTCAGTGATGAGGAGAGGAACGAGATGGTGCGCCCTCACACTCGCATCGAGATCGCTGACGCTGAGGCAGCAGCAGTTGCAGCTGGGGTCCCTGGTGGTGCTGTCGGGGATGATAATCATCTTTACATGGATGTGGATTCCCTACCACCTCCTTCTTCTACACATGCTGCTGGAGCGAGTACATCTTTTGCGGCTGGTCCTTCACATGCAGCTAGTCCTTCGCGTCCATCTTCTGATGATGTGCTGAGTATGTTTCACGAGATTAAAGAGGCTCAGCGTGCATCGGATCTGAGGATAGTGGCTCTTCTAGACGCTCAGCGCCAGACTCATCAGCGGGTAGCTGATCTCACAGCTAGTCTTCAGGAGACTCAGACTCAGGTGGCCTAGTTGACTAGAGTCTATGCCGAGGACTATGACAGAGACCGCGAGGCACCGCCTCCTCCTTCACCTCCGGCTTCATGAGTGTATCTTCTCCTTCTTCTTGTACTACAGAGTAACTGTCCGGGGTGTGGACTGTACTCTATTTTAGTTATGTATATACGTTTGTTTCTTTCACATTGTATTAAAATTGTTTCCCCTTTAATAGATGCATTATTCTCTTTTTAAATTGGTCTCAAACATCACTTGTGCTTATAGTGTGTTAATATTATAGTTTTTACTTTTTATCCTATCTCAGTTCATAATTGGTTGTGAAAGTATGCTGGTCTAGCGGACAAGGCCTGAAAGCTTTGATACCAAGTTGTCACACCCCAATTCTGTACTATTCAGAATGGTGTGATGAACCGCTAACAAACCAACGGTTCAACCAGGATCTCGAGTAGGCTATATCCGTGTTATCTAAACCCCATACATCCACATTCATAATCAGAGTAAATATACAATAGCGTAAGTCTTACAATAAAATGAACTGAAGAATCTAAATGTGATATTAATATTTAAATACCAAATTATTCTACATCAACTAAGACATAAATAAATATCATTACATCCCTTTAATAAATCCAAATAATTAAATAAAAGAAAAACCCCAAACGAACGCGCATGAGTTGCACTCGCAAAAGGAGTCATGCGTATCCTCTACATCTTCAGCTTCAATCGCCGCCACATGTCCATTCGCTGGAGCATCAATATAATCTGCAACAGTGGTACCTGTATCATCAATTAAAAATATTTGACGTCGAGATGGTGAGCACACATCATGGCTCAGTGAGCAAATAAAACAATGCAACAATACATATGCATGCAATCAATTCATATCTTTGGTCTGATTTTACGTTTGCACTGTGCTATAGAAAGGATAGGTGGCCACCGCACCTCTATGCACGAGAGTGTGGATACGCCCGATGACTCTCACCGTCGCCCACAACACCCATAATGAACATTGTACAACTAAGGTCACGTTTATCGATGCACAACTCCATACCAACAAATTAACCCCTGATGGCTAGGGTTGCAAACGGGGCTCCCTACTAACCAATCCTAATGTCAACCAATGTATCCAAGGCCTCACCCCAGCATCCCTCAGAGCACCCGTAGAGATAGAGCTAAGGCCCCTCGGTAGAGTATAGGACTCAAGGACCGAGACCCTCCTTGATGCCCTATGTCGCAATAGTTCTACTAAGGTAACGACGATACGACGATGCTAATGCACAAAACTTGAGTCAGAGATAGAGCTAAAGTGCCCGGATCAAACACCGCATAACACCTCCCCTGATGCCCTACTCGCATCAAGCACACTAACCACACACAAACATTCACATGTCTATTCCTAGCATCAATCATCATCATCATGTTATAAGTAAACAAAATTAAATATGCATGAACAATAATAGTAGGAATATTGGATGACACGTTGAATGCACATCACAAGCATATTTGCATAGAATCAAGCATGGCATTGGACTCAATAAAGTAAAATTAGTTTATTATTAACTAATTAGTTTAGGTCTTGTTCCCTCACCTTAGCTTGCTAATAGATACTCTTTCAGGCTTTAGAATCACCTTTATATTGCTATTATATTGCTAGAAGACCTAACAAAGTCGATAAAATTTAATTAGAATTTATTCTAATTTTTAAAACCATTATATTAACTAAGGGTCGGAGATAGGGTCTGAGTTATGACCAACCCTTGGTGCGACCCACCCCTAATCTGGACTTCCAGAACCCTGAGGGTCGATACTCAGGGTCACATAGGGTCGGATGGTCATCGACCCTCTGTGCGACCCCCTGTGGGTTTTGGTTAATTTTCCTCCATTTAGTTCATTCTTCGTGTTTGGGGTCCTATGGCTTGCTCCTACAGTCCATTCAACATACATTCCATGGTCTAGAACCATGAATCATCCACCTATATAGCTTTTATGTATTCTCCCATGATTTTCCATGAAAACCTAACCATGGGTTGATGGTTTAGATTTCTCCGAGATCACACTCTCATCCTTATCTAACCTAAGGTCTGTAGGAATTCATGGAATTAGTATCTATACCTGAGAAGAATACTCCTTCTCTGCAACTCTTCTCCTTTTTACTTTTTCTTCTCCCCCTTGCTTCTCTTCTTCTTCTCTTCCTTCTCTTCTCTTTCTCTCAATTCAATTAGGGTTGTAAAAGGAGTGAAAGAGGCTTAGGGACGTCCTATTTATAGGGTGGAAACTCCTAAACTAAGTCCCATTGAGATTTGGAAAGAATCCAATCAAAATTTGAAAACTTTCCTAATTTCAGTTTCTGACGGCAACTGAGGGTCGATGAGAGGGTCGATGATCCCGTCGACCCTTGGTTTTTCTAAAGTGTCTGACCCTTCTGTAAAACAGGGGGTCTGAATTTCTGTCTTGGGGGATCCGACCCTCCCTTGCTGGGTATGCGACCCTCCCTTTAAATTAAGTGTTTTTCGGTCGATTTGATACTTGGGATCACAATCTCCTTCACGCCCTTGGTTCATTCATCTTGTCCATGATGGGTAAACCTGGTTCAAGGTGGTAAGACCGAGTTAGTTTGATACAGGTCTCACAACTTGAGACCCTAGGGTCGACGGATTCTGCGACCTTAGGATCGACCTTAGGCAAATTGACAGAAACCGAAAATTAGGAAACTTTCCTAATTCAAAGGGAACCTTTCCTAAACTCATTGGAACATATTTTGGGAGGTTTTCCTCTATAAATAGGACATCCCTTAGGCTCTTTTACTCTTTTTGAAACCCTAATTGAAAGTGAGAAAAGAGAAGAGAAGGAAGAGAAGGAAAGTTGGAGAAGAAGGCTAAGGAGAAGAGTTTCAGAGGAATCTCTGAATTCAGCAAGACTAAGGTATGAAAACATTCTCCCTAGATTGTGTAAGACCCTAGAATAGCAAAGGGTAGGATCTAGGAGAAACCCAAATCATCTATCCATGGGAAGATTTCAATGGAATCCATGGAGGGAATTATGGTAAACAAAGTAAAGGAAGTAACTTGGAGTTTAAGCCATAGAACAATCATAGAATGGACCATGAAAGTAAGCCAAAGGATCCAAACATGAAAGAGTGGATTGTAGGATGAAAAGTCGACTCAATTTACATCTGGTCGCACTTAGGGTCGACTGGTAACCGACCCTATCAGACCACAGGATCGACCCCTAGCTCTCGGGAAGTCCAGGGAAGCTACGATCGCACCTAGGGTCGATGGATCACCGACCCTATGATCGACCCTATACCCTAGGGTCTCACATCCTATGACCCATCCTACGACCCTAGCTTTACAGCAAGCTTAAAACTGTCGAAATGAATTCTAATTAAGATCTATCGACTTGTTAGGTTTTCTTATTGATATAAAGGTGATTCTTAAAGCTTGAAATATGATCTACACTCAAGCAAAGGTGAGGGAACAAGACCTAAACTAATTGGCTAATAATAAACCATTTTTGTTTATTGAGTCTAATCCCATGTATGATTCTATGATTGTATGATTGTAATGTGCATATCCCATGTCATCTACTGTTCCTGTTATTACTGTTCATGCATGTTTAATTCTGTTTATTTACAACATGATGTTGATGATGATGCTAGGAATAGGCATGTAAATGTTTGTGTGTGGTTAGTGTACTTGATGCAAGTGTGGCATCAGGGGAAGTGTGACGTAGTGTGGTCCTAAGCACTTTAGCCCTATCTCTACTCAAGTCTTTTCCACTGACATTGTCATATCGCCATTACTTTAGCAGAACTATTACGTCATAGGGCATCAGGGGAGGTAGTCTCGGACCGTGTAGTCTTCGACTCTGTCGGGGGGCCTTAGCTCTATCTCTATGGATGTATTGAGGGATGCTGAGGTGAGGCCTTGGATACACTATTTGACATTAGGATTAGTTAGTTGCGAGCCTAGTTTGCAAGCCCTCGCCAATAGGGGCTTACGTGTTGGTAAGGGTAGAGCATCAGGGGAAGTGTGATGCGATGCGGTCCTAAGCACTTTAGTTCTATCTCTATCCCATGGTGGGTGCATGTGGGGGCGGCGATGGTGTTTGATCCATTGAGTGGTTCCACACACTCGTGTATAGAGGTGCGGCGGCCTCCAAACCTTTCTATAGCACATTGCAAACTTATATACCAGACCACAGATATGAATTGAATGTATGCATATGTTTGTTGCATTGTTTTGTTTGCTCACTGAGCTGATGTGTGCTCACCCTTTCAAATTCGAATATTTTTAGTTGATGATGTAGGTATGACTGTGGACGATTATATGAATGCTCCCGTATACGGGCACGTTGCTGCAATGGATGCTGAAGATATAGTGGAGACGCATGACTCATCATGCGAGTGCAACTCATGCGTTTTCGATTAGATTTTATTTGAACCATTAAGGAAATGTAATTTGATATATATTTATTTATTTATGTTTCGGTTGATACAACATAATTGGATATTTTATTTATGATTATCACATTTAGATTCTCAGTTCATTTAATATTAAGACTTCCGCTATTATGTATTTATTCTGATTATGGTTGTGGATGTGTATGGTTTAAGCAAACGGACACAGCCTATTTGAGATCCTGGTTGAACCGTTGGTTTATTAGCGGTTCATCATACCGTTCTGAATAGTGCGAAATTGGGGTGTGACATTAGTGGCTCCTCTGGATGATCATTAGCGCTCTCTCCAGACCAGACTAAATGCTCACAAGAGGCGGATGCTATAGAACATCTCAGGAGTAGAGCAATAGGTGATTGCTCTGGAGCGGAGGTTTATAGAATCTAAGGCTTCACAAGAGGCCACGAAACAGGAGGTTACTTTCCTTCGGGCAGCGTTGATTACTGCGGGTTTGATTAAACCCATGCTGGAGGATATTGAGGCCAGGGCGATAGCCAGTCGAAAGCATAGGCATCAGCGACGTCTTCAAGCAGTAGCGCTAGCCAGGGCCACCTATTCTGTAGATAGTCCTCGTCATCAGGCGGATCAAAATTCTCAGCAGTCAGATGCTTAGACATATCTCTATTATGGCTCACTAGATACATTTTATGTTGATATTAATTTTTGCTTGATATTGATGGATGAGGATTCGGATTGTAGATGCCTACCCATTATTATTACATTATTCTCTATGGTTACATTGGATGTTTTATTATCCGTTTTATGTGTATGAATATCTTATGCTTTTACTTGTTATTATATTTCTTGCAGCTTATTAATAGTTCTTACCCATATAGTATATGGTTTATGCTTCCTATTTCAGCTTTATTATATTTGTGGTGTGTATGTAAGGTACAGCTTAGTAGTAGGCATTACACATTCATGCTTTGATACCAACTTCTGTCACACCCTGTTCTCGATGTATCAGTACTATGGAATTGGTGAGATCTCCACATCTTAATTTAGGGCATTGAAAATCCCCTTCCAGGATCATAAAATATAGAACACCAACTAATAACCGATCATAACACAAAAACTAATAATAAATCCACACCACCAGATTAAATGGATTTTTAAATCAAGAGTAGCTAAAGAATTAAAAATAATTAAGTAATCCTGCTGAATAATCAAATGATAATAATAATAATAAATCCCCAAACCATTGTAAGAGTAAGTATATAAGATAATTAAATCTTTAAAAGTAAATTATTCCTCTGGGCAATACGCCCCCAAATCCAAATGAAATAAACCAAATTCAAATAAGCTTATCAGTTGATCAAAGTGTCTATCCGTAGACACAGTCCTCACACTCGCATGTTTCGTCATGAACGTCGTCATCACTAGCATCCACGTTGCCACATTATACTTCAGTCATACCTGCATCTAAAAGAATTTGTGTACATAAGGGTAAGCTCCACCGAGCTTAGCAAAGAAATCAAACGTGTGCAAACAAAATGCACGAGTTAACAACTACGGTCTGGTATATAACTATAAGTGCTAGCTCACGACAACCCACATACATAGTCTCTGGCTGCACGGGTCTCCTCCCATCAAAAAATACCATCTCACTCAACGTATAGTAACATCCCCCAAATATGGGTCCGTCGTTATGGAACCAGCCTATATTATGTCGGCCATTTGCCCATTACTTATCCCAAGCCTGTATTACCCCAGCCACTTGAGGATGTGATAATCTCACTAGTTGACTCGTCTGCCCATCCACACTATGTCGGGTATGAGGAGCATCGCAGCTATGATCATACCACCCTTTATTAAACTCATGCCACTACATAACCACCTAATGGCTAAGGATACAGTTATAGGGTGATTTAAGTTCAACTAACCAAGTTCTCCTAATTAACTAAATTAATGGACAGTAACATCACCAAGCTTCCGACCCCGTTCGTCCTTCCACCTATGATGTCGTGACTTGGCTAAGTTACCAATGGTCACTGCAAGACAACGTCAGTAAAAAGTGGTGCAAGTATCCCATACCACCTACATTCCTCCTTACTAACTTAACCAGACATCATGAGTCAAAACAATAGGTCAATCGCTTTTGTGGAAAGGTAGCGAGTGTCCCATACCACTCGCCCTCCAATCCTTATTGGCATTGCTGACCCCAAGCTCAAGATTGCATATGCATGGCAAACAAACAGTTTATTGGATGGCATGTTATCACACAATGCATGTTATCAATCGCATAGCATCACACAACATCAGCAATTATATCTATTTCTACCAAACAAGGTCTAAATCCCTTACTTAAGATAGTAGCAGCAAAATAATAGAGAGTACGATCCTGGGTAGTTTTTCCTAAAGTTCTGTTGTACCTTAAATGGCAATAAAAGTACTAGTATGAAATCCATTGGTTCATTGTTTGTCTCTATAGTTTATCCAAGTATAGCCTAATAGTTTATTTATATTTTCAGAAGTTTGATTATCATTATTGAACATTCTACACTTGCTGCCTAGAGGTTTCAGATACGTAGAACCCTAAACAGCAACCATCAAGAGTAAAAGGCATTGGTTATAATCACAACAATGGGGAATACTTATGTAGATATATGATTCCAAGGATATGAACACATGAACAGGTCCATAAAAATTCCAGAAAGATGGTATCCAAAGATGGCCTTCATCAGAGGTCATAACATCGTGCGGCACATGACCGATCGCATGGTTTTGACCACAAGCGTGCAACACATGCCATCGGCCGCACATCGAAACGTGGTTAGATACTGTTGATTTTGATACAACGTTTTCCTTTAATTTTTATAAGCCTAAACAATGAGTTTGGGTTCAAAAATCCCATTCTAGCTTAGGTTTTTGGCATTGGATCAAATTCCTAGTGAACCGACATTGCTGGATCTGTTTTCAAAGACTCGGATCCGATTCTAGCAATACAATGACAGGTTTTCCCTTGGGTTTTAATCCATGAATAGGTCTAGAGTCCTTAGATCCATTTATGACCATCTCTATACCTTTTTCCCATATTCAATTGGTCATGATCCCTTCATAAGTTTGTCCAAAAATTTAATAATTCCAATAGATCTATTAAGATAACTCTTAAGTGTAGATTATTCAATTATGATCATTCATCATTCACATTCATCCATCATCAGAAGTAATCACTTAACATAAATAATCAGATCTTTGCTTCTTTACAAATCTGATTCACACCCTAGCAGGTACTTGAGTGCGTATTAGAGATGGAGAAAAGACTATGGCCAGGAAGTTTTGATTTAAAATATATCCATGGCTCATTTGGTTTGATTTCATTTGAAGGAGGGTCAAGAAAGAGACAGAGAGTAAGGGGTTTGATACCAATGTTGTTTTCTCTGTCGATGATGGTATCAAGCTTTTTTCGAGGATAGTAGAGTTCCCTTCTCCCTTCTTTCTTGTTTTTCCTTCTCTTCTTCTTTCTCCAGCACCAGCAGAGTCTCTCTCTCTCTCTCTTTCATGTTTTGTCTAGTCGGTGATGGAATGAGGGACAGAGTGGAATGGAGACTCTATCCATGTTTGGGATTGGATTGGGTTTCCAATCATGGTAAGTTAGAGGATTCCCTCCTTCTTACCAATTTCAAAAGGGATAATGAACTTGGACACTTACTTAAAGAAGTCCAATTTGAAACCAAGACTCACCAGTGGTCCGTTTAAGTTGGTTTGCTAAACCAGACTCACTTCAGGGGGTGCGGCACGTGACCAACCGCACCTTGGTGGTGTCGTGCTAGACCTCTTATTTGAGTCCTAATTTATTATTAGGTGTGAAGGGTTTTTACTAGGTTACCTCCATTGGGTTTCATAGGTCTGGTCCACGTTGATTTGACCCGCTCGTCATGGTAAGGCCTATTACAAAATCAAAATTTAAAATTATGATCAAAATTTTGGATGTGGGTCTTACAAATACTATTAGTACCTTAGTATTATTTTCAATAAATGCTCATTGATTGCTTAGTTACTTCCGCTATCATATTACTCTGAAATATATTTGTGGCATTGTGCTGGTACGTGGTTAGTATTGGTAAGCACCACTTACGAGATTCTCGGTTGGATCACATCTAAACTACGATGTCGGTCCAGTCCTACTCCAAAATTCTTCATATCGAAAATTTGGGGTGTGACGAAGACCCTCACTTTTCCCGCCTTTCCACGCTCTATAGTCAAAATTCAGGGTACAAAGTTAGGAATTCAAGAATTCGAAGGAAACCCTTAATTTGAAAGAATCGTGGTCGGAGGATAAATTAACTGCAGTCGGAAACAAATTATTGCAAGAACCGCAATCGTCATCGGAGGAGACCCAATTATCCAGACAAAATCGTCGTTATTCTTTGCGGCTTGTCTGTTATCCCTGCACTTCCAAGGAACAGGAAATATCGATGACCTGTGGATGTTTTTGATGATGCTATGGCTATCGCAGAAGAAACAACCACCATGGTGAGTAGTTTTCAGGTGTCTATGTTATCTCTGAGGCTGGACCTTCTAGTGTTGTTTCCTTCAGCAACCCTGAGGTCTTGGAGATTGTAGACCAACGAGTCTCTTTTTCCGGAGTCACAACAGTTTCTATTCAACAAGCCTTTGCAAACTAGAACCCTAATTCTCAAAACCATGTTACACTCTCATCCGTAACCCTAAATAAAAGCCAGTCAAACCACAAACAGGAAAAGAAAGCAATATATTGGTTCTCTCCCACAGAGCAGAGAACTCGAATTATGAAGGAGGCAATTGGGGGGTTGCTCTCTCGTTAGGTTGGAAATCTATGAATATAGTTTAATAGACAATGTCCGATTCTTCTCCACTGACTAATGATTGGATGGACCTCTGGTTTGTGTGGGATCAAAAGGAAGATGATTCGTCTCTACAATAGTGTCTCTGGTTCGTGTGGGATCGCAAGGAAGAAGATGGACTGACGTTTTCAGCCTGTACCCTTTGTTTTTTTGTTACGAAGGTAAAACAAGTATTTCACCCTTTAATGGAAGTAGTTCGGCCATTATAAAATTAATAGCTATTACATATCAGTATCTAACGACAGAAAATCCCTAATGGACTGGATATAAGTGTTATATTATCTGCTTTGCAAAGGAGGTAATTGTAATTGTTGGAAATATTTAAGTGATAATTGTAATAAAAACGAACGTGAGGGGAGATAGCTAAAATTTTTTCTTTTTCTTTTGTGGTAAATTCGAGATGATGCTGTTCCTGCTTTCCTTGATGTGAAATAGAACATTTTTTTACACCGACGGGGTGGGGAATCCTCTCTTTAATTAGTTTGTAATATTTTTTTACAGCTTCACTCCCCGGTGCCGGTGGAGCTGGAAGTCAATCCCGTGACTTCCTAGACTACTTGCTACTACCTAGCAGTAGCAGGTACAACCAACTCCAGTTATACATCTGTTGTCCTCTCTGTTCTCCAGGGGGGGATCTTTCTTCGTTGTGATTCTGACAAAAGAATTGAAACGCCTGCAAGCGAAGATTCCGCGTTATTGTTTTCTTCAGTCTTCCAATGAAGCGATCCTTTCTTGTCTTTCAATCATTAATCTATTCAGTTTTTATTTTTATTATTACGATTCCTTGCTTCTTTGTCCTGACCTGAAATTGGCGAAAGCTCGGGGCTAGGGTCAAGCTTCGAGGTCAGCAAACCCTGGAGAGAAGAAAATTTCCATAATCTCTATTGATAATGTGGTGTATACAGACGCATCTTTGATCAATCCTACGAAGAAATACAATTCTTATTTTATTTATTGTTTAAGCTTCCGTTTGTGTAAACTGGAAACTAAGAAATCGATGGAGTAGGTTCTATCTCTGGTTTGGCTGGTTCCGTAAAAGGCTAAGGTTGGATTTTCGTCGGAAGATATGAGCCGTTTCTTTCTCGTTTTAGTTTGTGTGGACTTTGCGGAATTGATTGGTGTGCAAAACTGATACAATTTATATAGAGATTTAGTTTGGTCGTATTGACCTTGATCTCTTGGAACTGTTGTTATAAAAAGGAATTGAGAGGTCGGAGTTCGGAAAGTTATGAGTGAATTGATGAGTTGGAATCATCTCATCTAAATATCTGATTGAATGATTGTTAGTATGCGATGTTAATGGAACCGTTCATTGAATCTAGAATTCTAGGGCTAGAATTCAATGTAAAGACTCATAAATAGGAGATGGTGCTTTGAGGAAGTAATGGATCAACTTCCGCATCATCAATTACACGATCAGCAAGGAACCAGTGAGAGTTCATCAACGCTAGTTGTTCCGGTTGCATCTGAATCTGTTATTGTGGTAAGATCTGAAGAGTTTGCAAGTGTTTGTGTAGAGGAAGGAGATTCAAAAGCTGAGGTCAATGCATTGGAAACGAGTAAGGTATCTGTGGAAGAACAGAAAGTCAGTGTTCCGAAACCAGAGGAAAATACTTGTGTCATTGATATTAAATGCAGTGATGGAACATTGAGTAATGAAAATTGGGTTGGCGAGAAGATTTGTAGGATCTGTCTTTTAAGTTCCGATCAGTCATCTGATGTGTCTGATACTCTCCAGCTTGGTTGTGTCTGTAAAGACGAACTCGGCTTTGCACATCGACACTGTGCTGAAACCTGGTTTAGGTTAAAAGGCAACAGGTATTTATTTATTTATTTTCTCATACCAATTATTTATGTCCACCTTGTTTTACGAATCTGATGGAAATATGGATTCTGATTTTGTACTTCATATTGAATTTGCTAGTCCAGTATTTTCGAAAAGTCAAAAAGTTGTGCTCTTTATCTTGGCTGAAATGGTTCATCATAAATTCCCTCTTCCCACTTCTTAACAAAAATGTGCTAGCGGGTACATTATGCAGCATTCATTTAGTGTCTCCACTGGAAAATTTAATTAGAGGATGAACCGTAACTTTCATAGATAAACAAAGGAAAATATATCTTAAACTAAGATCTGATCATTAAGTCCTGATATACTGAATTATTACTATTCTTGTGGAAGCTTTCCTCTTTATTGGAATAGTTGGAAAGCTATTTATTGTCTGTCACATGTTCTTATTCTCACTCCTATTAGTTGGTATGAGGCTTAGCGGAGTTGTGTGCTTATGCAGTTGTTCCAAAATCAGCTGAAGAACTATTTAGCATCTTGAGCCCAAACAGACTAGAGGCAGAAGACATTTTGTTATTGGAAATTTGACCTTATGCTAATCCTTGAAATATTATGTATTGGCTCATAGAGGATGTTTCAACATCATCATTTTGCAAAAGATAGGCCAATTTCACTTGTGATGCTCAAAAGAAAGTACTGAACATAGCCTTGGAGTTTCTATTCACCAAGTTTTTTCACCTGAATACCACAAAAAAATGTACCTTCAGTGTTTAGTGAATCCTTTTTTTGGATCTCTTGATGAGGAAATCGGGATAAAGAATGTAATGAAATTTGGCTCCACTGAGTTGAATTGAGTTTGAATCCTGAAGGTGGATCCAAAAAAAAAAATGTGAGTTTACTCACCCATGCCCGTTCTAAGATCTTACAACCCCAGGATATCATGTAGTAGCAGTAATGTTTGTTGATCCCACTTCTGATTGTTGAAAATTCTCTTCTGCTGTAGAAGTTATTTGGTTCTTATAGTTCTAGAGAGAAGTTGTTTCTATAGATGATAGGACACTCAATTGTTTGGGTCATCTATTGGAGAGGAGATTTTCATTTTTTTTTTAAAGTTTCATAAGAGGACCTGATGCATTAGTTTGCTGACATTCTGATAAGGATCGGCTAAATTTTATTTTATTTATTACTATTATTATTTTTTTGCTTTGCAACAGCTACAAACTAAGTGATTTTCATGCACAGATTCAAAAAGAGAAGTACGATGAGTTGATGACTGGTACAGATGGTGCTCAGTGTGTAGGCACCATTCTATGAATTACATTATTAATTGGAATGAAATGATAAATGAGCAGTTGGCAGTTAATTTTGATTGTATTCATTTGATTTGAAGGACGGAGATGATGAACTCTGAATCCATATCTATGTGCTATCAGTATGATAGCTGACCTTAAAAATTTGATAACGTGATGTGGAAAAGTTGTCTATACCAGATTCTGGTTAATTGTTGGAGATGTTATCAGTGTAAAATTATGGTTGTGGACAAAATGTAGATTATGGAATAGGAATTCTGATTTCATAAAAATTCAGTCATGTTATGTTTCTTCTACCTAGGCAAAATATGCTGCAATATAACTATTAGCTGTGGAGGATGGAGTTATCCGGACCTAAAATAAATTTATGATGCAGAGCTTGTGGTATGGATAACAGATTTGGACCTCCAATTGCATATGAATCTCATCAATGCAAATACATTTTTCTCTGCGTATGCATTGTATACATAAATATAATTGACATCTGGAGAATAGAGATTTTAAGGTGGAATGTTGCTTCCATGTAAAGGTATCAGACATTGACATTGTATATGTGACTGCACTCCAGAACTTGGAGTGTTGACAAGGTCCTTTTGTTTCTTGGAACAGACAAAAAGGAGTCTGGCATGTGTAGTAGTGTTAGGAATTAAATGACTTGGTACATGGAATCTATCTAAACAAATGTGTCGACAGTTCTTAATTTGTAGAGTTAATCATCGACTTTGGAAGTTGAATTCAATGTGTGTGGCAAGTAAAGCCAGATTGCTAGGTGTCAAGACCTTATCCAAGTTGTGCAAACAATTAGTATGTCTAGCTCTCTAGTATTGACCCTGGTTGGAGCATAACTAATCGGCTCAACTCAGAAGCAGTTACTTTAGTTTTCTCATCTCAGTCTCTAAATTCATATATTTCTTGGCCCTTTACCAGTTTGTGTGACATATAAAGGTTTATGTATATTATTACACATGAAAACAAGGTTTCCCTAAAGGTGTAGGCCTTAAAATGGCCATTTGCACTCTCAAAAGACCTGCGTAAGGCACCAGTGAAAAATGCAAGGTTTTGATGAAATTTGCGCCATTTAGGTCAAAATTTTGGATTTTGGCCTAACCGAAAAGTCACCAAATCCCGAAATTTTTAACCTTGATATTTGGTAGTCATAAAAACACCAGGTAACCAAAATAAAAACTCTGATTGAGAAAACTGCCAGAATAGCAACCAGAAATCAAGAACTAGAAAGTCAGATTCATAATAAAAACTGTACGAACAAGGTTCAGAAATAGAAACCAATGCTGGACAGAAATAGAAACAATTTTATTAACTGATGAAATTAATAACCAGCAATTAGCCTGCAGCTGCACGTTATGGAAAAGTTCCAAGAAACTGGAGGTATGAGCAACAAAACTTTGGTGGGTTGATAGGTAAGGAGCCAACAGAATCAGAGCCAACAGAAATGTGATTCAATAAACAGACAAGAACTAGAGAAGAATAGAACTTACCAGCTGCAGAGAACAGAAAACAGAAACAGACCTCAGTTGACTGGAAGAAGAATTATATGTTCAGGAATCTCTCCTTAACTACAGAGCAGGAATCCCACCTAGCTCCAATCGTAGAATCGCTCGAGGTTTCCCTATTGAATCCCACGGTAGAGCAGTTATTAATTTCTCAGAACCGAGCTCTGTCCTTCACAGAACAACCAAGTACACTAGGCTGGGTTGAACTGCAAATCATGGGGGAGGCGTAGACCTCCTTCTCTTATTTATAACAGTAAGAATTATTATTACTTAAAGAAACAACAGAAAAAAAGGATTACTTATCCAGATGCAGCAAAGGGAGAAGTCCTGTTACAACTTTGACTCTTCAAATAGAAACTAATAAAATAGAAAAGTCTGAAAACAGAAACAAAGCAAGCGCCATCTCATATCTGCTAATCCAGCTTTCTAGAAATGAGGAAAATGAAATAAATTACGACTAAAATAGGAACCTCACTCTGGTTTTTAGAAAGAACCAGTAAATAAATCACTGACCAAATCTGAACCAGAAAAGGTGGTCCAAGCTGAACCATGGTGAACTGCAGGCCACTATTCTGCCCTTGTCTTCTTCCTGCTTATTAAACCTTGATTCTGCACCACCAACTTGTAAATTTCACAAATGATTTTGTGTGGCATCAAGTCTCTGCATGCTGCATTCAACACTTAAAGGTGAATCTTCAATCACAAATATCCTTCCAGTTTATTGGGTGAGTTCAGTTTTTGCACTTCCAATTTCCCCATTCGCATCTAGATCTAATTAAGATTTGGATTATTGTATGTATAGTTGATCTTTGCTTCTTAGAATTTTGTTATTGTTAATCTTGTAATCTTTTAATCTATTAACTATAGGAATAAAATAAAACCTTCAAGTGGGTTCCACTTTTTTATTTCATGTAATGTAAACTCATCACACTAAGCTGATGGCTGAATATGACTTCATTAATAGTTGTAGCTAATGATGGCAAAGAGGGTTTCAATACATCCTATTCATAGATCCCTCTTTGCTACATGATCTCTATTCAGTCCAAACCCAAATTTAACAAACAAAAGTAATTGAAATTGAACAAATAATTCCACAATTTCAAATCTGTCTGTAATAATGCTTCAAAAATTGGGATCCTTGATCCTTAGGATATGAGGAACAATAACCCAGAAGATGAGCTTAATCCAACTGGAGGGATTGAAACCAATCTTGCCCGTAGGTCTTAAACAAGTATTTTATCAAACTAGAATTATAAAATTATGAAAAAACTCACTTATCTTGAGATTCAGCCGTTGGAAGGTCTTCAAACTTGGAGAGGAATTACTCTAGGATGTGCTTGATAACATATCCAAATTTGAAGGTGATCCAACTATGGATGAAGAAGTTATGAATTTTTGAAAGACCACTATTATCTGAAAATGGGAATAAACAAAACATGAGTTTTGGTTGAGTCTCACTGACTCAACCAGAATTTAATATTAAACTCTGGCCAAATCTCTCTCTGCTGCAGCCAACCTCTCTTACTCTTATTAATAGCCTTTGAAGAGTTACAAGTAGGATGGAAAGTCCATACTGTAATTAAGGAAATCTAAACCTCCTTTATAATTAGGAAGTTTCTAAAACATAGGAAAAGGAAAGTTTCTAAGAACACAAAATTAGGAAACTTTGTCTTAGTCTCCAAGTAACTAAAATTTTTAAATTTCTAGCCTATATTTTAGGAAACTAACAATGGAAATAAGCAACCTACAAATTAGGAAACTAAATAAAATAATCCTAACTAAAATAGACTATGCTTGCTGGCGGAAATTCTGGAAATCTGGCTACTGGGCTAGCGGTAAAGAGATCTCTCTAAAGAAAGACCTCGGCTGCTGCAGGAATGGGCCTAGGCTTGGCCTAGCCCAGCTGAACTCTTTCGGCCACTTCTCTTGGCTTGATTTGCATTAGCTCCCCCCCACTTAAAAAGAACTCGTCCAAGAGTTTTGCAATGGTGAAGAATAAGCTCAGTGGGGTAGGCATACATCTTCTTTTAATATTGAAAATTTGGTTGTGCATGAAAATTTGGTTGTGCATGAAAATTTGGAAGAAAGTCTGCCACCTTCGGTCTACTTTCTTTAAAATATTGTGGAGGAAACACAAAGTCAATATGTGCAACTTCTTGAAAGGATTCAATGGTGAAGAGGGTGTCTATGGGGATTGTTTCAGCCAAATTCCGTACTTAGGGTCCGTGTCAACGGTGGGGCCTGCAAACCAAAGACAATGGACAAAGGGGGGCGGGCCTTATGGCCCTGGGTCCACTCCAATGCCGAAGTTAAGAATCTATGAACGGTCAATGGGCCCGGGATCCAAGCCCACCTTTTATGTGGTGGGGCAGGGGAGAAGTTCTGGGTCCGAAGTGTCAGAGCGAAAATCCCAAGAATGAGTAATTAATATTTACGTACCTAAATTCTCGGGATTTGATCTATTTATAGTGAACAGTGCTTTTTCCTTAAATACCGTTTTTGCCCTTTGTAGATTTTGATCCCTAAAACGTCGTTGACATAGCTTAGAAATGACCTTTTTTTACCCTTTACTCATGTGATTGGATTTATTAGGATGCTTTCTTATATCCATGCGAGAACGTCCATGTGGTTTGCTGATCGATTCCTAAGTGTTGCGGTTTTATTGGTTACGTGGTAGTTTTCCCCAATAGGGATTACCAAATCTGGCTCTTTGTCTTGCACAGTCGTCTCCACAACCTCTATGGCCTCATTGTTACCGTGACTCTCACTATCAGTCAATTGGGCTTCATCTTTATCCTCTTCAATGTAATTCTTTACTGTAAGAACCTCAAGGGTGGACTCTACCTAGTCATCAAGAGTTGTTGGCAACGCTTCATCATTCATATCGACTTCCTTCATTAATGCTTCCATATTGAATGTAGGCGTTGAGTCCTCCTTTGGTGCAACCTGAGGTTCTTTTACTGTAAACGATTCTAAGATACCCAAACGTCGTTGCATGATTGCATCTGAGTAAGACGCGTACTTATTTTGTGTATCTTCTCAAGAACTTATTGATAAAGGTCCATATTCAGAGGAGGGGAATTAGAATTACCCTCCATTGGCTTTGATACCAAATTGATGGCAAAGAGGGTTTCAATACATCCAATTCATAGATCCCTCTTTGCTACAGAATCTCTATTCAGTCCAAAACCAAATTTAATAAACAAGAGTATTTGAAATTGAACAAATAATTCCATAAATTCAAATCCATCTTTAAGAATGCTTCAAAAATTGGGATCCTTGATCCTTAGGATATGAGGAACAATATCCCAGAAGATGAGTTTGATCCAACGGAAGGGATCGAAACCAATCTTGCCTGTAGGTCTCAAATAGGTATTTTAGCAAACTAGAATTATAAAATTATGAAAAAACTCACTTATCTTGAGATTCAGCCATTGGAAGGTCTTCAAACTTGGAGGGGAATTACTCTAGGATTGATCACATACTCAAATTTGAAGGTGATCCAACCATGGATGGATGAAGAAGTTATGAATTTTTGAAAAACCACTATTATTTGAAAACGGGAATGAACAAAATAGGCATTTCGGTTGTTAAACTCTGGCCAACTCTCTCTCTGCTGCCACCAGCCTATCTTACTCTTATTTATAGCCTTTGAAGAGTTACAACTAGAATGGAAAGTCCAAACTGAAATCAAGGAAATCTAAACCTCCTTTATTAAATGAAAGTTTCTAAAATATAGGAAAATGAAAGTTTCTAAGAACACAAAATTAGGAAACTTAGTCTTAGTCTCCAAGTAACTAAAATTTCTAAACTTCTAGCCTATATTTTAGGAAACTAACAATGGAAATAAGCAACCTACAAATTAGGAAACTAAATAAAATAATCCTAACTAAAATAGACTATGCTTGTTGGCGGAAATTCTGGAAATCTGGCTAATGGGCTGGCGGTAAAGAGATCTTTTTAGAGAGATCTTGGCTGCTGCAGGAATGGGCCTAGGCTTGGCCTGGCCCAGCGGAACTCTTTCGGCCCCTTCTCTTGGTCCTGATCTGCATCAGCTAAAGGAGTGTTTGGCTGAGTTCCGAGGTTATGATGTAACAAACTTCACCAAAGAGAAATAATGTGATTATTGACAATTTTAATCCCCCTTCCCTGCTGCTGATTAATTTGCCTTTGGGTTTCTCTAGTGGAGTCCTCTGGTCATATTTCTGTCTAGGTACCTAATTAGGGACAATTTAAACATATACCCCAATTAAATGGATTGTCTTACAACATATTACATTTGGTTCCCAACACCGATGTATTTCACCTCAGCAGGTAGTACCAGCCTAGAAATTCTTGCCACTCTGATCCACTTAGATTATAATGTCTCTAGAATTCAGTAAAAACAACACAATCAGTCTGAACCTGCCTTAAACTTGAAGTAGTTTCTTTGTCTGCTGTCATACTTCAGTATTGAATTTTATTTATACGACATTCAACTGCATATTTTCTACAGAAACCTTCCTTATTGATCTCTCTGTCCTTGTTGATAGATCTCTTGCATTTCCATGCAAAGCCGATACTGTTATTTGTAAATATACACAAACCAAATAATTCCCAAAATTGGTTAGTTTGACCTCCAAATGAGAAGCTGCCAACAAGTACTGAAGCTGTCTTGGAGCATAAGATAATTTCAGAATCCTAAACTCTATTAATGGAAGCTTGACTTTTACAAGATACTGTAGCCCATGAAAATTATTTCTTTGGTAAATATGCACTGTACTACTTTTTTTTTTAATACTTCTTGTTGGTTGACTATAAGGAGACAACAAATGTATCTTCCCCTCAATAAGTTCAATGTATCTTTATTTCTTTGGATAATGGTCATAAAATCCAGGGTGACCAGCAATTACATCAAACAAAATGTCAAATTAGTGGAACTGTTCATTACTTAAATCAATAAAAATATTATCACATATCCACAGCACCAGTGTCCGGTTTCTATGCACACCTTCACAAACTTCATGCTTATTCCATAAGTTTTACCAATCAAACTGGTTTCTTACTAGAGCTTGATCAATCCATCCTTTTTCTGCGTTCATTTTCAAGGGTAACAAGAACCTAGATTTAGATTGCCTATGAATATGTTCTTGTTTCTGATTCATACAGATGTTGCGAAATTTGTGGTGAGACTGCAAAAAATATCACAGGCGTTGGGGATGACAGATTCATGGAGGAATGGAATGAAAGCAGATTTGCAACCAGCAGGAACCACTCATCGAGCAGGAGTGGGGGATGCTGGCGAGGACGGTCATTTTGTAACTTCTTGATGGCATGCCTAGTAATAGCTTTTGTGCTCCCATGGTTTTTGCGTATAAATATGTTTTAACAGGAATATGAACGAGACACACAAGTTCATCAGATTTTGTTCTGCACGGCCATATGTGACTGTGTGTTTTGCTACTGGATGCAAGTATGGGGTGATTTCATCCCGTCAAAACATCTTAGTGCTGTGATTGTTATGATCTGGCGTGAAAAATGAGCCGTTGGTCTCTCCATCCACTTTCCCAAGGCCTAAGAGTTGAAGGGATTGATTCTTAGAACCACTGCCTCAAGAAAAAAGCAGATGTTGCAATTTAGTGAATCAAACAATTTAGCAGGAAGTAGTGCAGTATGAAGAATATTGCAAGGTGCAATAAATCCCACTCTTGTTTTTATGATATTATTGAGGTTTTTACATATAATATTAGAGCAGAAATGTTGGATGTCGATCAGTTATGCAATAATACACCTTTTTTTGTTTTCCTCTTTTTTGAGCGATTTTACCACTTCAAGTTGTATTGATGTTTGTTCGTTGGTCATTTAAAGATGACGAATTGGATTTTAAGGGCTTCCAAATTATAGGCGTAGATCTATTTCTTTAGATTGGGTAGAACTTCACAGATAATTCATTTTACTCGATGAGAGGGTGGGTTCCTGCAATGATAAACCTGCGATCATAAGATCCTACCCAGACCCTGCGGTGATGGGAGCTTCCAGCATTGCATATGCCTTATCTTTCTTTTTTTTTTAATTCAAAGTTGGGATCTCTAGTATTTACATTCTTATTTTGAAATTTCAACTCCGGTGGGTGCTTTCATTTTTGTTGGTTTCAACGGAAACAAATTTCTTGGAAATTCAATTTCTGCTCATAAAACTTTTTGTATAAGTTCTAATCTATTTGTTTTCCCTGATAAGTGTGTTTCACCATGTTGGTGTCGTGCCATTCTTAAAAGTACTGTATAAATGGGCTCTTATCTGTTCAGTGTCGACTTAGTATTAGAAATTTGTCTTATTGGAATCTTATCAATCCCTTATCGGGCTGTTACTGGTTTGTTTTGGTTCATTGGATCAATTGATACGATTCAGTCTCAATTTTCTGTTAGTTCTCTAAAATCCAAATCATATTCTGGTCCAGTATGACTTTGGTCCAATTTGATTCTGTTTTTTCGATCGATTTTGGTTTAGTTTTTTATTTGCACTCAATTTTGAAACTACTAAGCTCAGCCGCCTCTCCACCCGACCCACTCCATCAACTGAGCTTATTAAACCCTCCAGGTTTCAGACTTGAACTTGGCACAGTTTGAGAACGGAATTGGATTGGAGTTTCTTATTGGCTCCGTTTGTTTCGATGTAAAATTTTACAGGTAAAATTTTCACATGCATGTTGAAAATTTTCCAATGTTTGTTTTCAAGAGGTAAAATATTACGGTAAATTTTCCGATGTTTGTTTGCCATTTATTTTTCATGGTAAAGTTATTTAAAATAATTACCTAAGATACGATAATAACAAAGTATTTAAAAATAATCTTATAAAATATTATTATAAGAGCCCACGCAAGATCGTTTTCTATAAGTCACTGGCCAACCGTGGGGGAAAAATAACTGAGCCCCTCTTGGCCCTCTCGAGAAACAGGGGTCAGGGTCCAACAAGAACTTGCCGCAGAGGGGGATCACAAGCACCTGGCCTACCACTTCTTCAATCAAGTTTACCTCTTTTTCATTAGTGTTGACGCAATGCGTCACATAGAGCAATCTGAATCGATTTTCACAATGAGCGATACAAAATCGACTATTTGATTTAGGTATCCAGATTCTTGAGTAAAAAGATATGCTAACTCAGCATATCATACTGATACGACCTATATGTATCCAATTTCACATTGGTTTCATACCTGTTCTAATATCGTGAACTTTAAACCACGGGCAATAAGCCTACATCTATGAGAGATAATGCTAAGCAGACAAGAGATTGAACAAATATATTAAACAAGAGATTGAACAAATATATTGAACAAACCCAATTGGGCAACTCCCCATCTCAATCCCAAATTTACCAAAAAAACAAGCAACTATTGTGTCACCAAATCAATTCTAAAAAAAACAACTAAAATATTCAAACACTAATATTCAATTGGAACAAAAATGTCTAATCGAGAACCAAGCTTCTCAACAACTTTCTTTAGTCTTGATCCTCCATTTGCTCATATGTTTCCTCCTCTCGTTGGTCACTTGGCCCTCTCCTTCATCTTGTTCTCAAGGTTCTGAAAGCAAGATAATCATTACAAATAATAAGAAATAAACTATTGCACAAGCTGTAATTCTATTGATCGGAATATTGATTTATAAGGGTGAGCGGTGAAAAAATATGTCCTCTTTTCTAATTCTCATCAACATATAACACAAATTTGGTTTACACCTTCTCAAGCAATTTTTTTTAAACTTACACCTTCTCAAGCAAACTAAATGCACCTGTTACAGGTCGTAGTTAAGTCCCCCCCCCCCAAAAAAAAAAAAACACATTGTTTCCCCTGTTCCTTGTTACTTTTTCTGCTGGACAGCAAGTTGCTGTAACGAATTTCCTGCATATATAATCACCTGTTAGAGCACTGTTCAAACCCTCTCACCTCACCTCAATACCAAAATCAGATCACCTGCATCTATCAGACCATAAAAAACTATAAATACAGACTCCAACCCTAGGAAAATCTTAGTCCTCTTCCAATGGTCTTCAGACTTAGTACGTAGGGTGATCATGATCTCTTTTGTCCAAGCACGGCTTGTTGATGGTCTTCAAGTCTGAAAAATGGATTCTAACCACGGTAACTGGTACACCAGAGATGCGTCCTTCCCGGTCCTCTATAATAGTGAAAGGTTCTCTCAATGCTCTAATGCCCACATCAGATATGGACCGAATTGTCTCACGATGTTCTGAACCCAACTCACGTACTGCTTTAATGGGCGACCAGCCCAACCCTTGGAACATACTACAGCCCCAAGTGGCGGCTGACACCTACCCAGTGCCGGAAGGTCAAAGAAGTTGATGACCTGATGACAGGGAAGCTGACGACCAAAGCCCCGGTAAACGGCGACCGTAACTATAATGGTCCTAAGATAGTGAAATTCCTTGTCGGGTAAGTTTCGACCTGCACGAAAGGCGTAACAATCTAGGCACTGTCTCTGAGAGAGGCAGGCAATCAAACCAACTCTCATACGAGCTCTCGACGGTTCATTCATCTAACCATAAACTAAAGCTACTTTTGATTCTGCAATATTTTGTTCATTAATCACTCTAGATTCTTTCATTTCCATGTAAAGATCATTTCCTTCACGAGTACGTTTGCCTACTCTGCCAAATACGGATACACCGCCATGCACTTTGGCTCCCAGACCTAGGCACAAGGGAATTTATTTAGGTAGGTAAAGGCCGAGCTCTTTAATATTTGAAATGAAACCCCAGCAGCAAGTCAAGCCCTTATTAAAGTCTGCTTCACTTTAAAAGAGTTGCGTAGGTAGACTATAAGGAAGAGTTTCTGGGTTTAAGAAGATGACAGATTTATGGCAAAAAGACAGACTTTCCTCGTGTTAGCGAAACTGGAACTGGGATAGCCTTGGGAAATTCTATTGTTTCAGCTCCTGTGATTAGGCTTTTTCGGTGGAGAAAGAGAGAGATGAGGAGTCAAGTGATCCCCAGTCATTGGACTTTTTTTATGATCCTAGTTTAGTTTTCATTGGCTATGCATTGCCTTTTTTTGAGAGAAAGACCAACCCTCAATCACGAGATTTCTTGTTCTGACGTCTAAAATGTGCCAATTAAACTACTAGCAAGCGCTCTGAACCAAGTGGAGTATGCATGAAGGAGTCAGATGCTTCTTCTATTCTTTTCCCTGGCACAGTTGGGCCATCTTGAAATGAATCTTGTCTATTCCTATCCTTCAACTCCTCTAAAGTGTTTGGTATTTTGACCAACTAACTTAAATTTTCGTTCAGATATGTATGAAGTATTAACATTCTTTTAAACAAGAGGAGGCACAGTACAATATAGTATGAATGAACAAAAAAGAAAGAAGAGGAAATAGAATCTAACATTTTGAGATTCAATCATAAACCACTTTGCCTCGGTTGTATGTAAACCCCCGCGTCACCCCGCCGTTTTGGAAGTTCTTTATATTTCCACATCTGTTTCTTCCTCACTTTGCTCCCTTTCTTCCGTTTCTGAGGTTTTTTTCGGTTTCTTAATGACAATATGTGACGGCATTCTACTTAAATAGTAGACACAGGTGATAAATAAGAGAATACTAAAGATTCGAGCCATAGAATTTCTCAATTCTGACACAGGGTCTTTAAATCGAATAAGTACATTAGATTTGATAAAATGATTTTGGCGTATCACTATAGGATTCCTATTCAAGGTCACTGCAGTTCCTTTTCAGGCGGTTGTAGGACGGACGATCGCTTATAGGTGGTAGGGTAGGGTGGGTGGTACTACTCAGATTGAGGCCAATCTTCCTAACCACGCGCGGGCCGGGGGAGTGAAATAGAACTTGGAACCGTAAGCTCCCAAGCAGTAGGAGGAGACCAAGGCTCTGACCGCGTGAATGTTGAAGAATGAGCGTCTGACCTCAATACCAAAATCAACCACTTGCATCTATCAGACCCTAAAAACAACCAGATGTGATCCCAACTATTCACCCATGCAACAAAGTTAATTACCACATCCATTACCCAAGCGACATGTTCCTTTTCTACATTCACTTCTTGCCATTCTCCTAATAGCCCCATAAAATAGCAAAAGAGGACCAGAAATAAAATTCATTCCCTCCACTGAACAAGACCACTCACCTCTTACTAGTAACAAAAGTAACTTCATTAAACTTCTCTACTTTTCCACGAATTGGCAGACTCCAATAGGAAAAATCCAACTTCTACCACTCATCTTGTAATTGTTTTCTAAATGCATAATAGAGTAACAATACAAAATAGAATACAAATTAAGAACTTTGCTTAGCTTAAAGAACCTCTTCAACCATCAAGCTTTTTTTCCCCTCAATTTTGGCACTTACAATAAGAAAGAAGCAAAATTACATAATTAATATATTGAACAAAACACAATTCAAAGAGCAAGGACAAAGAAATAGTTGAATCAGTTAAACTGGGCGATGGAGTTGAAGCCACAGAGACCCCAAAACCCCAAGAACATGGATAGAAAATTAAAACCAAAAAATTCTGAACTGCAAATTTATAAAACCACAGAATCTTAACTAAGGAAGCTAATTGGACTAAACTCCAACAACGAAAATATCAAGATAAATTTATTCATAGGAACCAAAAGTTGAAATTTACCGGATTTTAACTACAACAGAGATCTTCAATCAACCCAAACATGGGGTTAGTAGTATGTTAACTGCTTGCTATTCTGCCATTCATTGCTCACGATTTGCTTACCTAAATCTTTGGTCCCAGTTTTCTATTCTATTTCATGTCTCTGCTTCAAATTATGGTTAATTGAATCTGATTTTCTGTTTCTGGTTGCAGTTCCTTGTTTGGTAATCAATTTAACCCCTAAACTGAATTCTGGTTTAAAATTCTAAAGCCCTCATGTCGATTCTGCTTTTCTGGGATTCTTTACAGGAATCCTAGTCCCATAGAATTCCTCCAAATTAATTTGGAAATCTATCCATCGGATTACTGTCAAACTTTGCTGGTTTGTTTCCCTTTTTGAGTAGATTATTTGACCAAAATTTCTGCGTAATCACATCTGTTTTGACTAAGCTATTAAGTTCTCTCTGAAAATCTGACTATTGCTCTTTATCTGCGTTTCTGGAAAATTCTCTGGTTTCTAAACCCTAACCTACCACCCCAGCTTCTCAATGCAGCTTTGTTTCTCATAAAATAATATCAACTAATTTTCATTCAAAATTCTGATTTCAAATGCTTAAAAGTAAATCTATTAGATCACTAAAACGACTTATTAGAATCATTCCTATTAAAATTGCTACACCAACAGTGCTCGGCTTCAGATCTAAAGGATCATCCACTACATACCTGTTAATGGCAAAGAATAGAAGCTTGGAGATTCCGCACCATAAACCCTAGCATTCAAAAACAGAGAAGAAGGTAGTGTGATTTAATTATCTTCTACGATTCAGGTTATACGGTCTATTCAAGTAGGTTATGTGATTAAGGTTCTTACACATCTTCTTCGTTTCTTCTGTATCGAAGTTTTATTCTGATTATAGGCAGTACAAATAGAGAAATGGAGCAAATAGGATGTAGAGAAATGGAGAGAGAAAAGAGCATGAAAAGGTTCAATGATTAAAAGCCTTGATGGAAGTAGAAGAAGAAGAGAGTAGATGGATGTAGAAGAATAAGAGAGTAGGGAAGAAGAGGAGAGAAGCAGGTGTTAGGCGGACAGCTCGGGAGGAGGATGCGTCGTGACTCGAGAGATAGGATCATTGTCGCGAGCAAAGTGTTTGCAAATACTTTGCACCGAATGCCTGACTGGTTTTACGAGAGGATTTTATGATAAAATCGAACGTAAAATTTGTGGAAGCTTTTCCCAGGAAATCTAACATGTTTTTGGTAAAATTTTCCACATGTATCTTTTTAACGGTAGCAAGACAAAAACCTACAAAACTGATTTTAGGGTAAAATTTTCATTTTCATTTGTTTTACGTCCAAACAAACGGAGCCTTAGGAAAATCTCTTTTGTCCCATCCTTGGTTGCTGGATGGTCTCATTCTGATTATTTTCATGTCACTTACCTTTAATTTGAGGTTTTACCATGATTCTCTGGCCTTTTCTACGGAGGGAACCGATATCTCAAGGTTTTACAGAGGAAGCTGACCTTGTTCTCAAATGAGAGAGAATTTTGATATTCAATTTTTATCTTCTTCAAAGTTAATATAAATAAACCATTATAAGAAATTTTAAACTCCGAGGGGTGGCTCAATTGCAAGAAGCCTATGCCTCAAGAAGTAAATGGAAGATTCTGAGTTCAACTCCTCTTACCTCCTTGGGGCTAGAGCTTTCATTGAAAACTGAATAATTCTCATTTAACCAAAGTCTGGATATTTGTCGTTAGCAAAAAAAAAAAGGGCCATATACATAGTTTTAACTTATGATCTCGGTGGGATTGTTGATAGCATATTTCACCTAACCAATCAGAGAGTGACACATGTCCATCCGCATGTCATAATGGAAGGATGACATGTGTCCTGACAGATGTTGTCTCCAAGGCGTTTTATGATGGCGAGAGGAAACACATGTGGGCTCACACGTGTCAGGTCTCTAAGTCAGCCTCTAGAGCGCTAAGAGGATTCCTATTGCGTTACGATATGGATTGGAGAGTTGGACTTGGCATAGGACACTCCATCCTCGAGAACGTGAATGGCGACTTGAAAGGTCGGAGACGGTGATTTGCCCAACCATAGGATCTTCATCCTATTGTTATGGGAGACAACCAGATTGACTCCAATATAGTCATACATTTCTAATCCAATACAACTACTGGGTGGTGTATCCAGTTCCAATTACAGGTGTGCCTTCAATATAAACACTCAATGGTCATAGGTAATGGCATCTGATCTTTACTCACTCTGAGAATACTCAGGGAACCCTTATCTCTAAAGGAGGTTACTTTCTCGTAAGCTTCATAATACTTGCTCTGTTACTAATTTGATCGTCGGAGTAGACACCGGACACCATCGTCCGACTCTGATAACTTTCATCTCTCTTGTAGGAGGTGGGACACGTCAGCCCAGTCTACAACAGCAACAGTTTGGTGCCCAACGTGGGGCCTGACTATTCTTCAAAGAAAATCTACAGAGTGATCTTTTGTTCACAGAGATGGTGACTACAAGGAGCAATACTGGTAGAACTGATCGATCAGAAGGGAATCAGCCCCCAAATAACGAAGCTACTGGAGGCCATGATAGGAATCCTCCAACGAGGATTCCCCCACCTCCAGCACTAGCTATTCAGAACTAGTATGTCACACAAGAGCAATTTAACACCCTGACGGAGTAGATCATGACGATCGCTAGGGCCTTTATGCCCCGCCTGCTCCACCACGACATAACCCGAAACAGGAGGGCTAAAATTCCAAGAGCAGGGTCCAGAGGATCCGGGCTATCTAGACAGTCACACAGATCTGCCCGACAATCTCCTGGGGCCCAACAAAATGAGATACCCGACCTTATTTTAAAGGACGACTCTGACTATGAAGTCCAGGAAGAGGAATCCTCCAGTCATTCAAGGAACTCCGAGAGAATTTTTGTGCATGATTGCCTGGGAGAGCGGGGGTCCAAGCATGTAAAAAACGCAAAGGAGTTACAAAGGCGAGTCGACGCTGCCAGAGTAGATCATAGAACCATAGAGTTCAAGGCTACTGCTGATAACTCACCATTGAAAAACAAGTACCAGCTTCAACTCCAGGAACTCTCGAGCAATAAATAATTGCCATGCAGGCCAACTAAGCGAGATGGAGTAGAAGCAGGCCACCAGAGTGAATGCCCATAGGAAAAGAGAATACCATGCCGATATGGCCTTTTCCATGGAGATCATGGACACACCACGATTGGATAATTTCAGGATGTCGAAGATCGATCCCCATGAAGGGACCGTAGATCCTCAGCTACATCTGGACAACTGCTCAGCCATGATGCTCCTCTACAGGTACAATGACGCCATTCTCTGTAGGGCATTCCCCTCCATGCTGAAAGGTCCGAGTCGATTGTGATTTAACAACCTTACAGTCAACTCGATTCGAAGCTTTGACAAGTTGAGTGATCACTTTTTTGGTTACTTCCAAACTCAGGCAGCACCAATGAAGAATTCCAATCACCTGATGTAATCAAGCAGAAGTAGGGTGAGTCTTTAAGGAATTTCCTATCAAGGTTTAACAATGAGGCTCTAGAGATAAAGAACCTCAGCCCGGACATAAGAATGGAAGCCCTTTACAACGAAGTAACTAATCCAGATCTGCAAAAATCATTGGCCAAAAAGCCACCGTCAACCTGGGTAATCTGAGAGCTTGGTGCAAGAAGTACATTGCTGCTAATGATGCCTTTCTCCTGAAGCAAGGCAAGCAGAAGGTGGGAGAAAAGAAAAGGACCGACTTTCAGGCAGGTGATGCGACTTTCACATAGCCATCCAAGAAACAAAAGTCGGGAAAGGACAACTTTCCTGGCAAACAGGTAGCGAAAGTAGAGTTCGATTGGGATGCTTTCACCCCTCTAAACATGCCCATGGCAGAAGTGATGTATGAACTGGAAGGCACATAGTTAGAGTGGAAGATCCCCTAAAGATGAAAACAGATCCAAAGCGCAGGTCATCGAAGAAATACTGCAAGTACCATCGTAACCACGATCATGACATAGAAAGATGCCGAGCACTCAGGTACAGAATTGAAGATTTAATTAAACGTAGCCATATTAAAGAGTATATAGGTAAACCACAATCCAAAGGGTGCTAAAGAGGAAAGCGAGCGGTCGAATGCCAGGATGATGTGGATCCAAAACATGGTCACAGAGACCGAGATGATTCCGAAGATGAGCTTGAGTCACCGCCATTGCTGAAAATCAGTGACCCAAAGGGCCGTATCAGAGTGATCCCAAAGGAACCAATTGTGAACCAGTTAGAATACCAGTCGCAGAATAAAGGGAGCAGCCTAACTCGGTGACAACAAGGAGTCCTAAGTGCAACCCAAGTTGAAGAAGTAGTAGCTGAGTTGACAAAATGGTTCTCAATATTTTATCCAAGTCGAAAGTCGGGGGTCATTATGGGAGCCGACTATGAACCTGAGGAAATATTAACCGACCTTACAGACCACTTCAAAAATCTTAACCTAGGAGAGCCAAAGTTGGGGGCCATCTCGGGGGTTGACTCAACTCCCTGGTTACTACCACGACATCTAAGTTGCCCCAGAAGAACTAGTCCACCACTTAGGCACATCAGTACGCTTGAGAAGAAGTACCAATTGCCCTTGAAGAAAGGGAAATATGTGAGCTGGGATTTCTACAGGACACGAACAGTTATTCCAAAGCACTACACAAAGGCGATCATAGGAGGCCCAGCTATAGGGAATACCTCCAAGAATAGCCTCACCTCTTATGCCAAAAGTGTTTGTAGAGCCTCGACATCCTCTATGCCCTATCATATAGGGGATGTCATCACCTTTTTTGATGATGACCTGATCGACATACAAAAACCACATGAAGAGGCAGTTGCGATTACAATGGTGATGGATGAGATAAACAAAGTCAAGCGAGTTCTGGTCGACACTGGTAGTTGTGCAGATATTCTATGTTACCAAGTGTTCATCAAGGCCATGAACCTCGATGAGAAATGCTTGCAACCCATCCAATTTTCCTTGATTAGATTTTCTAGAGATGTAGTAAAAGTAAAGGGCGGAATCCAGCTCGAAACCCAAGTCAAAACCAAGCCTAGAAGGGCAATTATCTCAACATCTTACATGGTGGTTGACATCCCGTCCAGCCACAATGTAATTCTACATCGACCAAGGCTCAATCTCCTTAGAGCTTGTGTGTCGATCTAATATCTCATCACGAAGTTCCCTACTGAGCATGTAGGATACTACTGTAAGGTCGATCTGAAGCTCTCCCACATATGTTATATGATTGACCTGGATACCAACGATGATAAACTGCCAACTTAGTCGATTCAGATCGAAGACCTTCGAGATGACTTCCCCTAGGAGTGAGGAACTCCCGTAAAAGAGCTAGACCAGGTACCCATCTAGGAGGACGAACCAGTGAAATACTTTCAGATCAGATCCTCCCTATAGGACAATCAAAGGGAGAACTTGATCAACATTCTGAAAAGCAACCTGGATGTCTTTGCCTGGTAGCCTCCAACATGCTAGTGATACCCAGAGATCTGATGGAACATCGACTTACAATCGATCCTAAGTTCAAGCCGGTTCAATAGAAGAAAACTTTACACCTGAGCATAAAGCCACCATTAGAGTAGATGTAGATAAGTTGTTAGCTGGTGGTTTTATTAAGGAGGTTAAATACCCATAGTGGGTTTCTAATGTAGTTATTGTGCCTAAATCCAATGGGAAATGGCATATCTGTATTGATTATTCTGATCTCAATAAAGCTTTCCCTAAGGACAAATACACTCTCCATAGAATTGATGATGCAATGACAGGCCATGAAATGTTGTCGATCATGGATGCCTACTTTGGATATAATCAGATTAAGATGTATAAACCTGACGAAATCAATACGTCTTTCATCACCAACAACGGATTTTACTGCTACAATACAATGCCTTTTGGCCTGAAGAATGCAGGAACGACCTATCAGAGGTTGGCCAACAAGGTATTCGAGAATTAGATTGGAAGAAATATGGAAGTCTATGTGGATGACTTCCTAGTTAAGAGAAAGAGGACCGCTAGCCATCTCGACGACCTACGAGAAGCATTTGAAGTCCTCCGCAGCCACCAGATGCAACTTAATCCTACTAAGTATGCATTCAAGGTAGGTTTTGGTAAGTTCATGGGATTCATGGTGTCTAACAGGGGCATTGAGGCCAATTTAGCAAAGATCAACGTAATCATGAAGATGTTAGCCCCCACAAAACCAAAACAGGTCCAATAATTGACAGGATGGATAGCTACACTGGGACGATTTATGTCTAGGTTGGCAGACCAATGTCTATCGTTCTTCAAGATGCTAAAAGGGGCCAAGCACTTCGAATGGATGGAAGAATGCTAGAAAGCTTTTGATGACTTGAAAGCTTTTCTGACTTCTCCTCCCTTACATGCTTACCCTAAAGTCGGCGATTATTTACAACTCTACCTCTCCTTCTCAGCAGAAGCCGTTAGCTTGGTACTGATAAAAGAGGTAGACAAGGTTCAGAGGTCGATGTATTACGCCAGCAAGATATTGTTGGACGCATAAACAAGGTATAGGTCGGTAGAAAAGTTAGTTCTTGCCCTAGTTATAGCTCGAAAACTACAATCTTACTTTCAAGCCCACACCATCCTGGTGTTAACTGACAAGCCTCTGAACAAAATTCTAGCCCGACTTGATATTTTCAGGCGACTTGTGAATTGGGCAATAGAACTTGGTGAGTTCGACATATAGTTCTACCCAAGGAAGGCAATTAAAGCTCAGGTACTCGTCAATTTCTTACTAGAAACCTCTACCGAAGATAGTGTCGATATCGAAAAAACCCTAGCAGAGGAAGATATCGGGCAGAAAAAGAAGAAACAAAAGTTAAAACCTTCGCTAGTATGGACTTTGTACGTGGACGGATCCTCGAATGACAAGCACTTAGGGTCCGGGGTCATTCTGACCAGCCCTGAGAACTTTAGAGTGTAGGTCACTCTTTGATTCGATTTCCAAGCCACAAACAATTCATTGAATATGAGGCCCTCTTGGCCGGACTCCAATTGGTGAAGTTCTTGATGGAAAGGAGGTTGGATATTTACAGCGACTCATAAGTCGTGGTAAGGCAGATTAAGGGAGAATATGAAGCCAAACAACCTTACATGTTGGAATACCTAGAAAAAGCAAAGTTACCACTCACTTTGTTTGAAGGTTACCAAATCAGTAATGTAGAGCAGGAAAATAACATGGAAGCAAACGTTTTGTCTCGACTTTTATCAAAAGACCCATCCGACCTCGACAAGTCGGTATATATCGATGTCCTCAAACAACTAAGTATAGGCAGAGAGATCGATGTACAACAAATTGATGGTGAAACGACTTGGATTGATCCTATAAGGACATATATTGAAACCGAAGAGTTGCCAGAAGACCGACTTAAAATACGTCTATTTCAAGCCAAATTCCACCAGTACACAGTTATGGACAAAAAATTATATCGCAAGTCGCTCACCCGTCCTTTCCTATTATGCCTTACCCCAGCAGAAGCTCATGATGTAATGTGGGAAGTCCATGAAGGAATTTACAGCAGTCACATAGGCGGCCGTGCTCTGTTAGAGACTCCTATGCCAAGGATGCTACTGGCCAACAATTTTGGCTGATTGCACAAAGTTTGCAATAGACTGTGAAAAGTGTCAAAAGTATGCTACAGTTAGCCATCTGCATGCTAATAAGCTTAGTCAATTAGTAGTCCTCTACCATTTGCGATGTGGGGTTTAGGCATTGTTGGCTCCTTCTGAGGGGCCAAATCCTCTAAAAATACCTCATCGTGGCAGTAGACTATTTTTTCAAGTGGACAGAGGCCAAAGTAGTGGTGACAATCGACACAAAGCAAACTGAGACCTTTCTTAGGATTAATGTTATATACAGGTATGGCATTTCAAAAATATTGGTAACCGACAATAGACCATAGTTCGACTGACAACAATTTAGAGCCTTCGGTAAAGGCTTCAACATCGAATACAAGTGTGCAGTAGTGTAACATCCAGTAGCCAATGGTCAAGTGGAAGCCATAATAAGACCATCTCCCATGGGATTTCCTGATGACTTGGGATGCCAAAGGAAAATGGGTCGATGAGCTGCCAAGCGTCCTCTGGTCTTATCGACTAACAAGTCGGACCTCTACTAGGGAGACGCCCTTCATGTTGGTGTATGGAGCAGTAGTAGTCATACCAGTCGATGTTGTTACACTCCAAATCTAGACTAACCAATGGTGTGATGAACTTTCAAAGAAAACCAACGGTTCAACCAGGATCTCGTATAGGCCGTGCCCATCCGATTAAACCAGATACATTCCACAAGCATAATTAGAGTAAATAAACAATAATGAAAATCTTTAATACTAATGAACTGAGTATCTAACAGTAATAGCATAATTAATTATCCAATTATCTCCAAAGTAACTCAAAACACAAAATAAAGTAAATTAATCAATTACATATTTCGATAACCAAATAACTAAACTAATCGAAAACACATGAATTGCACTCGTACGACGGATCATGCGCCTCTTCCATAGCTTCCACATCTATCACCGCTACGTGTCCATACGTTGGCGTGTTCATGTAATCTTCAACGGTAGGACCTGCAACAACAACTAAAAATATTCGACGTTGAAAAGGGTGAGCATACATTACGGCTCAGTGAGCAAACAAAACAATGCAACAAACATATGCATGCATTCAATTCATATCTTTGGTTTAGTTTTTAAGTTTGCAATATGCTATAGAAAGGATTGGCGGCTACTGCACCTCTATACATGAGTATGTGAATCTGTCCAATGGATCAAACACCATTGCCATCCCACATGCACCCACTATGGAATAGAGATAGAGCTAAAGTGTCTAGATCAAACACCGCCAACACTTTCCCCAATGCCCTACCCATACCAACATGTAAGGCCCTATTAGCGAGGGCTTGCAAACTAGGCTTGCAACTAACCAATCATAAATGTCATCCAGTGTATCCAAGGCCTCACGCTAGCATCCCTTAATACATCCATAGAGATAGAGCTAAGGCCCCCCGACAGAGTCGAAGACTATACGGTCCGAGACTACCTCCCCTGATGCCCTACGACATAATAGTTTTGCTAAGGTAATGGCGATACGATGATGTCAGTGAACAAGACTTGAGTAGAGATAGAGCTAGAGTCTGATGACCAAGATGAACCACAATGTCATGTCCTCCCCCTGATGCTCTACTCTCATCAAGTACACTAACCACACACACATAATCACATACCTATTTATAGCATCATCATCATCATCATATTATAAATAGACAGAAATAAGTATGCATGAGCAGTAAGAGAAGAAATATTGGATGACATGTGAGATGCACATTACAAGCATACAAGGATAGAATCAATCATGACATTGGACTCAATAAAGGTAAACAGTTTATTATTAGCCAGTTAGTTTAGGTTATGTCCCCTCACTTGCTAGAAACATTTAATCTTCTCCAAGCTTCTTTACTCACTCTTCAACCTCTTGAAAACTTAAGAAATTTGTAAGTTCTAAGTTAGGGTTTAAGTTCATTAAATTACAGTAGTCAATGGTCTAATCCTGGAATCAAACAGACCTCCAGAAGCTGAGTGGTCACAGGTGTGTCTGCACCTGTGGTCTCAGTTTCTGCGATCATAGGGTGTGGGGTCGATACGTGTGGATGCATATCATGCGAACACACACATGAGACCACACCCTCCCTGAAACCTTTCCGAGGGTGTGTGGTTGACACATGTGCCTCGTGTAGTCCATCAAATTGCGACCTCACGAGTGTTGGTATACTTTTCCACTCTCAATGCAATACCTTCATGTTTTGATTCCTTAGCTTATCATTATGATCCTTCCTATGATTGTTCTATGGCTTAAAATTCATATTTTTACACCATCCTTTACGCTAATAGATTCCCTCCAAGGATCTCGTAGAGTTTTGTCCAAGGTCTTAGGATTGAGATCTTACTTTAAATCAATATCTCCTCCATAACCTATTCTAGGCATTCAATTAATGTAGGGAATGATTCCATACCTTAAATTTACTACAGAATTAGAGCTTTCTCTATAATTCCTTCTCTTAGTCTTCCTCTTCAATTCTCCTTCTCTTCCTACTCCTTTCTTCCTTTCTCTTTCAGTTTGAGTTCTAAAAGAATGAAAGAGACTAAGAGACATCCTTTACATAGAGGAAAACATCCATATAAAGTCCCACTTTGATTAGGAAAGAACCCCCTCCAGATTAGGAAGGTTTCCTAATTTTGGAGTCAGTATACCATTGTTTGGAAGCACGTGGTGTCACACCCCAATTCCACACTGTTCAGAATGGTGTGATGAACCGCCAAATAACCAACGGTTCAACCAGGATCTCTAATAGGCTATCCCCGCGTTATCCAAACTTAACATGCATCCACAATCATAATCAGAGTAATACACAATGGCGGAAAATTTATAAATAATATGAACTGAGAACTAGAATGATACCCATAAATAATACCAAATTATTCTGTGTTTAACTGAGACATAAATATGTAAATACCAAATACATGTCTTATAAATCCAAATAAGAAAACTACAAAAATATTTAATCGAATACACACGAGTTGCACTCGCAAGAGGAGTCGTGTGTATCGTCTTCAGCTCCAACATCCATAGCTGCTACAGTTCCATATGCTGACGCGTTCATATAATCTTCAACAGTATATCCTGCATCATCAACTAAAAATATTCAACGTCGAGGGGTGAGCACACAACATGGCTCAGTGAGTAGCCAAAACAATGCAACATTACATATGCATGCAAAAAGTCAATTCATATCTTTGGTCTTGGTTTATAGTTTGCAATGTGCAATAGAAAGGTTGGGTGATCAAAGGTTAACGTTTATTGATACCGCCTCTATACACAGGGTGTGGAAGCCCGCCCGAAGGTTAACGTTTATCGTCGTCCCCATCCACCCTACCATAACATTATACAACAAAGGTTAACGTTTATTGCTATATAATGCTATACCAACACATAAGTCCCTGTTGGCGAGGGCTTGCAAACTGGGCTCGCTACTAACCAATCCTAATGCCAAACAGTGTATCCAAGGCCTCACCCCAGCATCCCTCAGAACATCCATAGAGATAGAGCTAAGGCCCCCGGGTAGAGTCGAGACTACAAGGACTGAGATCACCTCCCCGATACTCTACGACATAATAGTTCCGCTAAGGTAATGGCGATACGACGATGTTAATGCACAAGACTTGAGTTAGAGATAGAGCTAAAGTGTTGAGACCCGCCAAAGGTTAACGCTTATTGACGTTCTCATCACACCTCCCCTGATACTCTCTCTCATCAAGCACACCAACCACACACATACAAGCACATGCCTATTCCTATCATCATCATCATCATCATGTTATAAACAAGAAAGTAAATATGCATAAACAAGTAATAGAAATATTGGATGGCATCTTTGTATGCACATTACAATCATATTCGCATAGAATTAAACATGGCATAGGACTCAAGAAAAGAAAAACAGTTTATTATTAACCAATTTAGTTTGGGGTTAAGGTTCCTCACCTTAGCTTGCTAATAGATATTTTCCAAGCTTTCGATTCACTGTTATAACGGTACTATATTGCTAGCAAACCTAACAAAGTTGATAGAATTTAATTAGAATTAATTCAGAATTTAACAACCATTCTGTCAACTGAGGGTTGATGCTAGGGTCGATGCTAGGGTCGATGGGTCTATCGACCCTCCCAAGATTCCCGAACTTCCCGAATCTGAGGGTCGATGGTCGAAACACCTAGGGTCGGATGGTCTATCGACCCTTGGTGCGACCCTCGGTGCACTGTCTAATTTCCACTTTTTAATCCATTCTTCGTGTTTGGGGTCCTATGGATTGCTTCCTACATTCACTCACCATTCATTCCATGGTCTAGAACCATGTATGATTCATCTAGATAGCTTTCGTGCATCCTCCCATGGCTTTCCATGAAAACCTAATCATGGATGGATGGTTCGGGTTTCTCCGAAATCCTACACTCAATCATCTCTAACCTAAGGTCTGTAGAAACTCATGGAATTAATATCCATACCTGAGAAGATTACGTTCCTCTGCAATTTCTTCTCCTTTTTGCCAAGCCTTCTTCCTAGCCTCCTTTCTTCCTCTTTTCCTTCTTCTCTCTTTCTCTTAATTCAATTAGGGTTGTGAAAGGAGTGAATGTGGCTTAGGGACGTCCTTTAAATAGACTAGGAATTTCCTATAATAGTCCCATTGAGATTTGGAAAGAATCCCAACCGAAAATTAGGAAATTTCCTAATTTCAGTTTTCATCAGAAACCGAGGGTCGATGGGAGGGTCGATGATCCCGTCGACCCTAGGGTCTTAAGCTGTCCGACCCTCTCTTAAAAACTGAGGGTCGATCTTTCTGGTTTGGGAGGTCCGACCCTGCTTAGCTGGGTGTGCGACCCTCCCCTAGAATTAAGTATTTTTGGGCCGATTTCATACCTGGGATCTCGATCTCCTTCATGCCCTTGGTCCATTTGACTCGACCATGATGGGTAGACCTGGTTCAAGGTGGTAAGACCGTGTTAGATTGACACGGGTCTTACAACTCCCCCCAACTTATAAAAATTTCGTCCTCGAAATTGTACGTACCTTCTGAGTCAAACAAGTCAGGGTATTGCTTCCTCAAAGCATTTTCTTCTTCCCATGTAATCTCTTCCATGTCTCTACTTTTCCATGTGACCTTAACATAGTAGATATCTCTGTTGCGTAGACGTTGAACCTTTCAACTAGTAATTTCCTTTGGTATTACTTCAAATGTCAAATCATCAGTCAGTTCTGGCAAATCTACTGTCAACACATGTGTTGGGTCTTTGACATACTTCTTCAATAAGGATATGTGAAATACGTCATGCACACTTGACATAGATGGTGGTAAGGCTAACTGATAAGCTACTTTTCCACGCTTAGCCAGAATCTCATATGGTCCGACATATCTTGGACTTAGTTTTCCTTTCTGTCCGAACCTCTTCAATCCTCGCATAGGCGATACTTTCAAGAATACTTTTTCGCCTACGGCGAACTCTAGATCTCTTCGTTGAGTAACTGCGTATTGCTTCTGACGGTTCTGAGCTACTCTTACTCTTTCCTTGATGATGTCGACCACTCCACAAGTCTCTTCAACAAATTCTGGTCCAACGATACTACGTTCTCCAACTTCATTCCAAAACAAGGGCGTTCGACACTTCCTACCATACAGTGCTTCATAAGGTGACATCTGTATAGTAGCCTGATAGCTGTTATTGTAAGAGAACTCGATCAATGGTAACTTCTCGTCCCATGATCCCTTGAAATCAATCACACATTCTCGTAGCATATCTTCTAAGATCTGAATGGTACGCTCCGACTGTCCGTCGATCGTGGGTGGAATGCAGTACTGAACTTCAATGTTGTACCCATAGCCTTTTGTAGTCCTTCCCAAAATCTAGAAGTAAATCGTGGGTCTCTATCGGACACAATGCTTTTTGGAACACCGTGTAGCCGAACAATATTATCCACATACAGCTTTGCTAACCTTTCCAGTGTATACTGGGGTCGTATCGGTATGAAGCGAGCTGTCTTAGTCGAGCGGTCTACAATCACCCAAACTGCGTCAACTACTCGAGGAGTCAATGGTAGTCCCGTGACGAAGTCCATAGTGATGCAGTCCCATTTCCAAGCTGGTTCCGGTAATGGTTGTAACAGATCCTGCGGGTCTTTGTCGCTCCGCCTTTACCTTCGACAATTTAGGCATTGAGACACGAACTTGGCTACATCTGCCTTCATTCCCCTCCACCAATACAGTTTCTTTAGATCATGATACATTTTTGTACTTCCAGGATGTACCGAGTAGATGGTGGTATGGGCTTCTTTTATGAGTCGGTGTCTAATGTCTACACTTTCTGTTTTGGGTACACATATTCTTCATTTGTATTTCAATACCTTCTCGTCATCTAAGGTGAACTCAGGGTTAGTCCTACCTTTCTCAATATCTTCTTGTACTGTTCTCAGATAAGGATCTACTTTGATAGCTGTCTTCACTTCGTCCACTATATCCGGTATAATCTTCAATGCTGCGAACATATTTGAAAACCGATGAATGAACCCTTGGTTGGTTGATCCATCCGGTGTATCTATCACATACTGCTCGTTGCCGTGATTAAACACCATTCCATTGGTATACATTGCTGTAGTCGTGCTGGTTTCTCCTTGAGATTTTATCATTGCTTTTCTGCTCAATGCATCTGCTACTACGTTCGCTTTTCCCGGATGATACTGGATATCACAATCATTGTCTTTCAATAATTCCAGCCATCTTCTTTGTCTCATATTTAACTCCTTCTGATTAAATAGATAAGTAAGACTTTTATGGTCCGACTTAATCCGAAACTTCTCTCCGTATAGGTAGTGTCTCCATATCTTGACAAGCATGTACTACGCGCCGCTAATTCCAAATCGTGAGTGGGGTAGTTCTTCTCATGTACCTTCAACTGTCTCGATGCATACGCAACTACTTGTTCTCCTTGCATAAGCACACATCCTAATCCCAATCCCGATGCATCAGTGTATAAGGTAAATGTCTGTCCTGGAACGGGAATGGTTAAAATTAGAGCGGATATCAATCTGGTCTTCAGTGTTTGAAAGCTCTTTTCACACTTATCCGTCCATACGAACTTTTCTCTTTTCTTGGTCAAACTGGTGAGAGGTACGGCAATCCGAGAATAGTCTTCTACGAATCTTCGATAATATCCAGCTAGACCCAGAAAACTTCTAACTTCTGAGACGCTCTTTGGTGCTTCCCACTTCACAATAGCTTCGATCTTCTTGGGGTCCACTTTGATTCCTTCCGCGGATACTACATGGCCTAAAAATGCGACTTCGCTTAGCCAAAACTCACACTTAGAAAATTTGGCGTATAACTTCTCTTTCCTCAAACGCTGTAGGGCTGCGTTTAGGTTCTTGACATGGGTTTCCTTGTCCTTGGAGTATACCAATATGTCATCAATAAATACTATCACCGACGTGTCCAACATATCGTGGAAAACTCGGTTCATAAGTTCCATGAACGTTGCCGGTGCATTAGTTAGTCCGAAAGACATCACTAAGAATTCATAATGTCCGTATCTTGTCCCGAAGGCTGTCTTCGAATGTCACCTTCCTTAATTTTCAATTGATGATAGCCTGATCAAAGATCGATCTTTGAAAATACCTTTGCTCCTTGTAACTGATCGAACAAGTCATCGATCCTGGGTAGTGGATATCGATTCTTGATTGTCAGCTTATTCAACTCTCTATAGTCGATACATAACCGAACGCTACCATCTTTCTTCTTTACGAACAACACCGGTGCTCCCCATGGAGATATACTGGGTCTAATATAACCCTTATCCAGCAGTTCTTGTAGTTGGACTTTTAATTCCTTCAGTTCAGTAGGAGCCATTCTATACGGTGCTTTTGATACTGGTGCGGCTCCAGGTATAAGATCTATTACAAACTCCGTGGCTCGGTCGGGTGGTAATCCGGGTAGTTCCTCCGGAAATACATCAGGAAAGTCCCGCACTACATCAATATCTTCCATTTGTGGCACGTCCTTGGTTAGGTCGACCACGGATACTAGATATCCGACCGCTCCTTTCTCAAGGCACTTCTTAGCCTTTAATGCGGAAAGTATGAGCTTGCGTCTCCTGGGAAGTTTGGTTCCCGAGAAATTGAATTCTGCTCCTTCTTTATCTTTGAACGTTAGCTTCTTCTCGGCGCATAACATATTTGCAGAATGCCGAGCTAACCAGTCCATTCCTAAGATGACATCAAAGTCTGCCATCTCAAGTTGTATTAAAGTTGCATCCAAGGTTTTCTCTCCAATGAGAACTGGACATGGTCCAAAACCTTTCTCTAATTCCACTTCTAATCCCATCGGTGACCGTACGAGTAATTTTAGTCTAAGGTTTTGACGGGCAGATTGGTCTTCTTTCCAAACGACACGGATATAAATGAATGAGTAGCTCCCGAATCAAAGAGTACTCGGCGGGTACGCCATTGATAGGTACGATACCCGTGATCCATTTTTACTTAGTCTACATACTCAATCGGTGTAATTATAATCTTAAAGTTTCGGTCATACCTGTGACCACATCGGGCAATGTGGCTGCATCCTCCGATGTAACAGCATATACCCGTCCTTGATGTAACAGCTTTTTGGGTTTTGGGCACTCTCTTGCCATATGCCCCGGTTGGTTGCGGTTATAGCACTTCGGGGCTTCGAATTTGGCTTTGGCTGAGGTTGAGCTGCGGGGATAGTCTTGGTTGCAGCATTAAAATTCCGAGGACGGAAAGGCTTATACGTCCCGTTGTTGCCTCCGTTATAGGAGTTTCCGGTTGGTCTCTTAATTCCTCTCGCTCTCGGAAGAAATAGCTCTCCTTCGGCTCGATTCAATCACTCGAGCAATCTGAACAGCCGTTGTATATGTTCTTCTCTAATCCCGAACATGTTCTCCCGATACTTCCTCTCGGTCCCGCGACGAATCTACGGGTTTTTGTATCTTCTTCTTGCATGCTAGCCGGTGCGAAGAAAAATAGTTCTTCGTAACGTTGTTGATATGAGTCTACGGACATCCGCCCTTTGGTACGGACTCAAAAATTCCTTTTCCATTGAATCTCTAAAGCTTCTTGGGAAATACTTCTCGAAGAATGCTTCTTTATATATAGCCCATGTCAGTAGGGCGTGCTTGGTCAATAAGTATGTCTTTGTAGATTTCCACCAATGGTGTGCGTCACCTTTGAGCATGAAGGTGGCGCATAGTACTTTCTCTTCCTCGGTGATAATCATCATGAGGAAGTTCCTTTCCATCTCATCTATCCAAGTGTGCTGGCCACGATGGATCGGACGGTTTACCGTTGAATTCTCTCGGTTTCATTTTCAAAAATCTCTCTACTAGTCGGGGTGATCCAGTTGATTTTGATATGCCCCAAACATAGGGGGTGGATACCGATAGTTCCCTTGGGCTGCTTCGGGGCTTGCACAGGAACTGGTGCAGCCGGTTGTTGCGGTGTCCGAGGGGCTGGGTGGTTACCCACCGGTGCTGCACTAGCTTGCCCGGTGTGCATGGCTGCGGCCCGAGTGGCTTGGAACATAACTCCCATCGCAACCTTGCATTTGAGCTTGTGCATGTTGCATTTGTTGTAGCTGTTGAGCCGGATTCATTACCACTGTTGTTAGCTCAGGTGGTGGTGGTGGCAAATTCGTAGGGTTTGCCGGCTCGGGATTACCCTGTGCATAATTGTTCTCTTGACTAGTCTCATCCACGGGTGGTGGTGGTGGGACTGTGTTTTGGGTCTGTCGGGTAACTCTACGTCCAGACATATTTTCTTTCTGAGATGGGTGGTGCCTGAAAATCATCAAAATCAGTGAGAAATCATTTATACTTCACGTAGGCACGCTAACCGATATAAAATTTGAATCCTCAATTCATTCTGAAAAAAAAAATTGTCTTTTCTATGTAGGGTCGATAGTGAGGGTCGATGGTATGTCCGACCCTTGATATCTGACCCTGAGAATGACCTGTTCTTCCCAAGAGCTGAGGGTCGATGCGAGGGTCGATGGGTGTCCGACCCTCAGTCCGACCCTTGAACTTCTGTCAGATTCCCGAGAGTCGAGGGTCGATTGGAGGGTCGATCCGAGGGTCGATGGTGTCAGTCGAATTGTCCGACCCTCGGACTAAAAATCAGATTTTTAAGATCCGATTCTGGGTCATTTCTCACTATTCCCCCTCCGTTTCGACTCGTCTCTACTCTCCGAGTTGCTACAGTGCTACTTCGCTATTGTGGATCGTTCCTAGTTCGAATTTCGACATCCACATCACCCCTACAGGTATACCTTCCCAACTTTACCTGTTTTTAGGTTTTTATTTCTAGGTTTTTGCTCCTTTAACTTGTATTCTTCAAATTAAACTTTTTCCAATCGTAAAATTTCGATTTTTATTGGGGGCTTTTGTTATTGGGGTCTTGAGGAACGAAAACCCTCAAATTTTTCTGAGTTCCATCGGTTGGTCATCGAGAAACTTAAATTTTTCTCTTTTTGCCCTAATTTGTCGACATTTTTGGTTTTTCTTGAATTTCTCCAAATTAGACCTTATCCGTTAAAATTTTCTACTGCCTGTAGATTGTAGGATATGTTTTAACTTACGTAAGTTCCTACGCCCACTTGTTTGGTGAAAAATGGGACTTTATTGTTAACTTACGTAGTTATTAAATCCAATTTCAGATTTTATCCTACTAACTCCTGGTTTATTTTCTCTTTCTTATTTTTGCAGGTACTATGGCCCGTACTAAAGTGCCAAGATTGCGTGATCCTCTCCGTTTCCGTTCAAATGAGGCCGAGGCACTGTATGCCTACTATACGGGGCAAGAAAGTGGAAGGGGGTCGTATGGTGAACCCGGCTGATCTAGCCTTGTTCAACGTCGAGAGAGCTTTTGGCGACATGGGGTGGCTCCCTGTCATCACATACGACGCGTGCACATGTCCGGACTTGGTGCGCCAGTTCTATTGTAATCTCCGGTGGTGGGGGGATTACAATGATGTCGAGCGGGTCGGGAGTTGCGCATCACTAGCTACGTCAAGGGGTGCACATTTCTTTTGACTATCGGCAGCTGGCCGATCTGTTGGGCATTCCCTTCGATGGCCCTATGGTGTCTTGTGCGCCGGAGAGCCACAATTTGTTGAGATGGAGATGAGATCGAGATCGACAATCGGTTGCTCCGTCCCGATAGATGGCGGATGAGAGCTTGCTACTTGCGTCCATCTCCACGAGTCTTCGCAAGATTATCCAACAGATAATCTGATTCCGCAGAGTGGGCACTATGAGAGGGTGTCTCGGCTGACCCGAGTTCTTGATCTACAACATATGCACTCGACGGCCCGGTCTGCCTTCCTTACATCATCATGCGGACGATGATCGGTTGCCACATTGTCCGGTCATAGGGGTAATCTACCCTATGGACGCATGATTACGGTGCTCCCGACCCGTTTGGGGGTGGATCCCGGTTGATGAGAAGATCCAGGAGAAGACCTTCTCGTCGCCTCTAGATTGGGAGGCTATCCGTAAGATGGGGCTGCGAGATGTGGAGGTTAGCGATGAGGAGAGGAACGCGATGGTGCGCCATCACACTCGGGTCGAGGTGACTGATCTGCGGCTGCTGCTAGGGCTCGGGGAGATCCGGTCGACGATGATGATCGTATGTATATGGATGTCGACGTGATACCCCCGCCATCACCCACACAGGCGGATGGAGTTGGTACTTCTGCTGCGGCGGCTTCGGTACCCGAGGCCAGTCCTTCTCATGAGGCTGGTCCTTCACGCCCACCTTCTGATATGATGGAGGTGCTGCGCGAGATCAGGGAGACTCAGCGCAGATCGGACCTGAGGATGGAGGATTTGCTAGATGCTCAACGCATGAAAGTGGATGAGCTGTTGGCCGCTCAGCACACCTCTGACGCGCGGATAGGTGAGCTCATGGAGATCCGATGCGGCGACCGACAGGAGAGTAGCCAATCTCACGGCTAGTCTACGACGACCCGGACTTAGATAGCCCGGTTGACTAGAGTCTATGCTGAGGACTAAGACAGAGATCGTGAGGCACCGCCTCCTCCTTCGCCTCCAGCTTCCTGATTGTACTTTATTTTCCTTGTACTACAGAGTAACTGTCCGGGTTGTGGACGGTACTCTACTTTAGTGATGTATATACATTTTGTTTCTCTCACTCCTTGTATGTAACTGGTTTCCCCTTTAATAGATGCATTATTCTCTTTTTAATTCGGTTTCAATCATCACTTGTCTTACCGTGTATTTGTATTAAAGCTTTTAATTTATCCTATCTCAGTTCACTGGTCTTGAATGTGTGTGTCAGTTTGGCGGGCAAGGCCTGAGATGCTCTGATACCAAGTTGTCACACCCCAATTCTACAATGTTCAGAATGGTGTGATGAACCGCCAAATAACCAACGGTTCAACCAGGATCTCTAATAGGCTATCCCCGCGTTATCCAAACTTAACACGCATCCACAATCATAATCAGAGTAATACACAATGGCGGAAAATTTATAAATAATATGAACTGAGAACTAGAATGATACCCATAAATAATACCAAATTATTCTGTGTTTAACTGAGACATAAATATGTAAATACCAAATACATGTCTTATAAATACACATAAAAAAACTACAAAAATATCTAATCGAATACACACGAGTTGCACTCGCAAGAGGAGTCGTGTGTATCGTCTTCAGCTCCAACATCCATAGCTGCTACAGTTCCATATGCTGACGCGTTCATATAATCTTCAACAGTATATCCTGCATCATCAACTAAAAATATTCGACGTCGAGGGGTGAGCACACAATACGGCTCAGTGAGTAGCCAAAACAACGCAACATTACATATGCATGCAAAAAGTCAATTCATATCTTTGGTCTTGGTTTATAGTTTGCAATGTGCAATAGAAAGGTTAGGTGATCAAAGGTTAACGTTTATTGATACCGCCTCTATACACAGGGTGTGGAAGCCCGCCCGAAGGTTAACGTTTATCGTCGTCCCCATCCACCATACCATAACATTATACAACAAAGGTTAACGTTTATTGCTATATAATGCTATACCAACACGTAAGCCCCTGTTAGCGAGGGCTTGCAAACTGGGCTCGCTACTAACCAATCCTAATGCCAAACAGTGTATCCAAGGCCTCACCCCAGCATCCCTCAAAACATCCATAGAGATAGAGCTAAGGCCCCCCGGTAGTGTCAGAGACTACAAGGACCGAGACCACCTCCCCTGATACTCTACGACATAATAGTTCTGCTAAGGTAATGGCGATACGACAATGTTAATGCACAAGACTTGAGTTAGAGATAGAGCTAAAGTGCTGAGACCCGCCAAAGGTTAACGTTTATTGATGTTCTCATCACACCTCCCCTGATACTCTCTCGCATCAAGCACACCAACCACACACATACAAGCACATGCCTATTCCTATCATCATCATCATCATCATGTTATAAACAGTAAAGTAAATATGCATGAACAAGTAATAGAAATATTGGATGGCATGCTGTATGCACATTACAATCATATTCGCATAGAATTAAACATGGCATAGGACTCAAGAAAAGAAAAACAGTTTATTATTAACCAATTTAGTTTGGGGTTAAGGTTCCTCACCTTAGCTTGCTAATAGATATTTTCCATGCTTTCGATTCACTGTTATAACGGTACTATATTGCTAGCAAACCTAACAAAGTTGATAGAATTTAATTAGAATTAATTCAGAATTTAACAACCATTCTGTCAACTGAGGGTTGATGCTAGGGTCGATGCTAGGGTCGATGGGTCTATCGACCCTCCCAGCATTCTGAACTTCCCGAATGCTGAGGGTCGATGGTCAAAAACACCTAGGGTCGGATGGTCTATCGACCCTTGGTGCGACCCTCGGTGCACTCTGGTCCAATTTCCACTTTTTAATCCATTCTTCGTGTTTGGGGTCCTATGGATTGCTTCCTACATTCACTCACCATTCATTCCATGGTCTAAAACCATGTATGATTCATCTAGATAGCTTTCGTGCATCCTCCCATGGCTTTCCATGAAAACCTAATCATGGATGGATGGTTCGGGTTTCTCCGAAATCCTACACTCAATCATCTCTAACCTAAGGTCTGTAGAAACTCATGGAATTAATATCCATACCTGAGAAGATTACGGTCCTCTACAATTTCTTCTCCTTTTTGCCAAGCCTTCTTCCTAGCCTCATTTTTTCCTCTTTTCCTTCTTCTCTCTTTCTCTTAATTCAATTAGGGTTGTGAAAGGAGTGAATGTGACTTAGGGACATCCTTTAAATAGACTAGGAATTTCCTATAATAGTCCCATTGAGATTTGGAAAGAATCCCAACCGAAAATTAGGAAATTTCCTAATTTCAGTTTTCGTCAGAAACCGAGGGTCGATGGTAGGGTCGATGATCCCGTCGACCCTAGGGTCTTAAGCTGTCCGACCCTCCCTCAAAAACTGAGGGTCGATCTTTCTGGTTTGGGAGGTCCGACCCTGCTTAGCTGGGTGTGCGACCCTCCCCTAGAATTAAGTGTTTTTGGGTCGATTTCATACCTGGGATCTCGATCTCCTTCATGCCCTTGGTCCATTTGACTCGACCATGATGGGTAGACCTGGTTCAAGGTGGTAAGACCGGGTTAGATTGACACGGGTCTTACACATGGGGTCGTAGGATCCATCGATCACACGTCTTAGATTCGAGTGGTCTCAATATTCTGAGGTGTGGTTGACCACACCTATTTGGGTATGCGACCACATGTTTCAATTATATGATTTTTGGTTCAAATTACATACCTAGCCTTGTGGTTTCTTCACGCACTTGGTCCGCTTGGTCCGACCATGATAGGAAGACCTAATATAAGATGGTAAGACCAGGTTAGTACGGGTCTTACAGAAGTCACCCACCCAACTCTCAAGATCTTCAACCACGATGAGGTCCAAAATAATAAAGATCTAAGAGTTAATCTGGACCTACTAGAAGAGGTCTAACACCACCCTACTTCGCATATTAGTGTACCAATAGAGGGTGGCCAGGTACTACAACTCATGTGGTTGAGCTAGGCATTTTAGGGTCGACGATTTGGTGCTCTGCTGTACCGTTGTATCCAAACCTTTCGAGCAAGGCAAATTGATGCCGACTTGGAAAGGATCTTATAAAGCTATCGACGTGTTAAGATCAGGAACTTGCCACCTTGAGACTTTAAAGGGGAAGTGTATCTAGAAGCCTTGGCACTCTAAAAATTTGTGAAAATTCTAGCTCTAATGTAATGGACATGAGGAATATTTAATGAAGTGTCTTACATTCCACTCTTTTGTCTAATAAATTCCTAAGTAATGACTTACCACAAGTCCCTAGAGCCATAACCTATAACACACTTGGGTAACAGACCTGCAATCACCTCACAGGTCGACTACAAGGCGACGTGCGATATATGGGCTAACCACCTGAAACTTATACAATTTGCTCAGTTACAATTTATACAACCTAGGGTCTAATGACCTACAACTGTATTACTTAGATTCATAACACATGTACCATGCATCCACTGTGAACTTGGGGGTAAGGAATGCTTTTAAGTTCATGCAATTAAAGGCAAAAAAGAACATGCAAGCTTGGCACTCAAAGAAAAGTTTCAAATTTTATTACTGAATGACAATTACAGGTCTACTTCATCGCAGTGTCTTAAATCACACTGTCATTAAGTCAAGGGACAGAGATACCATATGAGCTAAACACACGCGCCTCTACCTTTCTTTGGCGGGGGGCTTCCTATGGCGATCTATGGCTTCGATCAACTTCTCTACTGCCTCCCTGTTTTTACACTAAGCCTCAGCACGCTGCCGTGATATTGTCCTATAAATAACATCCAGAGAGGGGTAAGGGTTGTCATAGTAATCCTCAGCACTTGGGCACCCCGTTAAGTTGGACAAGGTCTCTTCTGCCATGGTAAGTTTCTCCGCGAGCACGCTTGCCCGATGCTTGGCATTGACGCAAAGTTGGCTGTCAGTAGCACCCTCCTTCAAAAGGTCATCTTGGTCATCTCTCACCAGTAGGAGCTCCTTATAGCACTAAAAGTGCAATCTGCAAGTTGATTCAAACTTAGACTCTACCCTCTTCGCCCTAGATCGCAGCTTCCAACACTTACTACTCTAGGGTTCCTCAAGATGAGTCAAAGTAGCATAAACATTCACTATTTCTCCCTCAACCTCTCAAACCTGGGCATGAAGGATTTTAGCTTCGGAAAGGGTATCTAAAAGAACATCCGAAAGATCCTAAGCTCATAGGAAGAAGGTTGCAACATTAGTTTAAAGATAAAAATTTCAGAAGATTGCACACAACTACAATAGTAAGCAAGATAAAGTATGACTTCCATTAAGCTTAATGGTATGAGTTACAAGATGCAAAATTACACAAAGTGCCAAAGCGTAGATAAATAGAATGCAAAAAGAAAATCAGTGCGTCTATCCTTCAACCTTCATGCTCTTCCTAGTTACCTTATGTCGCTCGCAACAGCGCCCTCTTAAGCGAGAAGAGAAACACTCGTCCCTACCTCTGAAACCACTCTTGTAGCTTGGGAATCTTGAGTACCGACGACTTGAAGATTGGGGGCAAGGAGGTAGACCATGGCCAAAGCCTACTGCTCTATCTCGATTTGGGGACCCTAGGGCATACCTTCGACTTCCTCCTCTCTAACGTCCTCTTCCTTTAAAGAAGAAGAAGTCTCATCTACATTCAGATAGTACCTGGAGAAGTCAAAGTCAGCCCCATAGTTGTAAGCACCCCATTTTTGCCTTCCCTAACTAAGCAATGTCCTTCTTGGTGTGTAGACAACAAAGGAAGAGAGGTGAGTGAAAGTTTGGAATTCTGGCTGTGACTTAGAGTTAGTTTTCAGTGGGTCCCATAGCTAGGTCACGGGCTATAATCTACATGGATGCATAGGTCATGGAAATACTTTCGAAAGGAGACTAGAATTGTTCAATTTCGATATCAGGTGGAAAAGATACTTCCATTTTAGTCGGATGATACGTACAAGGGAGGTTTATGAAATTATCATAAATATTCCAAGGGCTTTTGTTAAATTATGGTAAGTTTAATTATTTGAACTTCAAATCATCATATCTTGGCTTTCTTATGTCCAAATCAGGTGATTTTAGCACCATTACGTTCTATTTTCAGTCCTCTTCAAAGTGGACATGAAGAATCCTGGGCAGAGGTCACTGGTGGATCCCATGTAAGCTTTTATGCAAAATTATTGATAGAACTTCCATTCTTCATTCTTGGTTGTCTCACGTTCGAATCAGATGATTCAAACATGCTTATTCTTCATTTTCCATCTACTTTAAAATGGACATAGAAAATCTGGGTCAGAGGTCGCCGAAGATTCCATGTAGAGTTACAGGCTGAAATGGATCATAAAATGATAGAGAGAGAAAACCCAGTCAACCTAACTCAATCCAAGCCAGTCTTAGCCCAGCCCAGCTCAATCCATGTAAGTCTAGCCCAGTCCAACCTCAGACTAGTCCAACCCAAACTGGTTCATTTCATGTGCTATACATTACATATTATATTATGTATTATATATTTATATGTATGTATATATGTATTGTAATATAAATGGAGAGTGTGGGTGGGATCAGCTTAAGATAGAAAAAGTTATCTCGGTGGGATGAGTTGCCAAAGATAATTAAAGATCAAAAAAATGGAAAAAAAAAGGGAAAACCACCAAAGAGCGGTGGGTTGGTAAATAAAAAGAAAAGAAAGCTGGAAATCGTGGATTGGCTGAAGAGGGAAATTGAGGAGTTGTAGAAAGAATGAGAATAGAAGGAATCGAGGAATAGATTTGGTGGGACTCTAAGGAAGGAAAGGGAGGGGTCACCGATTGATTGGTTTAGGTAATAAGAGAATATAAAAGGAGAAGAATTGGAAAGAAGATCAAAGGAAAGGAGACAGAATGATTAAAGAGGTAGGAAAGAATAGAAGAGGGGGTAAAAGATATGGGGAGATCTGGGAAAAAGACGAGGGAGGGAGATCTTTTTCTTGACTGGCCGAAAGAGAGAGAGATAGGAAGAGGAAAAGAATCAAAGAAGAGAAAGAAAAAGAGAAAAAAGAAAAAAGAAAAAAAGAGGAGGAGATGAATTTGAAAGAGGCTCTCCTTAAATTCGTGAAAAAGAGAATAAGAGAGAAAGAGGAAGAAAGAAAGAGAGAAAAAAAGAAGAATGGAGGAGGACTCACCTACAACAACTTTGGCACCATCTCCAGCAAACCCTACATCAAAGGATTCACTCCATTGGGAGCACAAGGTTGGTAGCCTAAAACAAATTTAGTGATCTTTCATAAGGTTTGAATGTCGCTTGAATATGCTTATTTTCATCAAATCTCGATCTGGAATGCCCTATTGCATGCATGTTGATGTTAGGATGCTCATGTCTAATATTTTTTTTTATGCATGATAATTTTCTTAAATTGCTCAATGATGAAGATTTGAGTACCATATGATGATTTTAATGTTTATGATAATTTCTACGAGGTGGATTTTTGATCTGGAAATTCCAAATTTAGAATCCAAATTTGGGACATGCATCTCATGTGGATTTTTGTAAATTTTGAAGCCTAAATTTTTATGGGATACTCTCTGATATCAGAAGACTCCCCTAGAAATTTAGCTTCATTTGGAAATGAAAAAGTCCATCAAAAAAATTCTCCATTGGTGCTGCTGCGCTACTCGGGTACAATGCAAACCCCTGTCAGAAAGTCTCTAAAAAGAGGTTTTATGGCCATAATTTGAAAATACTTTCCTCACAAAATTTTTAAATATGGAAGTCTGCTAAAATGTGGCATTGGTTTTGGATTTTTTTAATTTTTTGTTGACTTGATTTTTTGGAATCAATTAGAGTACACTGATTTGCATGACTGAGAAGTGCTATTTTACACTATGAGAATGTTCTGTTTACACTTGATTTCTTGATGAATTTTTAGATTTGTTAGTTATCTACATGGGCATATGTTTTGATTTAATTTTCATTAAATGGTTGATTTTTTATGAAATTTATGGTGCAACTGGTCAAAATCTGGAATAGACTTGACTAGTGCACATATCCGTACTTGTGGCATTCATTTGACCTGGTTTTGTTCCCTGTTAGGGTTAGCTTCCTTGAGACAAAAATTAATCTCTGAATCCTCTTTCTGAGGGTATGTTTTGAGCTTAATTCTGATATATGTAAGTCTCCATATGCCCATTATGGCACGGGGTGATAGAATTTGTCACCATGCATGTGCAACATGTTTGACCTATATGTGCTCTCCGTTGGGGGCTCGACCCCTTCAGATGAATTTTAGTGTGTCAAGTCATCTTTCTGTGAAAAAAAGAGACTTAATTTAAGTTGCAGAGGATCCACTTCTGATCATTTTGGTATAATATGACAGAATTTGAAATCAGTTTCTAGTTTATGCAATACTTGGCATTTTGTGTGGTAATTTTCACCATCTTTGAGTCATCGTTTGCTTTGAATGTCTTCATGAAAGTTGTAGCATTTTTTTCAAAGAAATTTCTGAGCATATGTTTTGATTATTTTGGATTTTTAGAAATATTTTATCGATGTCTCATTCACTATACGTCACATGCAGTTTGTTATTTGAGTGATTTGGCATATTCTGCCATGTTTGGATGATCACTGTTATATTCAGATTGCTTACTTGCCATGTTTGGATTATTCACATGTACACTGCTATGTTTGGATGTCACTACCATGTTTGGATGCACACTGCTATATTGGATGCTCACTTGCCATGTTTGGATTATTCACATGCTCACTGCTATATTTGGATGTATACCGTCACTTGCTATATTGGATGCTCACATGCCATATTTGGATTATTTCATTTGCTACATATTCAGATTGCTCATTTACCATGTTTGGATTATTCACATGCATACTGCTATGTTTTGATGTCACTACCATGTTTGGATACACACTGCTATATTTAAGCTCATACTACTATGTTGGATTGCTTACATTATTATCTTTTAATATAATAATTAGGGTAGGAGATCCCTAAACTGAGAAAATAAATGATAGCAAAAGATAAGCCCTAGAATGGAAAGAATATTAGGAAAAGAGAAACCCTAGAATGAAAAGAACAACTAGGGAAAGTGAAACCTTAAAAATGGAAAGAACTCAACAATTAGGGTAAGAAACCCTAGAATGGAAAGAACAATTGGGGAAACATAAACCCTAAAATGGAAAGAATGATTAGGGAAAGTGAAACCCTAAAAATGGAAAGAACTCAACAATTAGGGAAAGATAAACCCTAGAATGGAAAGAATAATCAGGGAAAGATAAACCCTAGAATTGGAAAGATAGAGAAAAAGGGTAGGAAACCTTAAAAATAGAAATGACACCAAAAGGGATAGGAAACCCTAGAAACCTAAAATGGAAACACAACAATGGTAAGAATCCAGGATACACCCCTAGACCCTATTGACAATTAATGGTAGGAATCTAAAACACACCCTTAGATCCTATTGACAAAAAATAAAAGGAATTTGGTACACATCCCAAATCCGAATGGAAGGAATTCGGTACACATCCCAAATCAAAATGGAAGGAATTTGGTACATATCTCAAATCAAATGGAAAGAATTTGGTACATCTCAAATCCAAATGGTAGGAATTTGGTACACATTCCAAATCTGAATGGAAGGAATTTGGTATACATCCCAAATTTGACTTTCACAAGCTTCTGAACTAAGTCGTACCTGATTTATAGGACAAACCCTAGAATACGTAGGCAATTTGGGATTCCCAAATACTGTACAAAGCCATCCATAAATCATCCATCCAGCATAAACTTCAACTTGAACAAAGAATCTAATTGAAGCACATGCATAAGCCACATCCATAAATCTTTAATCACATAACTCTTTCGAACTACATTTTGGACTTGCTTTCCAAGTTTAGAATACGTGGGCAATTTGAGATGGATGTCTTAGATTCAGTCCAAGATCGAACCATCATTTGGTCTAGTTCATTGTATAATACTGTATGTTTGCTTGTTTATTTGTTTCAGAACATGATTGGCTGAACCCTAGGTTAGCAAAATGTAGCAACTTGGTTTAGGACATCCCCCATGAATCCTAGTCATCCAGTTGACCAAGCATAGTCAGAATTAGAGTATAAGAAAAGTATAGGAGGTCGATCTTGATCGGGGTGATTTAGGTGCCTAACATCTTCCCATAACCGTACCCTGAATACTTCTTGAACTCTTGCAGACCAATAAATCAATCTTATGAGTTACGAGTCAATAGAAGTCTTACCTTACGGTGAGGCTATATTTTTAAAGGTCCTAGACTTAGTGGCGACTCCAACAAAACATTGATCTTTATTGATAGATTATCCCGAGGAGGATCATTTCTCATTGTCCTCACAGTAGTCTGACGCACATAATTTAGTATGCTGTGCAGCCCCTACATGTAGGAGTCCCCACCCAGCAAAGTCCATAGAGAACTCGCCTCTGGTGCTTTCAAAACATAGTTCTATAGCTTGTCGAAAGCCTTGAACTAGACGATCGCCTAGTTGATCTTTTCAGGGATGTCGGCTTCGACTTCCTGGACCCTTTGCTCAACTACCTGAAGTTTAGCTAGGAGGTCATCGACAGTCTTGTTGACTTCCTCCTTGTCACCCCTCAAGTTCATTGGAGAAGCTTATAGAGACACCTTTGTAGATATAACCTTCTGGCTTTTTAGCCTCTCCAGATCCAGCTTTACAGTCATAGTGGTCAGGCTCAAGCTGGCCTTCTTCTTCTTAGACTCAAGCTCCGCTTTCAGCCATGCAACCTCAAATTCATCATTTCTTTTACCTGAGTTCGCGACATCAATCTGGTTCTTAACTTCCTGTAGCTCTTTAGCCAAAGCCTTATTATCGTTAGAGTAGTTCTAACAGAGCTTAACTGCTTCGTCCCAACCTTTTTCAGTTGTCTTGAGATGTCTCTCCTAGCTGACCTCTCAGTTTTCGAGGGTCTACGATGAGTTTATAAGTTGCAGACAAAACCGAGATTATAAGAGAAGGAAAAAAACAAAAGAGACACTTAAAAAGAACAAATACTTATACTGATGAGATACTGATCCTTTGCCCTGTGTAGTTCTTTGTCCAGCATCTTCTAGAACTAAACCATGCCTTTCGACAAATAGATGCCCTCATGCAGTTGATAGGCGACATCCGGTGATGACATTGCATTAGTAGAGTTGTTAATCGACCATTTAGGCCAATAAGGGCCCTGGGAGGAACTAGGGCTGCAAGCCCAAAGGGATGCGAGAGCCTAACCTTCAGACACCCTTGTCGACGCCTTAGTAGGGAGAAAGTAGGGGTAGGAGAACCTGTACTTCGTTGAGGGTGTGCCATTAGGTCGGTAGGGAGTGGAGGACTTAGAACCAATTTCATCGTCTCAATAGTTGCCCCAACGGTGACATATTCAGAAGATGCCCTCGAGGGTGACTTCAAAGACCTTCCAATAACTTCTTGAGGACCTAGCATTGGAGGACTATTGGAAAAAGCCCCAGCAACTTCATGAAGAGTAGGTGCAAGGGGGCTAGCAGGTGTGACGACCTCGTTCTGGGGGGACAAATGGCGGGGGAAGACCTCTCCCCTGGGGCCTTGGATGTGGACTCGGTGGTAGTCCTTGCCTTCTTCAACGGTGGGGCCCCACCGACCTCGCGGACTATACTTCTTGATCCAAGGCCTTCGTTACTTTGGGGCGAGAAGCCTTTTTCTTTCTCCCCATCTTCTTAGAGCCTTTAGCACTACTCTTTGCCGCCTTCTTTTACTCCTGCAACTTCACGAGCTCAGCAAGATTGAGAGGAAACTTTCCCATTGCAAAGTCATTGAAGGGAAAAAGTTAGTACAAAAAGGAACAATATTTCAAGTCGGCAAATTAATCGCACTTTCCTAGCTTATTTGAACTCTCAATGGAAAAGTGAAACCAGGGGGTGTAGCATTGTCATACATGTCATCCCCTGTACCGTAGTCACTAGGACAGATAAGTATAGGGGAAGCAAGCTCATTAAAACCAACTGGTATCCCTAATTCTACCATGGAGAGTGTGAGGACAAAAATCGTAATTTATTTTGGAAGTCGCCACCTAGATTAAGGTCTAGGACCTTAGAAATTTGAAATCTCACCCTAAGGTAAAACTTCGATTGACTCATGACCCTTAAATTGGATTTCTGGTCCATTAGAGATTGGGTAAGCGTCAGGTTACGGTTATGGGAAGGGGTTAGGCACCCAAACCGCCTAATCAAAATCAGTCTCCTATACCTTTCCTATGCTAGACTCTGTCTATTAAACCGAACCAAATCAAGTGGTTTGATATCATTGAACTGAATCTGTATCCATCAGATTGCCTACATATCACGGAATTATTTTGAAAATTAGGTTCACCATTCTAGTTCAGGTGTGATTAAAGTTTATGGCTGTGATTTATGCTTATGCATGATTAAGTTCATTGTTCAAGTTGAAGCTTATGCTTGAAAGGATGAGAAACCCTATGGGTTAGTGTCTGGATAGTCCATACGAACTGATAGATAGTCCTAGTAGAACTAAGAATGGATAACCCCTTCTGGGTCGAAATGTTAATAACCCTATTTGGGTCAAAATGGATAACCCTTTCTGGGTCGAAATGTGGATAACCCTTTCTGAGTTGGCATGTGGATGGATATCCTAGTGGATCTATGGATAGTCCGAGTGGACTAGGGTGTGGATCCAAATTTGAGATTCTCCTAAATGGCCTACGTGTCTTGGGGTTTTCCCTAGGAATCAGAATCTGCGTAGTTCAAAAATGGCTGAAATAACCTATTCTAGATTTAGGATTGAAAACCTATTATAGGTTTAGGATATAGAACCTATTCTAGGTTTAGGATTAGAACCTATTCTAAGTTTAGGATTTACTGAGGGGCATAAATTGTTCTGAGCTACCCTTTTCACCCTAAGCTCTAATTTTGGTAGGTTTGGCAAAGCATTCTCTTTCTTTATTAAGATTTTTATTATTTCCCATTATGTCCTTCCCAAGAATGTGGGTGCCTAAATACACGTCCTCATGTCTAGATTGTCTTCTAGAAGTGCATATACATGGTAGTTCAACTAGGGTGTTGCAAAAAATGAAGTTATTGCTACAAATGAAATATTCTATCTAAGCATGGCATGTATGATGTTTATGGTAACTAACAATATGTAGCAAGATTATGAAAATCTCCCTAACATGGCATATGGTAATTATCAAGATATTACTAAATATGGCAAAAAAATCTATTCATTCTATCAAATATAGCAACACATGGATATGGCAAACATGGTATGTGCACAATCCAAACAAAGCATGTGAATACTCTAAATACGACCATTTATCCAAATATGACATGTGGACACTCTAAATGTAGCAAGTATGCAATCAAATATGATAGAATTCATCAAATCACTCAAGCAATCAATTGCATATTACAGTGAATGAGACATCAATGAAACCTTTCTGAAAATCCAAAATTATCAAAAACATATGTTTAAGAAGTTCTTTGAAAATATTGTAACTTGTATGAAGACAATTGAAATGAATAATGACTCAAAAATGTCAAAATTGTGACACAAAGTTTCAAGTATTGCACAAACTAGGAACCGATTTCAAATTCTGACATATTACACCAAAATGACCATAAGTAGGTTTTTTGTAACTCAAATTAAGTCCTATTTTTTTTTTCACAAAAAGATGACTTGACATGCTACATTTCATCTGAAGGGATCGAATCCCAAAAGAGGACGAAACCAAGTCAAATGAATGCCACAAAACTGGATATGTGTACTAGTCAAGTCTGTTCTAGATTTTTGACCAATTGCACTATAAATTACGTATAAAATCCCATACTTAATGAAAATTAATTCCAAACATATGTCCATGTAGATAATTGACAGATCTAAAATTTCATTAAGAAAAACAAGTGAAAACAAAACATTCTCATTGTGAAAAAGATACTTTTCAATCATGCCAATCAGTATATCCTAACAGATTAAAAAACAGAGCACTATGCACTTCAAAATCAATATCAATTCAATGAAAAATCGAAAAAAATCCGAAACTAGTGTCATTTTTTAGAAGACTTCCATAGTAAAAAATTTTATATGAAGTTATTTTCCTGAATATGGTCATAAGATCCTTTTCTAGAGATTTTCTGATAGGGGATTGCATTATACCCGAGTAGGGCAGCAATGCCAATGGAGAATTTTTTGATCGACTTTCCCAATTTCAAAATGGAATGAAATTTCTAGGGGAGTCTTCAAACATATCAAAAAGAATCCCATAAAAATGTGGCTTCAAAATCTAAAAAAAACCACATGAGATGCATGTCCCAAATTTGGATCTTAAATCTAAAAATTTCAGATTAGAAATCCACTTTGTAGAATTTATCAAAAATATCAGACATCATCATATGGCACTCAAATCTTCATCATTGAATAGTTTAAATAAATTATCATACATAAAAAATATTAGACATGAGCATCCTAACATCAACATGCATGCAATAGGGCATTCCTGATCGAGATTTAATGAAAATAAGTCTTTTCAAGCAAAATCAACATTCAAATCTTCTAAAGACCACTAAATTCGTTTTAGGGTACCAACCTTGTGCTCAAATGGAGCGAAATCTTTGATGTAGGATTTTTTTGGAGATCGTATCAAGATTTCTGAAGATAAATCCTCATCCTCCTCTTTTCTGCTCCTTTCTTCTCTAACTCTCTGCCTTCTTCTTCTTCTTCTTCTTCTTTTCCTTTTCTTGTTCTTCTCACGACTCTTTCTCCTTTCTTTCTTTCTCTCCCAGGGTTTCTCCCTCTCTCTTCTAGAAAATGTTCTCCCTCTCTCTTTCCCTCTCCCATGGTTTTTTTTCTTTTTTCTCTTCTCTTCTCTTTCTCTTCTTCTCACGGCCTCTCTCTCTCTCTCACGACCACTTTCTCCCTTTCCTCTCCTACGGTCTCTCACCCTCCCTTCTAGAAAACCCTCTTCTCTCACATCCTCCCTTTCTTCCTTTTTCTCCTTTTCCTTCTTCTCTCTTCCTTCCTTTTCTTCTTCTTTCCTTCTTCTCTTCTTTCCTTTTTTCCTTCCTCCTTCTAGAAAATCCCCTCACCTCTACGTTTTTTTTCTTTTCTCTCTTTCCTTTTTTCCTTTCATTCCTTTTCCACTTCCTCTTTATAGAAAATCTCCTCCCCCTCACATTTTTTCTTTTCTCTCTTTCCTTTTTTCCTTTCTTTCCTTTTCTCCTTCCTCTTTCTAGAAAATCTCCTCTCCCTCACGTTTTTTCTTTTCTATCTTTCCTTTTTTTCTTTTTTTCTTTTCTTTCCTTCTCTTCTTCCTTCCTCACGTTTTTTCTTTTCTTCTTTTCTTTCCTTTTCTCCTTCCTCCTTTTAGAAAATCTCCTACGTTTCTCTTTTTTTTTCCTTCATTTTCTTCTTCTCTTCTTTCTCTCTCTCTCTCGGCTTTTTCCTTCTCTTTTTCTCTTCTCTTTTTCTCTCGGCTTTTTCCTCCCTTCTTTCCTTTTTCGGCTTCTTCTCTTCTCTCTCTCACTTCTTCTTCTTCTTCTTGGCTTCTCTCATTCTTTCCTAATATATATATATATATATATATATATATATATATATATATATATATATATATATATATATATATATATATATATATATGAATATATTAATATATATAATATAAGACATATATATTATATATGATAATATATTATACATTATATAAATATATATATATGTAAAAGAAATACATGCATATGGGCTGACGTGACTTGGTCCGGATTGGTCTGAGCTGGGCCGGGCTGAGTTGGACTAAGTTGGGTTGAGCTGGTTTGGACCAAGTTGACTTCTTCTATCATTTCATAGTCCATTTCCGCCGCCATTCCACATGGAATTTTTTGATAGCCTCTACTCCAAATTTTCTACATTCACTTTGTAGAACACTAAAAATGAGGAATATTGGAACTTGAATCATCTTATTTGGAAATAAAATGGCCAACTTATGAATTTCTGAAATTTCAACAGGCCAATTATCGATAATTTGGCTAACCATTCTGCATGGGATCCTTCAGAGACTTTTACTGGAAATCCTTTACGTCCACTTTGTAGAGTACTAAAAATGGAACATATTGAAACTAAAATCACCTGATTTGGATGTGGGGTGACCAAAATAGGAATTTTCAAAGATTAAATGACCATTTCGACATATAATTTTGCATGGGATCCTTCGGAGATTTCTGCATCAAAATTTTTACGTCCACTTTGTGGAACACCATAAATGAAGAATAATGGCCTTTAAATCATCTGAATCAGACATAGAACGACAAAGATATGAAGCATTGAAGTTCTATCGATAATTCTGCATGAAAGCTTGCATGGGGCCCACCAGTGACCTCTACCCGGGATTTTTCATGTCCACTTTGAAAAGGACTGAAAATAAGGAATATTGGCCTTTGAATCATCTGATTCTGATATCAGATGACCAAGATATGATGATTTGAAGTTTAAATGATAATGCATGCATCATATGATAATTACATAAATGCCCTTGCACTTTCAAATTGTGATACCTTCCTTGTTTGATGTCAGAATTTGATGATTCCAATCTCATTTTGAAGATAATTTCACGACCTATACATCCAAATAGGTAATATCCCATGACCCTGCTATGGGATTCATTAAAGAATCATAAATCTTTGGGTTAAAAAGCTAGAAACCTGCCATGTGGATTTACTTATGCTGAGGATAGCAAAAATGGGGTGCTTATAGAGAGGCTGATGGAGTCCTCTTCATTCGAGGTTAGACAGTGGTTGAACTTGCTGACTTTCGAAAAGCGCCATATATTTACTTGCGGCATGGCCTTTATTTCTTTACGCTCGACAAAAAAGAACTTGTGCGACCAGGCCATAATCTTAATCCTTTTCTAACACAAGACTTCGAAAACATTAAGTCGCTTGTTGAAGAAGTACCAGCCCGACTTCTCCACGTCCATGGTGTTTGGTTTAACATTGTTCAGAATGAACATATATCTGAACAGGTCCATGCTTGGCGTCCTCTTTAAATGTCGAAAGAAGACAACGAAGGCCAGAATCATGGACCATGAATTACTGTGGAGTTGGGCTGGGACTAGGCCATAGTATCATGAAATTTTGATGGCTTTTAAGGGGATTGGGAGCTTAAATCCCGATGAGAAAAACTCTAGTATAATCTCTCTTAGGTTAGGGCATTCTCTAAGTTGGCACATTGTGACTCAAAGAAAGTAACTTGGAAAGCGTAAATTCAAACTTCTTACAACTCAGTATAGCGGCATGAAATGAGATAAGTTGTGATATGGAGATTGCTCCTTTGAACTCGGTGAGTCCATAGAAGTAAGGGGAAACTGTTGATAATATATTTTGCCTAACCAATCAGAGAGCGACCGTGTCCATCCACATGTCAAAATGAAAGGATGACATATATCTTGACAAATGTCGTCTCCAAGGCATTTTATGACTGTGAGAGGAAACACTTGTGGGCTCACAGGTGTCATGTCACACCCCAATTCTGACTGAACCAGAAGTGCGAGTAAACCGCCACTAAACCAATGGTTTACAATAGGATCTTGCTAAAATAGTGTCCACTTACGCAAACCATTGTACATAACCATAATCAGAATATAAATAGATATAGCGGAAGTCTTAATTAAATGAACTGAGTATTCTATAGATACTTAAATAAATTATCCAAATTATTCAATAAAAAAAATATAAATAAATATCTTTACATTGTTTATAAAATCCAACTGAAATAAAATAAAATAAACTAAACCATCCTAGAGGTACACGTAGTAAGGGCACTTGCATAAAGCAGCATGCTCATCCTCTCCTGCTTGCACTTCCAGAGCAGCAATAGTTCCATATGCTAGAGCAGCAATGAAGTCCTCTACAGTATAACCTTCATCAATATATAAAAATGGTGTGTACACAAGGGTGAGCTCACAACTTAGCTCAGTAAGAAAATCAGACAATGCAACAAGCAATATGCATGAGTAACATTCACATTTGGTCTAGTATACTTGCACATTGCTATGGTAAGGTTTGGCAACCACTGCACCTCCATGCACGAGAATGTGAACACGCCTAATGGATTACACACCGCTATCGCCCCACATTACTCACTCCGATATAGAGATAGAGCTAGAGTCTGGTGGGCAAGCTGTGCCTCCATGCCACGTCCTTCCCTTGATACCCTCTATCGTACCAATACCTACACCCCTATTGATGAGGGCTTGCAAGTGGGTTCGTTACTTACCAATCCTATATGTCATCACAGTAGGCCCTATCCCAGCACAGCTCCTTACGATATAGAGATAGGGCTCGAGTTTGGTGGCCAGGCTAGAGACCACAATGCCACATCCTTCCCCTGATACCCTACCCGCACCAAGTATGCTAAGATAGCAGTGATACGAAAAGGTGCCAATGTGAGGAATGATCCAAGATCCCAGGCCCTTGCCATTCCACACACCAACAAAAACATTCACATGCCTAATACACAATCCTAGCATAGTGAGTATGCATGAATAATATAATAACTGAAAGTAAAGATGACATATGAATATACACAAGCAACACTCTACAGAAACAGTAATTATTAACAATATTTTACTGTTATTTAGTTATTAGGGTTTAGGTCTGATTCCCTTACCTGACGCTTGATTGCTAGCTTGCTCCGCGTCACAGTGTCCAATCTCACTATCACGAGGACCTACATGACGTTAGGCTTTAGTTAGAATTAATTCCATAGATTTTACTTTGGTCGAAAACCAATTGGGGTAAAAAACCAACCCATTCTGGACATACCGGTCCCATATATTGGTCGTCGATCACTGTACAGTGACGTGACCGGTATAGTCTACTGGATAGCCTAGGCAGGCTACCCGAGAGGTACCAGTCGCATATACTGGTCGCACTTAGTGCCATCGGCTAGTATGGTTGACCGGTATGCCTCCGGAAGGCCACCAACTTGGTGTTCGTCTAGGGTTCCTCCTATACATTCTAGGCCTGAGCAACTTAATAGGGTTTGTTTTAACTTCCATTCATGTCCTACGTTCTAATGAACCTTGGTCTAGAATTCGAATCTATTATCGAACAATTAGGGTTTAATGGTGAATTAGGGTTTAACGGCAAATTTAATGGTTTTAGATCAATACCTAGCCTTGCATGGTATTGATCAATCATCAACAACAACCTAACTAGGGAGAGGTACAGACACTTATCGTTGGCTTGTGAGCTATGGTGTTCTTCATCCAACAGAATCTCCTCTTCTACCTTCCTCAGCTCCTTTCTCCTCTTCAGATCTCCTTCACCTCTCTAGGGTTTATGAGACTCAATCAAAGAGGTTTAAAGAGGTTTAGGAGTCCTTATATAGGCTAGGTCAGATTTTTGGGAAGTCTCCTACGTTAGGAAAGTCCACAAGGTTGAGATTTGGCCAGCGGGACCCACAAAGATCTGTTTTAGGATCTGACTAGTCTGCTAGCACAGACATACCGGTCGACCAGTATGTAGACAGGTATCATAAAACCGGTATAAAAATTATCATCAGTTTTTTATCCGATTTTGTACCTGATTATCATCCACTCGTCTCGTCTGGTCCTATTATGATTGAAAGACCTATTACGACATAAAATAGAGGTTTAGATCGGGTTCATGGAGTGCGAGTCTTACATGTCAAGTCTCTAAGTAGGCCTCTAGAGGGCTAAGAATTTTCCTACTGGGTTATGATATGGAGAGTTGGATTTCGTGTAGGATTCTCCATCCTCGAGAACACGTGTGCCGACTTGAAAGGTCAGAGATGGTGACTTTGCCCAACCATAGGATCTTCATCCTACGGTTATGGGAGACAACTGGATTGACTCCAATAGAGTCATACATTCCTAATCCAATACAACTACTTGGTGGTGTATCCAGTTCGAACTATAGGTGTGCCTTCAATATAAACACTCGATGGTCATAGGTAATGGCATCAGATCTTTCCTCACTCTGAGAATACTTAGGGAACCCTTCTCTCTAAAGGAGCTTACTTTCTCATAAGCTTCATATTGCTTCCTCTGTTATTAATTTGATCGTTGAAGTAGACACTAGACACCATCATGTGGCTCCGATAACTTTCATCTCTCTTGCAGGAGGTGGGACACGTCAGCCAACCCAATGTCAACAGTGACAAGGACCTAATCATATAATTTTTTTAATAGAGCTGTAGAAAGAGCAACTTTTCTAGGGAGTAGTAAAATGAACTGAAACTTCCTTCTTTCCCCTCTCCATCCCCCTTCTGGCCAGTTGGCTGGCTGGATTCCTTGCCACGGAGACTGACCTCCTTGCAAACCTGTCGGATTTCCCTCCTCTCCCTCCTCTCCTACACCAACTAGGTACATAACCTTTATGGCCTGTTTGAGCCCATAAAAGGATTTATGCAATCGATAAACCATATCTGGTGCTAATGGGGCTCCATTATGTATATATCAAGGGGGTGGTTTCATAAAAACTTCTTCATCTAAAACTCCATGTAAAAAGGCATTTTTAACTTCCATTGATACAAAGACCATGACGATACATGGCAATAGCAATAAGACTCCAAACTGTTACCAGTTTAGCCACTGGGGAAAACATTTTACGAAAATCCAAACCATTTAATTGGGTAAGACTATTGGCAGCTAAATGGGCCTTATACCATTCAATAGTCCATCAAAATGACGTTTGATCTTAAAGATCTATTTACAACCAATGGCACGTTTCCTAGACGATAACCATTTTACAATCCATGTATTAGTATTTATTAAGGCCTTCATTTCCTCATCCATAGCAGATTGCCATAATGGATCATATGGGCTTGTTTATATGATTTGGGTTTGATTTGTGAATAGAGATTTGATAACAAAGCCACGTACAAAGTATTTGTTACATTCCGTTCTTGACGTATCGGTACTATGGAATGCAATGGGATTTCTTCATCATATCAAGGCATAAGAAATCCCTTTTCAGGATCGCATATCATGTACACTACATATCAAAGCCCATCAATACTCACAAGAATTATCAGAGTAATTTAAAACATCTCCAATTAAACGTTTATCCAAATATTAAGAGAAATCATTATTGGAAGTCTTATAAAATAAAGCACCAGATTATTTAGCTGACATACTAATAGTTAAAGTTCCAATTATCCAAATCCAAAATAACCAAATAAATAAAACATTGTTTAAGTTTATCTGAATAACGTATCCGAGATAAAATAAATCCCAAAATCCATCAGAGTAAAAGAAAATTATAGGCACAGCCTAAGCCCATGAGCAGACTATACGAATCGCCCTAAGAATCATGAACATCTTCCTTAGGTTTGTTGTCCCCATCCTCCACACAGGATGAAAATCTACCCGAAGTAACGAACAAAAAACCTGCAAGGTCTAAAATAATTTGTGTGCACAAGGGTAAGCTCAACCACCATGCTTAACAAGAAAATTAAACATGCAACAAGCAAATGCATGCAACTATCAACTATGATCAGATAAGATAACTATAAGTGCTAGCTCAAGATAGCCCACACATGTAGCCTCTGGCTGCATGGGTCTCCACTTAGAATGATGCCACTGCACTTGGCGTACAACAACATCCCCCATGTATGGGTCTGTCATTTTGGTCCGCACATGACCACAACTCATCCCAAGTCCATCTTGTGGCACTTGAAGAGGTGATAATCCCACTTGTCGACTCGCCTACCCATCCACACTACGTTGGGAATGGGGAGCATCAAAGATATGATCATACCACCGATTATTGAACCCATGCCATTACATAACCATTTAATGGCTAGGGATACAATTATACGAATGAGTGTCCCATACCATTCACTCTCCAATTCGGCGCTGCTGACCCCAAACGCAAGGATGCACGTGCATGATCACACAGAACAATATATTAGATGGCATGTTATCTTACAAAGCATGTTATCAATCCCACACCATCACAAATATAATAAATAGAGAAACATATGAATCCAAAGGTTTAGTTCCCTTATTAAAAGATAGAAGAGTAAACTACTGTAATCCCGATCAAGTAGCTTCCTATTGAAGTCTTCATATCTCTATCAAAATCATATGAAATGTTATTCATTAACTTATTATCTTACAGATTTATTCTGGCATTGCTTTAAGCTTATTGTTCTTGTGTTCACAGTGTTATTTACTTATTTGATATATCATACCGACCATCTACTTGTCTATTTACCATAACATAGTGTGAGGACAAAGATGGAAATCTTCAGAAGTCGCCACCTAGATTTAGGTCTAGGACCTTAGAAATGTGAAATCTCACCCCAAGGTAAGACTTCGATTGACTCATGACCCTTAGATTGGATTTCTGGTCCATCAGAGATTGGGTAAACGTCAGGTTATGGTTATGGGAAGGGGTTAGGCACCCAAATCGCCCGATCAAAATCGGTCTCCTATACCTTTCCTATGCTAGACTCTATTTGTTAAATCAAATCAAACCAAGTGGTTTGATATCGTTGAACCGAATCTGTATCCATCAGATTGCCTACGTATTACATAATTATTCTGAAAATCAGGTTCACCATCGTAGTTCAGGTGTGATTAAAGTTTATGGCTGTGATTTATGCTTGTGCATGATTAAGTTTATTGTTCAAGTTGAAATTCATGCTTGAAAGGCTGAGAAAACCCTATGGGTTAAGGTCTGGATAGTCCATGTGGACTGATAGATAGTCCTAGTGGATTTAAGGATAACCCTATTTGGGTTGAAATATGGATAACCCATTCTGGGTTGAAATGTGGATAACCCTATGTGGGTCAAAATGTGAATAAATATCCTAGTGGATCAATGGATAGTCCAAGTGGACTAAGATTTGGATAACCCTTTTTGGATTGGAATATGGATAGATATCCTAGTGGATCTATGGATAGTCTGAGGGGACTAAGGTGTGGATAAATATCCTAGTGGATCTATGGATAGTCCGAGTGGACTAAGGTGTGGATCCGAATTTAGGATTCTCCCAAATGGCCTACGTATCCTAGGGTTTGCCCTAGGAATCAGAATCCACGTAGTTCGAAAAAAAAAAATTACCAAGTGGTTTGATATCATTGAACCGAATCCGTATCCATCGGATTGCCCGTATTCGGAATTATTCCAAAAATCAGGTTCACCATCGTAGTCGGGAAAGTTTATGGATGTGATTTATGCTTGTGCATGATTAAGTTCATTGTTCAAGTTGAAGTTTATGCTTGAAAGGTTGATAAAACCCTATGGGTTAGGATCTGGATAGTCCTAGTGGATCTAAGAATAACCCTATTTGGGTTGAAATGTGGATAACCCTATCTGGGTTGAAATATAGATAACCCTATGTGGGTTAAAATGTGGATAAATATCCTAGTGGATCTATGGATAGTCCGAGGGCTTCGGGTTCGGGTTGGATAACCCATTTTAGGTTAATGATTGAAAACCTATTCTAGGTTTAGGGTTGAGAACCTATTCAAGGTTTAGGGTTTACCGATGGGCAAAATCATCCTAAATTACCCTTTTCATCCTGAATTCTAATTTTGGAAGGTTTGGCAAAGCATTTTTCTTTCTTTATTAAGGCTTTTATTATTCCCATTATGCTCCTTCCCAAGAATGTGGGTGCCTAAATGCACGTCCCCACACCTAATATGTTTGCTAGGTGTATAGATATGGCAGTTCGACTAGGGTGTTGTATAAATTAAATTATTGCCCAAAATAGAATATTCTATCTAAATATGGCATATAAAATATTTATGGCAAGAAATTCACATGTAGTAAGATTGTTTAAAATCTCTCAAATATGACATGTATTGCAAATAAGGCAAGAGCCTAATATGGTAAGATCTAATATGGCAAGATCTAATATGGCAAGATCTAAGCATGGCAAGATCTAATATGGCAAGATCTAATATGCAAGATCTAATATGCATCTATATATCAATATGGTAAGTACCAATCATAGAATGCATATATGACATGAATTTTTCAAAAAAAGGAAAGATCTTATATGCTATTTTCTAAGCATAGTAAGACTTAAAAAAAATTAAGATTTTGCTAAAATATGGTAAAAATTTATCTATTCTACCAAAAATAGCAATACATAGGAATGTGGCAAACATGGTATGCACAATCCAAACAAAGCATATGAATGCTCCAAATATAGCCATTTATCCAAATATGGCAGAATTCATTTAAACAATCATTGATGTTATAATGAATGAGACATCAATGAAACATTTTTTGAAAAGTGAAAAATTATCAAAACAAATATATGTTCAATGTTCTTTGAAAAATTGTAATTTTTATGAAGAAATTTGGAAAGATTAATGACTCAAAACTGTGAAAATTGTGACACAAGGTTCTAGATAATGGACAAAACTATGAACTGTATTCAGATTTGTCACATTATACAAGAATGACCATAAGTAGGTCTTTCAAAACTCAAATCAAGCTCAAATTTTTTTCATAGAAAGATGACTTAATATATTATATTTCATATGAAGGATTTGAATCCCAACAGAAAGAAAAAATAGGTCAAAGATATGCCCTAAGACCGACCATGTGCACTGGTCAAATCTGTTCCAGATTTTTGACCAGTTGCACCATAAATTCCAAATAAAATTATATTCTTAATGAAAATTAAATACAGACATATGTCTATGTACATAACTGTCTGATCTAAAATTTCATTAAGAAAAACAAGTTAAAACAGTATATTTTCTTTGTGAAAAATGACTCTTTTCAATCATGCAAATCAGTACATCATGACAGATTTAAAATCAGAGCACTATGCACTTAAAAATTGATATCAATTCAAAAAAAAATGGAAAAAATATGAAGCTAGTGCCATTTTTTAGGAGACTTTCATGTCTAAAAAGTTCATGTCAAGTGGATTTTCTGATTATGGCCATAAGGCCTTTGTCTAGAGACTTTCTGATGGAGGATTGCATTACATCCGAGAAAAATAGCAATGTCAAAGACAAATTTTTTGATATATTTTCCCAATTCCAAATGGAACGAAATTTTTAGGGTAGTCTTCTAACATATCAGAGAGACTCCCATAAAATTTTGGGCTTCAAAATCTTAGAAAAAATACATATGATGTACGTCCTAAGTTTGAACCCTAAATCTGGAATTTTCAGATCAGAAAACCACTTTATGAAATTTGCAAAAAAATCCAAAAATTCATCATTGAATAGCTTAGACAAATTATAATTCATGAAAAATGTTAGACATAGGCATCCTAACATTAACAAGCATGTAATAGAGCATTCATGATTGAGATTTCATGAAAATTAGCCTTTTTCAAGCAAAATTGGCATTCGAGCATTATAACGACCTCTAAATTTGTTTAGAGTACTAACCTTGGGCTCAAATCGAGCGAAACCGTTGATGAAGGGTGATTGGAGATTGTATCAACCCCCTTTGAATGTGAATCCTCCTTCTCCTCTCTTCTGCTTCTTTCTCTCTTCTCTTTCTCTCTTTTCTTCTTCTCTTTTCTTTCTTTTCTCTTTTCTCTCTCTTTCTTTCTTCCTCTCTCACGTTTTCTCTCTCTCACTCACGATTTTCTCTCCCTCACCCACGTTCTCCTCTCTCTATGGTCTCCAAAAAGTGACCCTCCTCTCTCTTCTCTTGCCTATTTATAATTTTTCTCTCCTTTTCTAGAAGATCTTTCTTTCCTTTCTTCTTTTTCTAGAAAATCTTTTTTTTCCTCCTTTTTTCTTTCCTTTCTTTTCTTCCTTTTCTTTTTTCTTCTTCCTTTCTTTCCTTTTTTCCCCTTCTTCTTCTAGAAAACCCCTTCTCTCTTTCCTTTCTCTCATTCCTTCTTCTAGAAAAATCCTTCTCTCTTTCCTTTCTTTCTTCTTTCCTTTTCTTCTTCCTTCTTTTCTTTCCTTTTTTCTTTCTCCCATTCTCTTTCCTATGGCCTCTCTTTTCTCTCTCTTTCCACGGCCTCACTTTCCTCTCTCTTTCCTAATACATATATATATATATATATATATATATATATATATATATATATATATATATATATATATATATATATATATATATATATATATATATATATATATATATATATATATAATATATACATATATATATATATATATATATATATATATATATATATATATATATATATATATATATATATATATATATATATACATATAATATATCCATAAGATATATATATATGTATTATATACAATAATATATTATACATTATACATATATAAAAAAAATACATGCATATGGACTGACATAACTTGGTCTGGATTGGTCTGAGCTGGGCCGAGCTAAGTTAGACTAAGCTGGATTAAGCTGGTTTGGACTAAGGTTGACATTTCATAGTCCATTTCTGTCGCCCTTCCATATGGAATTTTTTGATAGCATCTGTTCCAAATTTTCTAAGTTCACTTTGTAGAACATTAAAAATAAGGAATATTGAAGCTTGAATCATCTCATTTGGAAATGAAATAGCCAACTTATGAATTTTTGAAGATTAAATAACCATTTCCATGTGTAATCTTGCATGGGACCCACTGGTGACTTCTACCTGGATTTTTTACGTCCACTTTGAAGAGGACTAAAAATAAGGAATATTGGCCTTTGAATCATCTGATTCCGATATCAGATGACCAAGATATGATGTCTTGAAGTTTGAATGATAATGCATGCATGATACGATAATTACGTAAATGCCCTTGTATTTTCAAACTACGATATCTTCCTTGTTTGACGTCAGAATTTGATGATTTCGGTCTCATTTCGAAGATAATTTCACGACCTATTCATCTAAGTAGGTAATAGCCTATGACCCTACTGAGGGGTTCATTAGAGAATCACCAACCTTTGGGTTAAAGGTCGGAAACCTACCATATTGGTTCACTTATGCAGAGGGTGGCAAAAATGGGGTGCTTACAGATGCCCCTCTTTAGCCGAGATTGTTACCAATTGAAGGCTGAAGATAAAAGAACCACATTTTTGGGATATGAGTGAGATTGTTTATTGGGCTGCACTTAGGGTAATTCATCCTAAACTGCCTACGTATTCTAAGGGTGTCCTAGAAATCAAGCCCAGAACGTAGTTCGACTGGCAAAGAAGGTTTGCTCTTCTTGGAGAATTGATGAATGTTCTTCTTGTATGAAGCTAGGCTGTGAATACAAGGCTCATTTGTAGGCTGGGAACCTCTTCTTGCTGAGGTGGAACTCATGATGCAAGGTACGTGCGGGCTTGGACCCGGCTTGATCCATTTGTAGGCTGATAAACCTCTTCTTGTACGAAGCTAGGCTGTGAATACAAGGCTCATTTGTAGACTGGGAACCTCTTCTTGCTGAGGTGACTCATGATGCAAGGTATGTGCGGGCTTGGACCCAGCTTGATCCATTTGTAGGCTGGGAACCTCTTCTTGCTGAGGTGACTCATGATGCAAGGTATGTACGGGCTTGGACCCGGCTTGATCCATTTGTAGGCTGATGAACCTCTTCTTGTATGGAGCTAGGCTGTGAATACAAGGCTCATTTGTAGGCTGGGAACCTCTTCTTGCTGAGGTGACTCATGATGCAAGGTATGTGCGGGCTTGGACCCGGCTTGATTCATTTGTAGGCTGATAAACCTCTTCTTGTACGGAGCTAGGCTGTGAATACAAGGCTCATTTGTAGGCTGGGAACCTCTTCTTGCTGAGGTGACTCATGATGCAAGGTATGTGCGGGCTTGAACCCAGCTTGATCCATTTATAGGCTGATAAACCTCTTCTTGTATGAAGTCAGGCTGTGAATACAAGGTTGATTGCATGAGCTTGGGCTCGGCTTTGATTTGTCTGGATGGAAGACTTGATGTCTTTTCTTTGATTGAACTGAGGCTCTATTGATTGAAATTCTGAGATTGATTTTCTGAATAAGCTAGGGCTCTGCATTTGATTCACTTATCGGCTTGATCTTTGAATGAGCTAGGGCTCTACATTTGCTTCACTAATAGGCTGAGATTGACTTGATCTTTGAATGAGCTAGGGCTCTGGATTCACTTATAGGCTGAGATTGACTTGATCTTTGAATGAGCTAGGGCTCTACATTTGATTCTGAAATGAGTAAGAACTCAGAAGGTCACTTATAGGGTGATACTGAATGACTCGTCTTGGCAGTTCCTACCAGCTTTGGACCTTCGGGATTGAAAATAGGAATATCCTTCTTGGAAGCTCTATGGCTATGAACCTTTAGGATGCTTGAAAGTTACCCATACAGGAAGGCTTTGTTGACTTTAAACCGTTAGGGTTGGAATCTGACCCATCTTGGAAGTCTCTTGACTTTGAACCTATAGAGTACTGGACATATTTGAAATGATGGTGAATTCCTTGGCAGTTTTTCAAGTTTTTTGCTCCTGCTTTATTGGTGAAGGCACAAAACATGACACCAATGGAAATGGTGTCATGGACTTCGCTGGCATGATACCTAGATTTGAAATTTACCATTTATGACCTGGTACTGAAAGTTTGACACAATTTCAGCATGGTAGTGATGACTTGGTTGCTCCCTTGGAAAGGTTCCAAGTAATTTGAAAATGATGATTTTCTTCAGCCAACATTGGTGTTGTTGGATTTTGGATTGAAAGAAACTCTAGCGAGGATTTTGGACAAGAATGAGGGGAGCTTGACAGTCTCTAACCAAAGTGATTTATTGATTGACCTTGGTGTTAAACTGTCGAGGGACATCTGGTCAACTAAGTTCTTTGACTGTGCACTATGGTAGACCAAATTGATAGAACAGCCAAGCGGCGATGAAATGTGACATGGGTTTGGCCCTTGATCTAGGCTCATGAAAAGCTCAGGGCTTTGCAACATTGTTGTGCCAATTTTGAAAGATGAATGAGCCATGGCCCCAAAGTAGGCATGAAGAGCAAAGGATTCAAAATGTTCCTTCAGAGAATTTGGTGATCAAATCCTAACAGGTGAGCGACCACATTGGATTTTCTTCATCAACATGATTGGGAGAACTGAGAAATTGGCAAAAACCAACTTGGACGGACCTACTTCTGTTGACTAGGAAAGTAGTGACTTCAGACTAGACAATGGATCCTTATGATCAAGTTCAATTCCTCTACATACGGTATATCTATGCCCCAGTGTCTGCATGTTGTGACAGACCGCTACTATAGAAGGAAACGAGCAACCTAACAAAGTTGGAACTAGGTTGAATCTGGATTGCATCAAGAATTTGACCGTGCTTCCAAGGTCAAGGGAAGATTGACAAATTGATTGCAGAAAATGATTTCTTAGATAAACCCTTCTTGAATCTTGGAAAATGAGGGAGCTGATGATTTGATGAATTTGGCTACATCCGTAACCAGGCCATGAGAATTTGCTCTCTCCCTAACATGACCAAAGGATTTGAAGATAGAATTCTGTTGAAAGGCAATGCTTTGGAGCCCAAAAGGTGATGGTTTGTTCAACTCCTCCGAGTATGATTCACTGGAGAGCAAGAGGGGTTCCTTTCCTTATGGAGGGTAGACTGGTATGACACTTGTCTACATGAACCACTGAATTTTTCTATGAATGGCCAATGAGGGCAATGCTTTAGGGTTGCATCAGGTCGCCTATCCCCACTGAGGTATTATGGGTTACCCATTGAGGTTTCTCGGGTTGCCTTTCCCTTGTTGAGGTTTCTTTTCTTCCCTTTATTTTTTTTATTTTTTCTTTTTGCAAAACCCATCTTGGGTTGAATAAAGAGTCCTGATATGGTGAGGATATTGCCAAAACTATGGTCTTATCCAATGGTCTGAAACCCTTAGGGGAAATCCGAATGGCACGACTTTCATGACAAATGGGTAGCCTTGCCCCAATGTTTAAGTTAACACCTACACGCATTGATAGGCGGGCAGCTATTTGAATCATCACTAAAAGCGATCTTAGGGAAATGCAGTCCCACACCAAAATTAAAAATGGTACCGAATTATGTTTTCCTTTCTTGGAGATGTTTAGATGGAACACGTGTCTCAACAAGCTACATCGAGATGCCGAATCAGTCATGATCATATCTGGGCCTGAAACCTTTAAGTTTGTTGACAAGTATTGATGTTGAATGTCCAAGAGGACTAATGTGAAACTGTCCACATGGGTCTACCATTGGGAGAGTGTTTGGTTGTTTATGTAGAATGGGTTTATCTTACCGAGAAGATCCCATTTTATTGGCTTGAGAAATGAAGGGCTTATAGGAACTTTGGGAAGCCGTCGGATGTAATGAACGACAGATGAGAGTTCCAGCCAGATTCATGAATTGGTACATAAGATGATGACATGATCATAAGATACAATGCCATAAAAATTGATAGTCAAAAGAAGGGCTTGTGATAGAGACTCCTTGGAAGGCCGTCAGATTGATAGACGGGAGAGAGAGTCTAATGCCGATGAGAAATCTTTTTTTGTTGATGAAGAAGTGATGAGATTGTCTCCTGTAAAGGCGGGATGTAATTGGCCAAAATCAAAAGTCCGGTCCAACATGCTGAATCTCGAAGAACGATCGCACTTGCTTTCAGGCTTTAGTTGGAACTATCATCTTCTTGAAGTGAGAGGGATAATTGGCTTACTGTCGAGCTCCAATTCCATTCAACATCTTGCTATTTTCTTTTCTTCTCTCTTTTTTTTTCTTTTTCTTTTTGGATGTGAAGGCCACATAATGCAGTGCTTCGCTTGATCGCAAAATTGAATCCTGACTTTCAATATTGGATTTGAATCTTCTTCTTCCAAATATTTCCAATTAGATAGAACGTCTTTGCCCCAACTAGCACTCTGATCTTCTGTAAACTTTATGAGCATTTGTGACTACTCATATAGTATCTGATTTTATCTGAACGGTGAATCCGTATGCTGTCCTCTAGAAGTTACTCATCACCTTCTGTCTGATGTGACTACCTCCCTTTATTGATGTAGGTAAAACATAGGCTTGAATATTTTTTTTGAGTATCCCAATGACCTCATTCTTTGATTTTGAGATTGATCATTCATCATGTATCTCTTGCTTGCAGATGATGTACTTTGTAAGAACTTTGAAATTTCTATCCTTTTGGTGGCACATCTGTCCTCTACTCATTTGTACTGATTGGCTGACCTGTTGATCTAATGCTTTCCTTGGAATCTTTTCACAGGTAGAACAAATGGCAGCTTCTCCAATACATGTTTCTTGAGACTACTCTTGTGTCTCCCGATTGATCATTTAAACCTTTCCCAGACGGGTTGGACCTTTCTTTCTCAAGAGGCCAGGTGGCGTAGAAGTTCAGGAGACGGCTCATCGTTTCAATCATCTTCAGAGTCAGAATTGACTGCGCACGTAGAATAGGAAGATGTATGAAACTGGGAGGAAATGTATGGAAGAGACAAGGCACAGAGATTGAAATCCCAAACGGGTGATTTTTTTTTTTACTTACAGGGCAGATTGGACTGGACTTGTCAACAAGCATATCAATCTTGGACCTAGACATGGATGACCTATCGAATATCGATAATAGAAAGTTGAAACAACTAGTTCGTCCAAGCGGCTCCAGTTGGGCATAACGCCTTCGACGACCACCTTCAGTCGTTGCAGGAACAAGTCTTCCTTCAAATCTCTAATAGCAGGACTCATCATGCCCCTCTATCAATAGGTGCAAGATACCTACCTTTCAGGGTTCCATATAATTCTTACCTTATATTTTTTTTCTCAGTTTGGGATCCATTCATAACCGGACTATTGCTTTTTAAGCTCAAGGTTACTCTGGTTCATGCCCCAGTTTGGGGTTCAGTGGATTCATCAATGGACCACTTCTAGTTGAATTCAAAATCATTTTGGCTTATGCCCCAGTTTGGGGAGCAAGGGGTATCGCCATTGCACTACACCATTTTGAGTCCAAGATTAGACTAGTTTATGCCTCGGCTTAGGAGGTTCAATGTATTTCTTCATTAGACCACTCTCAGTTTGGGTCCAAGGTCAATTTGGTCCATGCCCCAGTTTAAGGCATAATGGCTTTTCTCATTGGACTACACTCAATTTGGGTCCAAGGTCAATCTGGTTCATGACCAGCTTGGGGCTCAATGGCTTTCCTTATTGGACCACACTCAATTTGGGTCCAAGGTCAATCCGGTTCATGCCCTAGTTTAGGGACTCAAGGGCTTCATCATTGGACCACACTCAATTTGGGTCCAGGTTCAATCTGGTTCATGCCCCACTTAGGGCTCAAGGGCTTCATTCTGGTTCTTATCCTGTCCTGGGGCATATCGGATCTCATCTTCGGTCTACCCTACTGCTCGGAAAAATTCCATTCCTCCTTTTTGAATAATGAGAAATATGAGGGCAACTCTTTGGATTCTAGCATTTCCTTGGCCAGTGGGGCAGAAATGCCCGAGATGGGACAGCACTATCATAGCTGAAGGTTCATGATTTCTTGATGACTCCAGAATCTAGAATTGATCTTTACTGACAAGCAATGAGGAATGCTTCTCATTCACCATTCCAGACGGCTATCCTAACTTGTAGCACTGGGCTATGATAGACATGGATTGGGCTCTAATTGATAGAGCCAGAGATTGATTTTGAATCGGACACCGATTGATAGAGACAGAGTTGACTTTGAATTGGTCTCTGATTGATAGAGACAAAGATTGACTTTGAATTGGTCTCTGATTGATAGAGATCAAGATTGACTTTGAATTGGTCTCTGATTGATAGAGATCAAGATTGACTTTGAATTGGTCTCTGATTGATAGAGATCAAGATTGACTTTGAATTGGTCTCTGATTGATAGAGATCAAGATTGACTTTGAATTGGTCTCTGATTGATAGAGATCAAGATTGACTTTGAATTGGTTTTTGATTGATAGAGATCAAGATTGATTTTGAATTGGTCTCTGATTGATAGAGATCAAGATTGACTTTGAATTGATCTCTGATTGATAGAGATCAAGATTGACAGTCATGGACTGGGCTCTAATTGCTAGAGGCAAGGATTGCTTGAGTTGGGCTCCGATTGATAGAGGCCAAGGAAGACAATCATGGATTGGACTCTAATTGATAGAGATGATGGATTGATTGAGTTGAAATGACTGAAATTCTCTTTAATTCCTTCATGAAATGGAACATGGACCAGAGGTAATGGTTGAACAGGCCTAGAGGCTAACTCATGCTCACATTGAGTTCATATAAATGGAACATTCCTTAGTTCCAACATGAATTGGAACCTGAACTGGAGTTGACAGTTGGGCAAGCCTAGGGGCTAATTAAATTCAAATGAATGGAACTCTTCTTAGTTCCAACATGAATCAGAACATGAACCATAGTTGATGGTTGGACAGGCCTAGTGGCTAATTGAATTCAAATGAATGGAACTCTTCTTAGTTCCAACATGAATCAGAACTTGAACCATAATTGACGGTTGGATAAGCCTAGTGGCTAATTGAATTCAGATGAATGGAACTTTTCCTAGTTCGACATAAATCAGAACCCTAACCAAAGTTGATGGTTGGTTAATGGAACTTTTCTTAGTTCCAACATGAATCAGAACCCTAACCAAAGTTGATGGTTGGATAAGCCTAGTGGCTAATTGAATTCAGATGAATGGAACTTTTTCTAGTTCCAACATGAACCGGAACCCTAACCAAAATTGATGGTTGGATAAGCCTAGTGGCTAATTGAATTAAGATGAATGGAACTTTTCTTAGTTCCTGACATGAATCAGAAACCCTAACCAAAGATGATGGTTGGATAAGCCTAGTGGCTAATTGAATTCATATGAATGAAACTTTTCCTAGTTCCGACATGAACAGGAACCCTAACCAAAATTGATGGTTGGATAAGCCTAGTGGCTAATTGAATTAAGATGAATGAAACTTTTCCTAGTTCCTGACATGAATCAGAATCCTAACCAAAGTTGATGGTTGGATAAGCCTAGTGGCTAATTGAATTCATATGAATGAAACTTTTCCTAGTTCCAACATGAACCAGAACCTAAATAGGAGGTGAAAGGTGAAAAAAGCCTAGGGGCCAAATGCCTCCTCCATTTTAACATGATCTGGGAGTGATGATTGAACCTGCCTAGGGGTTAAAGCCTTCTTCAGTTCTGAGATGAACCAGAAATGGTGGTTGAATCTGGGGTTGAATATTTTTTTTTTTTTTTTGATTCTGAGATGAACTGGATGTGATTGAATCTGCCTAGGGGCTGAATCTTTCCTTAATTCTGGATAACCAAAATGATGATTGGACCTGCCTAGGGGCTGAATCTTTCCTTCAGTTCTGAGATGAATCAGAAATGGTGGTTGGACCTGCCTAGGGGCTGAATAATTTTTTGATTCTAAGATGAACTGGATGTGATTGAATCTGCTAGGGGCTAAATCTTACCTTAATTCTGGATGAACCGAATTAATGATTGGACCTGCCTAGGGGCTGAATCTTTCCTTAATTCAAAGGTGAATAGGGAATAATGATTAGATTTGCCTAGGGGCTGAATCTTTCCTTAATTCAAAGGTGAATAGGGAACAATAATTGGATTTGCCTAGGGGCTGAATCTTTCCTTAATTCATAGATGAATCGAGAACTATGATTGGATTTTCCTAGGGGCTGGATCTCTCCTTAATTCTGAGATAAATTGAGAACTATGATTGGATTTGCCTAGGGGCTGAATCTTTCCTTAATTCAGAGATGAATCGGGGAACTATGATTGAATCTGCCTAGGGGTTAAATCTTTCCTTGATTCAGGGGTGAATCGAGAACTATGATTGGACTTGCCTAGGGGCTGAATCTTTCCTTAATTCTAAGGTACATTGAGAAAGTGATTGGATTTGCCTAGGGGCTGATCTTTCCTTAATTCAGAGATGAATCGAGAATGGTGATTGGATTTGCCTAGGGGCTGAATCTTTCCTTAATTTTGAGGTGAATCGAGAACTATGATTGGATTTGCCTAGGGGCTGAATCTTTCCTTAATTTAGAGATGAATCGAGAACTATGATTGGATTTGCCTAGGGGCTGAATCTTTCCTTCTTTCTTACAAAATTTGATGTTCAATCAAGATCTAGATTCATGACTTCCATTGATTCATTTAGAAAGATAATATGGATGGATCTCAAAGTGGGAGATCAAGACAATTCCCTAATTGTAGGGGCCTCTCACCCTAAAAAGGTGGATATAGTTGCAGTTTGATTCTCTTTTCCAAAGGCATTGAAATCCAATGGAGGAATATTGAGATTCTAGACATCTAGAGGAGTAGAAGTCACATGCATAATCAAGGATGACTCAACCAAACAAGAGTTAGATCCCTCATAAGGGCGATTGGGTAAACATTATCCAAGTCAATTTAATTGAATTTGATTAAGCCATGTGTTCAGTCTTGGGACCTCATGATTCTAAAATGGATAATCAGTGGTACCAAGGTCTGGCCAATTGGATTACCGAATTCGATGAAATTGAAATGGATATATTAATCCGTCGTCCTTATTAGGGATGGTTAGCAAAAACGGTTCATAGATGAAAAAACCGGTAAATTTCTACTTGATCATAGTATCTATGCCATGACGAAGATTTTCTAATCGTTTTTGAGATTGATGTATCAATATTGAACGGTCAACACAATGAGCTTTGTACGATGGAGGGCGTGTATAGACCGCCCACACTAATGTGTATGCGGGTATACGTAACCCTCACGCTCCCAACAAGTGAGAGACAAGAATACTCAAGTGTGGATCCAAACATGTTGACAAGTCAAGGACAAAAATGGGCAGAACTTCGACGTCTCGGATGTAAATATTATGATCGAGTGGATTTTACCATGTTTGTTAAAAAATGGACCAAAAATAACATACATGTGGCTCAAACTGGGTTAGGACAGAAAAGGCCACCTTGACGAGGATGGGGTAACCTATCACCGAATGCTCGATGAATAATGGGCCCCCAATCCCTTTATATACTATGTTGCAAGGATCCAAGCGATGTGGAGTAGTATAACGTATTCCCAGGCGGACCCAAGAAACGCTCGTTAGAGGCTGCTCGCCGGTCGTGGTCTCACAAAGTACAGGCCAAGGCTGTGTGTTTCGCCTAGCGGGCTGCCCCATATGCATGGGACCCGGTTCGGCTACTCGCACGAATGTGTGACTAAACCCATTCCCCCCAAAGCAATAATATACAAGCATAAATATAGTATCCTAAAATCTAGCATCCAATTCACACAAGGAAAGTTTTCATTTAGAAGTTTGACATTTATATCAGTGGAGTCGCCACTGTGAGGACAAAGATGGAAATCTTTAGAAGTCGCCACCTAGATTTAGGTCTAGGACCTTAGAAATGTGAAATCTCACCCCAAGGTAAGACTTCGATTGACTCATAACCCTTAGATTGGATTTCTGGTCCATCAGAGATTAGGTAAGTGTCAGGTTACAGTTATGGGAAAGGGTTAGGCACCCAAACCGCTCGATCGAAATCGGTCTCCTATACCTTTCCTATGCTAGACTCTATTTATTAAACCAAACCAAACCAAGTGGTTTGATATCATTGAACCGAATCTGTATCCATCAGATTGCCTACGTATCACGGAATTATTCCAAAAATCAGGTTCACCATCGTAGTTCAGGTGTGATTAAAGTTTATGGCTGTGATTTATGCTTGTGCATGATTAAGTTTATTGTTCAAGTTGAAATTCATGCTTGAAAGGCTGAGAAAACCCTATGGGTTAGGGTCTGGATAGTCCATGTGGACTGATAGATAGTCCTAGTGGATTTAAAGATAACCCTATTTGGGTTGAAATATAGATAACCCATTCTGGGTTGGAATGTGGATAACCCTATGTGGGTCAAAATGTGAATAAATATCCTAGTGGATCTATGGATAGTCCAAGTGGACTAAGCTTTGGATAACCCTTTTTAGGTTGGAATATGGATAGATATCCTAGTGGATCTATGGATAGTCTGAGTGGACTAAGGTGTGGATAAATATCTTAGTGGATCTATGGATAGTCCGAGTGGACTAAGGTGTGGATCCGAATTTGGGATTCTCCCAAATGGCCTACGTATCCTAGGGTTTGTCCTAGGAATCAGAATCCACGTAGTTCAAAATATAACCTGTTCTAGGTTAAAAAGTGAGAACCTGTTCTAGGTTTGGGATTGAGAAACTATTCTAGGTTTAGGGTTTAGAACCTATTCTAGGTTTAGGTTTTAGAACCTATTCTAGGTTTAGGGTTTACCGAGGGGCAAAATCATCCTAAATTACCCTTTTCATCCTGAATTCTAATTTTGAAAGGTTTGGCAAAGCATTTTCCTTTCTTTATTAAGATTTTTTTATTCCCATTATGCCTTTCCCAAGAATGTGGGTGCCTAAATGCACGTCCCCACACCTAGATTGTCTTCTAGAAGTGTACAGATATGACAGTTCGACTAGGGTGTTGCATAAATTAAATTATTGCCCAAAATAGAATATTCTATCTAAATATGACATATAAAATATTTATGGCAAGAAATTCACATGTAGTAAGATTGTTTAAAATCTCTCAAATATGACATGTATTGCAAATAAGGCAAGAGCCTACTATGGTAAGATTTAATATGGCAAGATCTAAGCATGGTAAGATCTAATATGGCAAGATCTAATATGCAAGATCTAATATGCATCTATATATCAATATGGTAAGTACCAATCATAGAATGCATATATGACATGAATTTTTCAAAAAAATGAAAGATCTTATATGCTATTTTCTAAGCATAATAAGACTTAAAAAAATTAAGATTTTATTAAAATATGGTAAAAATTTATCTATTCTATCAAAAATAGCAATACATGGAATGTGGCAAACATGGTATGCACAATCCAAACAAAGCATATGAATGCTCCAAATATAGCCATTTATCCAAATATGGCAGAATTTATTTAAACAATCATTGATGTTATAATGAATGAGACATCAATGAAACTTTTTTTTTTTGAAAAGTGCAAAATTATCAAAACAAACATATGTTCAATGTTCTTTGAAAAATTGTAATTCTTATGAAGAAATTTGGGAAGATTAATGACTCAAAACTGTGAAAATTGTGACACAAGGTTCCAGATAATGGACAAAACTATGAACTGTTTTCAGATTTGTCACATTATATAAGAATGACCATAAGTAGGTCTTTCAAAACTCAAATAAAGCTCAACTTTTTTTCATAGAAATATGACTTAATATATTATATTTCACATGATGGATTTGAATCCCAACAGAAAGCAAAAATAGGTCAAAGATATGACCTAAGACCGAACATGTGCACTAGTCAAATCTGTTCCAGATTTTTGACCAGTTGCACCATAAATTTCAAATAAAATTCTATTCTTAATGAAAATTAAATACAGATATATGTCTATGTAGATAACTATCTGATATAAAATTTCATTAAGAAAAACAAGTTAAAACAGTATATTTTCTTTGTAAAAAATGACTCTTTTCAATCATGTAAATCAGTACATCATGACAGATTTAAAATCAGAGTACTATGCAATTAAAAATTGATGTCAATTGAAAAAAAAATGGAAAAAATATGAAACTAGTGCCATTGTTTATAAGACTTTTATGTCTAAAAAGTTCATGTTAAGTGTATTTTCTGATTATGGCCATAAGGCCTTTGTCTAGAGACTTTCTGATGGAGGATTGCATTACATCCGAGAAAAATAGCAATGTCAAAGACAAATTTTTTGATATATTTCTTCAATTCCAAATGGAACGAAATTTTTAGGGTAGTCTTCTAACATATCAGAGAGACTCCCATAAAATTTTGGGCTTCAAAAGCTTAGAAAAAATACATATGATGTACGTCCTAAGTTTGAACCCTAAATCTGGAATTTTTAGATCAGAAAATCACTTTATGAATTTTACAAAAAACATCAAACATCATTGTATATCATTCAAAAATTCATCATTGAATAGCTTAGACAAATTATCATTCATGAAAAATGTTAGACATAGTCATCCTAACATTAACAAGCATGTAATAGAACAGTCATGATTGAAATTTCATGGAAATTAGCTTTTTCAAGAAAAATTTGCATTCGAGCATTCTAACGACCTCTAAATTTGTTTAGAGTACTAACCTTGGGCTCAAATCGAGCGAAACCGTTGATGAATGGTGATTGGAGGTTGTATCAACCCTCTTTGAATGTGAATCCTCCTTCTCCTCTCTTCTGCTTCTTTCTCTCTTCTCTTTCTCTCTTTTCTTCTTCTCTTTTCTTTCTTTTCTCTTTTCTCTCTCTTTCTTTCTCCCTCTCTCACGTTTTCTCTCTCTCACTCACGTTTTTCTCTCCCTCACCTACGTTCTCCTCTCTCTCTGGTCTCAAAAAAGAGACCCTCCTCTCTTTTCTCTTGCCTATTTATAATTTTTCTCTCATTTTCTAGAAAATCCTTCTTTCCTTTCTTCTTTTTTCTAGAAAATCTTTTTTTGTTCCTTTTTCTTCTTTCCTTTCTTCTTTTACTTCATTTTTCTCTTCTCCTTCTCCATTCCACACGTTCTCTATCTCTCCCTCTTCTAGAAAATCCTCTCCTCCTCTTTCCTTCTCTCTCTTTTCTTTCCTTTTTCTCAAAACCGAGATCTTTTCTATTTCTTTTTTTTCTCTCTCCACCTTGGACGTCTCTTCCCTTCCCCTCTTTGGATTCTTTTTTTTTTCTTTTGGATTATATGCCCTAACAAAATCTTTTGAATCCAAAAGATTTTTTCCCTCTTTTCTTTCCTTTTCTCAAACAACAACTTTTGGATTCTCCCTTTCTTGGATTTTTTTTCTTTTCTCCCCCTCTTGGACGTCTCTTCCCTTCCCCTCTTTGGATTATTTTTTTTTCCTTTTGGATTATATCCCCTAACAAAATCCTTTGAATCCAAAAGATTTTTTTTCTCTTTTCTTTCCTTTTCTCAAAAATAAAATCTTTTGGATTCTCCCTTTTCTATTTCTTTTTTTTTCTCTCTCCACCTTGGACGTCTCTTCCCTTCCCCTCTTTGGATTCTTTTTTTTTTCTTTTGGATTATATGTCCTAACAAAATCTTTTGAGTCCAAAAGGTTTTTTTTTCTCTTTTCTTTCCTTTTCTCAATACAAAATCTTTTGGATTCTCCCTAAATTTCCCTCTCTCTCACGTTTCCTCTCTTTGGATTCTTTGTTTTCTATATATATATATATATATAATTATATAATATCAATATATTAATATATATAATATAATATACATATAAGATATATGTATATATTATATGATATATTACAATATATTATACATTATATATTAATATATAAAAGAAATACATGCATATAAGCCACCATGAATTGGTCCGGATTGACTGGGTTGGGCCAAAACTATCTTGGGTTGAGCTGAGTTGACTGGATTGATTGAAATTAATTAGGTTTTCTCTCTCTATCTTTTCATGGGCCATTTTCACTGTCGTCCCGCACGAAATTTTTCGATAGCCTTTATTCCAATTTTTTTATGTTCACTTTGTAGAACACTAAAAATGAGGAATATTGGAGCTTGAGTCACCTCATTTGGAAATAAAATGACCAACTTATGAGTTTCTGAAGTTTAAGCAGGCCCATTATCGATAATTTGGCTGACCCTTCTGCATGAGATCCTTCGGAGGCTTCTATCGAAAATATTTTACGTCCACTTTGTAGAGCACTAAAAATGGAACATAATGAGACTGAAATCAATTGATTTGGATATGGGATGATCAAAATATGAATTTTTTGAATATTAAATGACCATTTCCATATGTAATTTTGCATGAGACCCTCTGGAGACTTCTACCCGAGATTTTCCACATCCACTTTGTAGGATATCACAAATGATGAACAATGGCCTTGGAATCGTCTGAATCCGATGTAGAACGGAAAAGATATGAAGCTTTGAAGTTCTAACGATAATTTTGCATGCAAGCTTGCATGGGACCCACTGGTGACTTCTACTCGGGATTTTTTACGTCCACTTTGTAGAACATCATGAATGAAGAATAATGGTCTTGAAATCATCTGAATCCGATGTCGGATGATCAAGATATGATGATTTGAAATTCAAGCAATCCGACTTAGGATAATTTGCATGAAGGCCCCTGGGATTATTATTATTTATAATAATTTTAGAAACCTCCCTTATATGTATCATCCGACTAAAATGGTCATATCTTCTTCATTTGATATCAGAATTGAGCAATTCTGGTCTCATTTCGAAGATAATTCTATGACCTATGCATCCATGCAGATAATAGCCCATGACCCTGCTGTGGGGATCAGTGGAGAATCACAAATCTTTGGGTTAAAGGTCGAAAACCTACCATATTGGTTCACTTATGCCGAGGGTGGCAAAAATGGGGTGCTTACACATAGCATTAAATGTTAGTTTATTAATTCTATTTTCATCGTTCATAGTCTAAGGCACTTCTAACTTGAATTAAACATGTTGGCATATGAGACAGGTCAAGTGTGGATTGGTTCTCCACAAGACAACACACTTATTAGACAAAATCCACCTTTTATTAGCCTTAATACTAAGAAAGACTTTTTCTAATGAGGCCAAGGGTGTTCTAGAACCTTAACAGCGGTCCTAAGGCTGAATAGCAGCTACTGGGCCAAACACGGGAAGGAGCTGCAGCCAAACAGGCATGTGCGATCGGTGGCTGCGGCGGTACCTGAACAGGTGCTAGGTGTGATGGTTGTGCTTTCACCTAGCCATTTGACTATGCCAGCATCTCAGGGGTGTTGCCTAGTCCCTATAGGTTGGGTTTAAGGCTTCAGATTATAGAGATGAAGAGTGGTCGGTTGTTTTAGTATGTAAACCAAATTTTACCTCTGACATACATGAAGCACAAGGGGTTTCACTTCATTGAAAACTGATTCTAGGGTTTTAAACTCTTAAACAATACACAATAAATTATATAAAGCGCCAAGTTTGGCCGAGATCCGACACATAAATCACGTGCGGATGATGGCATCAACCGCACGTCACGACTGGTAGGTCATGCGACTGGTCTCTTTGGCCGCAAGTCGAAACGTGGTCTAATGGCCATCATTTTTCTCAGGTGTATTTTTAGGATTTTTCTAGTGGTGATTAAGAAGTTTGGGCTCATGGTTCCATGTCTATACTTCGGTTTGGATCCCGTTTGGATCCAATAAATAACCAAAATACCAGATCTGGTATATAAACTCTAAATCCAATTTCCAACATTGGATCCACTATTGTCCATGGTTATACTCCTTATTGGACACTCTTGGATCTTTGAGAGGTCATAGTTAATTTATTTATGTGTCCTAAGGCTCAAATCTACCTCTCTGTGGTGCCATATATGCTATTATCCACTATCCATATCCATGAACAGTAGCCTATACGATCATGGCTCTGTCATTAATGGTGGATCACTATTTCTTCTTTCGATTTAGTCATATGAACAACTCATCATTAAATCCTTGCCATGCAATTCCTTCACATCAATTTTTGACGTGGTAGTGTTTACATTCATTCCAAATCTATTATTAGTGAAGAAGAGTTACTTACAGTGATCTCTTGTTTTCCAGCAAGAAGCCACAATTCTAGAGGTAAACTCGTCTTCCCTTCCTTCCTCTTTCTTCTTCCTTTCATTTCCTCTTACTCCTTTTCCTTTCTCTTCTCTGTCTCTCTCTCTATTGGGTGGTGTTCAGAGGAAAGGTTTTCCTTTATTCTTTTCTTCTTCTTCCTCTCCTCTCTCACTCTTTTCTCTTTTCTTTTTCCTCTTAGGTTCATGCGTCAGTGTTCCCTTGCACCAATCCTTTGGTTTGGTAGACTAGAAGGTTGGTATTGGTTCACATGGAAAGAGACTGATTATGGGATCTCAAGGAAGCAGAATGGAAATGAAGATAATTTCTCCCCTTCCCTTTCCATTCTTGGCTCATGTAGGATTAGCTTATCATGAATAAGGTCGGCATAGTTAGCTTTCCATGTAAGGAGAAGATTGAATTCAAATCAGTGGGTCCTGCGATCAATCTATCACCAACACAAATCGAGCACAGGGTGCAGCGGCACAGCGTGAAGCTGGTGCGCAGCCGCACCACCTATTTCTCTAGCTAGACCTCCTTTTTGGTTGGCCAGCTTAGGTGCATGCGTACTAGGCACTTGGTGATTGCGTTGATTGGGTCCAAGACCTCTCCTAGTGCAATGTTGTGCGTTCTAATGACATAGGAGGTTCAAGATAATGGTTTTGTGTTACCTCATGGGTATGTCATTGTTTTTGGTCTTGTCGGCCCTATACACTAGCACGTGGGAAGATCTGAGACATGCCCAAAATAGTCAAACCGTAACGGGGTTTGGGCACGAATCTTACAACTCCACCTCCTACAAAAATTTTGTCCTCTAAATTTAGGCGTAACTACGCCCTTGGTTGTTGGGGTATTACTTGTATATATATCATCCACCTTCTTTCCAAATAAATTCTTTGACCCTATGGTCCTTTTACCGGACTCAAATTCCAAGAGGTACAATAATGTGAGTCCCTTGCCTTCTTGTTATATAATAGTCAAAGGTTCCACTGTATATAACAAATCAGCCTATTGTTGGGGTAATTTGATCTATCATAGTCAATGGTTCAACCATATAAGACGAATCTGCTTAGGCTGGGTAGTTAGGTGGTCAGTATGTAAGGTCTTTGATGTTCCTTCTTACATCACATATGGAACACGACATGGTAGTTGGAAATAGTTAGTGGTATAGCTGTTTGGTAATATAGCTATGCTGGTTTATCACTTCCCAATTCCAACATAACCAAGATTCCATATTCTTCCCTACTTAACTTTTTTACTACATCGAAAGGAAGTCTCTTCAAGGTATCAACTTCGTTGGGAGTAACAAAACTAGGTGATCTTAATTCTTCCTCTGTTCTTTCGACCTTTTCAACGTTCTTCGAATTGGTTCGATCAAAAGTTCCTTTCATGGACATCTATCCAATTTAATACGATCTTACACCTTCTTCCATATCGACCTCTTACTTACGTATGAGTCATATACACATTAGTCACTTCTATTCTGAACAAGCCAACTTCCTTAACTCATTTATATCAACTCTTCAAATCATTAATACCAATTCTCTTTAGGTCATTAACATCGATGTTCATAGATCTTAACTCATATTGGTACCAAATTCTATTTCCTTCGGGTATGAAGAGTAGAATATGGTATAGGCATCCAGCATTATACATATATATATATATATATATATATATATATATATATATATATATATATATATATATATACACTCTCAATATATTCATTACTTCTCGATGCAAAAATCATTCCTCGAGATATAGCAAGCCATTATCCCTTAATAAGATTTGGAAGTTAATTTACTTTGATCAAATTCTTTGGTAATCCATTAGAGTAAGAGTCTTTATACACATATTCATTCATATTAACTTCTTTTCATAAATTTTATTACCTACTTCTCATCTCTTATTCACATTAACAACTTCTTCTCCTTTAGTGTACGGGAATTCTTTGCAATATATCGAATAAATCATCGATCCTGGGCAATGGGTATTTCTTCCGTAATCACTTTCCTAGAGCACTCGTGGATTCTTTTTCCATTATAGGTTCTTTCTTGCAGACAATCTTAATCTGAGTGCCAATCTTAGGGGTAGATCAACTTCACATTCTGTTTCTTTTTCTGAGGTAGATTGGTTAATTCTCCCGAATTCACTTAAAAAAATTCCATTCTTCATCCCAATGTTTTATGTCTTAGGGGTTGTAACGATAGTGTCCCCTATAGACATTATATCCCTATACAAATCCTCAAGAATAAAAATTCTCACCAGTTCTCACCAGCAGTTAAAGATAGAAAAAATTCTTTTGTTTCTCTAATTTATCTCTAACAAGTATGATCATTTTATATCATCATATGCCTCAACTGTTATTCTTTACTACCAGCACTAGGTTGCAAATCTTGAGATTTGTAAATCGATCCGTCCATAACATTTCCATAGAAATCAAATACCCTCAATAACTTTAAATTTGCATTGATAACTTTTTCCCAATTTGAACTCAACATAGTTCTAGTCAATATGAAATTTTAGCTTGTTGTCTTAGTGGATATCACCTTTCGTATTTGAATTTCAAAAAAATCTAGTCCAGTTCTTAGCTTTTCTCATAATCATCTAAGATATAATCATATGGATTTCATCTAAGTTTACAAGACTTGATTTTATAATTTTAATATCTATAATATATACCAATGATGTATAATAATTTAACTTAGCAAGCACCAACTTTCCAAATTCTACTTAAATGTGCAATGCTTGAAATATGGGACTAGAAGAAAAGGAATACTTGTGATCCTATTAGCGGTTGCATCTATTTCTTCCATTTTCAAAGGAAAAATCTCACTTTCTCATGGCTTCTGTTCCGCTTTGCAGGAGCAGCCCTTTCAAGAGTGGATGTCTCGACAGTTTTGAGCGCAACGACCACAGAGGGTGCGACTTGTAATAGGGAACTCTCTGAATAACCACCACTGGTGCTAGAGCGGGTGCATTATTAATAGCATGAGATTCTAGCACAGGGGCAGCTGTTGGCACTAGAGTTACTGGAGGATTAGGCCCTCTCTGGAGGGTGGCCAGGAGTTCCTCGTTCATTCATTGTTGGTGGCCCTTGATATCGTGAGCTATGCCCCTCAAGATCTCTATCACATCTTCAATCGTTGGGGATCTTGGTATGGGAGGTATCAGTATCGTATGCTCTTGAGTTACCATGACTGGAGGTGTAGGCTCAGCATTCCTGTAAGACCCGCACTCCATGAACCCGATCTAAACCTTTAATTCATGTCGTAACAGGTCTTCCAATCACACCGGGCCAGACAGGACGAGCAGATGACAACCAGGAAAGAAAACGGACCTAAAAATATGATATTTTTCATACCAATTTTATGGTACCGGTCGATGGTACCGATCGACCGGTATGTCTGCGAGGGCAAACTAGTTAGATCCGAAAACGGATCTTTGTGGGCCCCGCTTACCAAATCTTGAGCCTAGGGACTTTCCTAACATAGGAAAACTTCCTAAACCCCAACCTAGTCTATTTAAGGACCCTTGAACCTCCTTAGAACTCTTTGATTGTTTCTCACAAATCCTAGAGAGGAGAAAGAGATCGAAGAAGGAGAATGAGCTAAGAAAGGTGGGAGAGGAGCTGCCGTTTGACGAAGAACACCATAGTTGCGAATCAATGGTAAGTGCTTGAACTTCTCTCTAAGTTAAGCATTATAGATGATTAATCATGAATTGATTAATACCATGCAAGGTGAGGTATTGATCTAAAACCCTTAAATTGCCGTCAAACCCTAATACAGTCGAGAAAACCTAGATTGGCATTCTGGGCTAAGGATCATCGAAACTAGGACTTGAATGGAACATGAAACAACTTTAACTCGTTGCTCAGGCCTATAATGCATAGGAGAAACCCTAGAACCAATAATGGGTGATCCATGAAAGGTGAACACCAAGGTTGGTGGTCTTCTGGAGGCATACTGGGTGACCATACCGGTCGCACCATATGCGACCAGTACTACGACCGGTACCTCTCGAGAGCTGGTCTATGGGGAACCAGTCGACCATATCGGTCGCACCTTTCCCCACAGTGCTGCGACCGATACCTGCGACCGGTATGCACAGTGAGGGGTATATTTTGATCCAGTTGATTTTTTGACCAACTTAAACCCTAAGAAACTAATTCTAATTTAACCCTAACATCATGTTGGACCTTGTGATAGCGAGTTTGATTCTATGACACGGAACAAGCTAGCAATGAAGCATCAGGTAAGGGAATCGGACATAAACCCTAATAATTTAATAACAGTAAAACATTGTTAATAATTATGATTCTGTGGAATGATGTTTATGCATACTCACATGTCATCTTTACTTTCAGTTATTATATTATTCATGCATACTCGCTATGCTAGGTTGTGTGTTAGGCATGTGATTGTTTTCGTTGGTGTGTGGAATGGGAATGGTCTGGGGTCTTGGATCATTCCTCACACTAGCACCTTTTCGTATGCTTTTATCTTAGCATGCTTGGTGCGGGTAAGGTATCAGGGAGAGGAAGTGGCACTGTGGTCTCCGGCTTGGCCACTAGACTCAAGCCTAACTCTATGCCGGAGGGAGCTTTGTTGGGATAGGGCCTACTGTGATGACATATAGGATTGGTTAGTTGCGAGCCCAGTTTGCAAGCCCTCGCCAATAGGAGCTTACGTGTTGGTATGGGGAGGGCATCAGGGGGTATTGGTGGGGTGTCATCTGGACACTTTAGCTCTATCTCTATTCCATGGTGGGTGCATGTGGGACGACAGTAGTGTTTGATATATTAGACTGATTCACACACTCGTGTATATAGATGCGGTGGTCGCCAATCCTTTCTGTAGCATATTGCAAACTTAAAACCAGACCATAATGTGAATGTTATTCATGCATGTTGTTTTTTGCATTGTCTGATTTTACTGAGCTAAGTTGTGAGATCACCCTTGTTTACACACTATTTTTAGATGTTGATGCAGGTTACACTGTGGAGGACTATGTGGATGCTCCAATATATGGAAGAGTTGCCGCCCTGGAAGTGCAAGCAGGGGAGGACGAGCATGACACTACATGCAAGTACCCTTACTACGTGTACGTCAAGGATGGTTTTAATTTATTTTATTTATTTAAGTTGGATTTTATGAACAGTGTAAGGACATTTATTTATGTTTTGGTATTTAAATAATTGGATAACTTATTAAATTGGATAAGGACTAAATAAGAGGTGTCTAGACAGCTCAAAGCTTGGTGTTACATTCCTAAATGATTTGGAAGATAATTGACAAAAATTTGCGTTAAAATCAGCATTCTCCAACAAATTGGGTAATTTGCAAGATTATAAAAAACTGATTTTATGGGACTGTAAGTGTCACACCCCAATTCTGCACTATTCAGAATGATGTGATGAACCGCTAATAAACCAACGGTTCAACTAGGATCTCAAATAAGCAATCCCCACGTTATCTAAACTTACACACATCCGTAATCATAATCAGAGTAAATACACAATAGCGGAAGTCTTATAATAACATGAACTGAGAAACTAAGATGATATTAATAATTTAATAGCAAATTATTCTGTTTTCAACTGAGACATAAATAATTAAGTACCAAATACATGCCTTAATAAATCCAATAAAGAAACCTATAAAATATCTAATCAAATACACACGAGTTGCACTCGCAAGAAGAGTCGTGTGTATCCACTTCAGCTTCAGCTTCCATCACTGCCACGTTTCCGTACGCAGACGCATTCACATAGTCTTCAACGGTATAACCTGCATCATCAACTAAAAATATTCGACGTCGAGGGGTGAGCACACATCACGGCTCAGTGAGTAGCCAAAACAATGCAACAATACATATGCATGGAAATCAACTTATATCTTTGGTCCGGTTTAAAGTTTGCAGTATGCAATAGAAAGGTTTAGGTAGTCAAAGGTCGCGTTTATTGACCCCACCTCTATACACGAGTGTGTGACATTACCCGAAGATCATGTTTATCGTCAACTCACATGCACCCAACCATGAACATTATATAACAAAGGTTAATGTTTATTGCTATATATTGCCATACCAACACGTAAGCCCCTATTAGTGAGGGCTGCAAACTGGGCTCGCAACTAACCAATCCTAATGCCAAAAAGTGTATCCAAGGCCTCACCCCAGCATCCCTCAGAATGTCCATAGAGATAGAGCTAAGGCCCCCCGGTAAAGTCAGAGACTACAAGGACCGAGACCACCTCCCCTGATACTCTACGACATAATAGTTCTGCTAAAGTAATGGCGATACGACGATGCCAATGCACAAGACTTGAGTTAGAGATAGAGCTAATGTGCTGAGACCCACCAAAGGTTAACGTTTATTGACGTTCTCATCACACCTCCCCTGATACTCGCTCGCATCAAGTACATCAACCACACACATACAAGCACATGCCTATTCCTATCATCGTCATCATCATCATGTTATAAATAATAAAGTAAATATGCATGAATAAATAATAGAAATATTGGATGGCATGCTGTATGCACATTACAAACATATTCGCATAGAATCTAGCATGGCATAGGACTCAAGAAATAGAAAATAGTTTTTGTTATTAACCAATTTAGTTTAGAGTTCTGGTTTCTCACCTTAGCTTGCTAAAAGATACTTTTCCAAACTTTAGAATCACCTTTACAATGTTATTATATTGCTAGAAGACCTAACAAATCCGATAGAATTTGATTAGAATTAATTCTGAATTTAAAAACCATGCTGTTAACTGAGGGTCGGAGGTAGGGTCAGAGTTCTGATCGACCCTGGGTGCGACCCTCCCCAGATTCTGAACTTCTCGAATACTGAGGGTCGATGGTCAGGAACACCTAGGGTCGGATGGTCATCGACCCTCGGTGCGACCCTCTGTGTACTTTGGTCCAATTCCCTCTTTTAATCCATTCTTCGTGTTTGGGGTCCTATGGCTTGCTTCTACATTCCATTAAACATTTATTCCATGGTTTGGAACCTTGTATAATCCATCTAAATAGTTTTTATGCATTCTCCTATGGTTTTCCACGAAAACTTAACCCTAGATTGATGGTTGGGGTTTCTCCGAGATCACACTCTCAACAATAACTAACCTAAGGTCTGTAGAAACTCATGGAATTAGTATCCATACTTGAGAAGATTACTTTTTCTCTGAAATTCTTCTCCTTTTTGCTAAGTTCTCTTCCTTGCCTTTCTTCTTCCTCTTTTCCCTCTGTTCTCTTTCTCTCAATTCAATTAGGGTTGTGGAAGGAGTAAAAGTGGCATAGGGACGTCCTTTAAATAGAGTAGGAACGTCCTAAAATAAGTCCCTTTGAGATTAGGAAAGAATCCCAATCAAAAATTAGGAAATTTCCTAATTTTATTTTCTTATGCCAACCGAGGGTCGATGGGAGGGTCGATGATCCCATCGACCCTAGAGTCCTAAGCTGTCCAACCCTCCCTTCAAAACTGAGGGTCTGACTTTCTGTTTTGGGAGGTCCGACCTGCTTAGCTGGGTATGCAACCCTTCCCCTATTTTAAGTGTTTTTGGGTCGATTTGATACCTGAGATCTTGATCTCCTTCACGCCCTTGGTCCATTTGACTCGACCATGATGGGTAAACCTAGTTCAAGGTGGTAAGACCGGGTTAGATTGACACGGGTCTTACAACTCCCCCCAACTTATAAAAAATTCCGTCCTCAAAATTGTACGTACCTTCTGAATCAAACAAGTGAGGGTATTGCTTCCGCATAGCATTTTCTTCTTCCCATGTAATTTCTTCCATGTCTCTACTTTTCCATGTGACCTTAACATAGTAGATATCTCTGTTGCGTAGACGTTGAACCTTTCGACTAGTGATTTCTATTGGTGTTACCTCAAATGTCAAATCATCAGTCAATTCCGGCAAATCCACTGTCAAAACATGCGTTGGGTCTTTGACATACTTCTTCAATAGAGAAATGTGAAATACGTCATGCACACTTGACATAGATGGTGGTAGTGCTAATTGATAAGCCACTTTTTCACGCTTAGCTAGAATTTCATACGGCCTGACATATCTTGGACTTAGTTTCCCTTTCTGTCTGAACCTCTTCAATCCTCGCATGGGCGATACCTTCAAAAATACTTTATCACCTACAACGAACTCCAGATCTCTTCGTCGAGTATCCGCATATTGCTTCTGACGGTTCTGAACTGGTCTCACTCTTTCCATGATGATGTCGACCACTCGACAGGTCTCTTCAACAAATTTTGGTCCAACAATACTACGTTCTCCAACTTCATTCCAAAACAAGGGAGTTCGACACTTTCTGCCATACAGTGCTTCATAAGGTGACATCTGTATAGTAGCCTGATAGCTATTGTTATAAGCGAACTCGATCAATGGTAACCTTTCATCCCATGATCCTTTGAAATAAATTACACATGCTCGTAGCATATCTTCTAGAATCTGAATTGTATGCTCTGACTGTCCGTCTGTCTGTGGGTGGAATGCAGTACTGAACTTCAATGTTGTACCCATAGCCTTTTGCAATCCTTCCCAAAACTTGGAAGTAAATCGTGGATCTCTATCCAACAGAATGCTTTTTGGAACACCATGTAATCGAACAATATTATCCACATACAGCTTCGCTAACCTTTCCAGTGTATACTGAGGTCGTATAGGTATGAAATGAGCTGTTTTAGTCAGACGGTCCACAATCACCCAAACTGCGTCAACTACTAGAGGAGTCAATGGTAATCCCGTGACGAAGTCCATAGTGATGCAGTCCCATTTCCATGCTAGTTTCAGTAATGGTTGTAACAGTCCTGCGGGTCTTTGTCGTTCAGCCTTTACTTTCTGACAATTTAGGCATTGAGACACGAACTTAGCTACATCTGCTTTCATTCCCCTCCACCAATATAGTTTCTTTAGATCATGATACATTTTTGTACTTCCAGGATGTATCGAATAGATGGTGGTGTGGGCTTCCTTCATCAGTCGGTGTCTAATGTCTACACTTTCAGTTTCAGGTACACATATTTTTCCTTTGTATTTCTATACTTTCTCGTCATCGAAGGTGAACTCAGGATTGGTCCTTCCTTTCTCAATATCTTCTTGTACTGTTCTCAGATAAGGATCTGCTTTGATAGCTGTCTTCACTTTATCCACTATATCCGGTATAATCTTCAATGCCACGAACATATTCGAAAATCGATGAATAAACCCTTGGTTGGATGATCCATCCATTGTATCTATCACACACTGCTCGTTGCCGTGATTGAATACCATTCCGGTAGTACACATTGCTGCAGTCGTGCTAACCTCTCCTTGAGATTTTATCATTGCTTTTCTGCTTAATGCATCCGCTACTACGTTCGCTTTTCCCGGATGATACTGGATATCACAATCATAGTCTTTCAATAGTTCCAGCCATCTTCTTTGTCTCATATTCAACTCCTTCTGATTAAATATATAAGTAAGACTTTTATAGTCCGACTTAATCTGAAATTTCTCTCCGTATAAGTAATGTCTCCATATCTTGACCGCATGTACTACTGCCGCTAGCTCCAGATCATGAGTGGGGTAATTTTTCTCATGTACCTTTAACTGTCTTGAAGCATAAGCAATCACTTGCTCTCCTTGCATAAGCACACATCCCAATCCCAGTCCCGACGCATTAGTGTATAAAGTAAAGGTCTGTCCTGGAACGGGAATAGTCAAGATCGGAGCGGATATCAATCTGGTCTTCAGCGTTTGGAAACTCTTCTCATATTTATCGGTCCACACAAACTTTCACTTTTCTTAGTCAAACTGGTGAGAGGTACGGCAATCCAAGAATAGCCTTCTACGAATCTCCGATAATAACCAGCTAGACCCAGAAAACTTTTAATTTTTGAAACGCTCTTTGGTCCTTTCCACTTTACAATAGCCTCTATCTTGCTGGGATCCACTTTGATTCCTTCAGCGGATACTACATGGCCTAAGAAGGCGACTTCACTTAGCCAAAACTCGCACTTTGTAAATTTGGCATATAGCTTATCTTTCCTTAAACGCTGTAGGGCTGCGTTTAGGTTCTTGATATGGGTTTCCTTGTCCTTGGAATATACCAATATATCATCAATAAATACTATGACCGACGTATCCAACATATCGTGGAAAACTCGGTTCATAAGTTCCATGAACGTTGCCGGTGCATTAGGTAATCTGAAAGACATAACCAAAAATTCATAATGTCCATATCTGGTCCTGAAAGCTGTCTTCGGAATATCACCTTCTTTAATCTTCAACTGATGATAGCCCGATCGAAGATCGATCTTAGAAAATACTTTTGCTCCTAGTAACTGATCGAACAAGTCATCGATCCGAGGTAGTGGGTATCGATTCTTGATTGTCAGTTTATTCAACTCCCGATAGTCATTGTATAATCGAACGCTACCATCCTTCTTCTTTACGAACAACACCGGTGCCCCCCATGGAGATATACTGGGTCGAATATAACCCTTGTCCAGTAGGTCTTGTAGTTGCACTTTTAATTCCTTCAGTTCTGTAGGAGCCATTCTATAAGGTGCTTTAGATACTGGTGCGGCTCCAGGTATAAGGTCTATCACAAACTCTATGGCTCGGTCGGGTGGTAATCCGGGTAGTTTCTCCGAAAATACGTCATGGTAGTCTCGCACGACGTCAATGTCTTCCATTCGTGGTGCTTCCTTGGTTAGGTCGACCACGGATACTAGATACCCGATTGCCCCCTTCTCAAGGCACTTCTTAGCCTTTAGTGCTGAAAGTATGAGCTTGCGTCTCCGGGGAAGTTTGGTTCCCGAGAAACTTAATTCTGCTCCTTCTTTGTCTTTGAACGTTAGCTTCTTTTCGGCGCATAATAGATTTGCAGAATGCCGAGCTAACCAGTCCATTCACAAGATGACATCCAAGTCTACCATCTCAAGTTGTATCAAGGTTGCATCTAAAGTCTTCTCTCCAATGAGAACTGGACATGGTCCATAACCGTTCTCTAGTTCCACTTCTAACCCCATCGGTGATCGTACAAGTAATTTGTAGTCTAATGTTTTGATGGGTAATTTCGTCTTCTTTCCAAATGACACATATATAAATGAATGAGTAGCTCCGGAATCGAAGAGTACTCTGGCGGGTACGCCATTTATAGGTACAATACCTGTGATTTATCTTTACTTAGTCTACATGCTCATTCAATGTAATTTTAACTTTAAAAAGTTTCAGTCATACCTGTGACCACATCGGGTGATGCGGCCGCATCCTCGGATGTAACAGCATATACCCGTCCCTGATGGAATTGCTTCTAGGGCTTAGGGCACTCTCTTTCCATATGTCCCGACTGGTTGCAGTTAAAACACTTCGGGGCTTCAGAATTTGGCATGGCTGAGGTTGAGCTGCTGGAGAAGTCTTGGTTGCAGTAGTAAAATTCTGAGGACGGAAAGGCTTATATGTATTGTTATTGCCTCCGTTGTAAGAATTTCCGACTGGACCTTTTGATGCCTCTGTTTTGAGTAAAATAACTCTCCTTCTGGCTCAATTCTATAACTCGAACAATCTGGACAGCTTAATTATAAATTTTCTTTTCTAAGCCCAGAACATGTTCTCTGATGTTTCCTCTCAGTCCCGTGACGAACCTACGGGTTTTGGTTTCTTCTTCTTGCATACTCAGTGGTGAAAAGAAAAACAGCTCTTTATAACGCTGTTGGTACGCATCCACTGACATCTGTCCCTGATAAAGACTCAGGAACTCCTTTTCCATTGAATCTCTGAAGCTCCGTGAAAAATATTTCTCAAAGAAGGCTTCTTTATATATAGCCCATGTCAGTAGGGAGTGCTTGGTCAGTAGATATGCCTTCGTGGATTTCCACCAACGATGTGCGTCGCCGTTGAGCATGAAGGTGGCACATAGTACTTTCTCTTCCTCTGTGATAGTCATCATGAGGAAATTTATCTCCATCTCGTCTATCCAGTGTGCTGGCCACAACGGATCAGACGGTTTGCCGTTGAATTCTTTGGGTTTCATCTTCAAAAATCTCTCCACTAGTCGGGAGTGGTCCAGCTGATTTTGGGGGTTTGCCCCAAACATATGGGGTGGATACTGGTAATTCCCTTGAGCTGCATCCGGTACCTGCACTGGAGTCTGTGCAGCCGGTTGTTGAGGTGTCTGAGGAGCTGGGTGGTTACCCACCGGTGCTGCACTGGCTTGTCCTGGTGCATGGGTGCAGCCTGAGTGGCTTGAAACATAATTCCCATGGCAACCTGCATCTGAGCCTGCGCGTGTTGCATCTGCTGCCGCTGCTGTGCCAGATTCATCACCACGGTTGTTAGCTCTGGTGGTGGAGGTGGCAAATTTGTAGGGTTTGCCGGTTCTGGATTACCCGGTGCATAGTTATTTTCTTGACTGGTCTCCTCCACGGGTGGTGGTGGTGGGACTGCATTTCGGGTCTGTTGGGTTACCCTACGTCCAGACATAATTCTTTTCTGTGATTGGTGGTGCCTGAAAATCATCAAAATAGGTGAGAAGTCATTTGTATTTCATGTAGGCACGCTAACCAATAATCAATTCCAATTCTAGCTCATTTTATAAAAAAAATACTGTCTTTTCCATGTAGGGTCGATGGTGTGTCCGACCCTTGGTATCCGACCCTTAGTTTTCTGTCAGATTCTCGAGAGCCGAGGGTCGATGGGAGGGTCGATTCGAGGGTCGATTGTGCTAGTCGAATTGTCCAACCCTCGGACTAAAATCAGATTTTTAAGATCCGATTTTGGGTCATTTCTTATTATTTCCCTCCTGTTTCGATTCACCTTTCCTCTCTGAGTTGCTACAGTGCTACTCCACTGTTGTGGGTCGATTTTAGTCCGGGTTTCGACGTCCACTTCATTCCTACAGGTATGTATTCCCATTTTTACCTATTTTTAGGTTTCCATTTCTAGGTTTTCACACGTTTAACTTGTATTTTCCAAATTAAACTTTTTCCAATCGTAAAAATTCGATTTTTATTGGGGGCTTTTGTTATTGGTGTCTCGAGGAACGAAAGCCCTCAAAAATTTTTGAGTTTCATCGGTTGGTTATCGAGAAACTTGAAATTTTCTTTTTTTTTTTGCCCTAATTTATCGACATTTTTGATTTTTCTTGAATTTCTTCAAATTGGACATCATCAGTTAAAATTTCCTACTACATGTGAGTGGTAGGGTATGTTTAGACCTACGTAAGTTCTCATGACCACTTGTATGATGAGGAATGGGGCTTTATGGTCAACTTATGTCGTTATTAAATCAATTTCGGATTTTTATCCCATAATTTCCTTATTTTTCCTTCTCTTTCTTGTTTTGCAGATACCCTGGCCCGTACTAGGGTACCCAGAGTTCGTGATCCCCTTCGCTTCCATTCCAATGAAGCCGAGGCACGGTATGCTGACTATGTCCGTAAGAAGGTCGAGGGTGGTCGTATGGTGAACTTGGCTGAGTTAGCCGTGTTCAACGTAGAGGGAGCCTTTGGTGATATGGGGTGGCTCCCTGTCATCACCTATGATGCGTGCACATGTCCGGATTTGGTGCGCCAGTTCTATTGTAATTTCCAGGTGGTGGGGAATTACAATGACGTTGAGCATGGTCAGGAGTTGCACATCACCAGCTACGTCAAAGGGGTAGATATTTCTTTCTACTATCGGCAGTTGGCCGACTTGTTGGGCATTCCTTATGATGGTCCCATGGTGTACTATGTGCCTAGAGAGCCCCAGTTTGTTGAGATGGAGATGAGGGCAGAGATCGATAATCAGTTGCTCCGTCCTGATCGTTGGCAGATGAGAGCTTGTTATTTGCGTCCAGCTCTACGGGTCTTCTGCAAGATTATACAGCATAATCTGATCCCGCAGAGTGGGCACTATGAGAGGGTTTCTCAGCTGACCCAGTTCTTGATATACAGTATCTGCACTCGCCAGCCCGTCTGCCTTCCATACATCATCATGCGGACCATGATTAGTGCTACATTGTCCGGTCATAGGGGTAATCTACCCTATGGACGCATGATTACAGTCCTACTGACCCTTCTGGGGGTTGACCTGGTAGATGAGAAGAGCCAGGAGAAGACCTTCTCGTCGCCTCTAGATTGGGAGGCAATCTGCAAGATGGGTATGTGGGATGCCCAGGTTAGTGATGAGGAGAGGAACACGATGGTGCGCCCTCACACTCGTATCGAGATGGCTGATGCTGAGGCTGCTGCTGCCGCTGCTAGAGCTCATGTGGATCCCGTCGACGATGACGACCACATGTATATGGATGTTGACGCGATACCACCACCTTCACCTACTCAGGCGGCTGGTGTTGGTACTTCTTCTGCGGTGGATCCTGTACCTGAGACTGGTCCTTCTTATGCGGCTGGCCCTTCACGCCACCTCCTGATATGATGGAGATGCTGCAGGAGGTCAGGGAGGCTCAGTGCAGATCTGACCTGAGGATGGAGGAGTTGCTAGACGCTCAGCGTGTGAGAGTGGATGAGCTGCTAGCTGCCCAGCGCATATCAGATACGTGGATGGGAGAGCTCATAGAGATTCAGCGTGCGACTGATAGGCGGGTAGCCGATCTCACAGCTAGTCTATAGACGACCCAGACTCAGATAGCCTGGTTGACTAGAGTCTATGCTGAGGACTATGACCGAGATCGTGAGGCCCCGCCTCCTCCTTCGCCTCCAGCTTCTAGATCGTACTTTAGTTTCCTTGTACTTCAGAGTAACTGTCCGGGTTGTGGACTGTACTCTGCTTTAGTTATGTATATACATTTTGATTCTCTCAAATTGTATGTAACTTGTTTCCCCTTTTATAGATGCATTATTCTCTTTTTAAATTTGGTCTCAATCATCACTGGTGCTTATAATGTGTTAATATTACCGTTTTTACTTTTATCCTATCTCAGTTCACAATTGTCTCGAATGTATGTTAGTTCAGCGGACAAGGCCTGAGATGCTCTGATACCAAGTTGTCACACCCCAATTCTGCACTATTTAGAATGATGTGATGAACCGCTAATAAACCAATGGTTCAACCAGGATCTCAAATAGGCTATCCCCGCGTTATCTAAACTTACACACATCCGTAATCATAATCAGAGTAAATACACAATAGCGGAAGTCATATAATAACATGAACTGAGAAACTAAGATGATATTAATAATTTAATAGCAAATTATTCTGTTTTCAACTGAGACATAAATAATTAAGTACCAAATACATGCCTTAATAAATCCAATAAAGAAACCTATAAAATATCTAATCAAATACACACGAATTGCACTCGCAAGAGGAGTCATGTGTATCCACTTCAGCTTCAGCTTCCATCGCTGCCACGTTCCCTTACGTAGACGCATTCACTTAGTCTTCAACGGTATAACCTGCATCATCAACTAAAAATATTCGATGTCGAGGGGTGAGCACACATCACGGCTCAGTGAGTAGCCAAAACAATGCAATAATACAATTGCATGCAAATCAACTTATATCTTTAGTCCGGTTTAAAGTTTGCAGTATGCAATAGAAATGTTTAGGTAGTCAAAGATCGCGTTTATTGACCCCGCCACTATACACGAGTGTGTGACGTTACCCGAAGATCACGTTTATCATCAACTCACATGCCCCCAACCATGAACATTATATAACAAAGGTTAACGTTTATTGATATATATTGCCATACCAACACGTAAGCCCCTGTTAGCGAGGGCTGCAAACTGGGCTCGCAACTAACCAATCCTAATGCCAAAAAGTGTATCCAAGGCCTCACCCCAGCATCCCTCAGAATGTCCATAGAGATAGAGCTAAGGCCCCCCGGTAGAGTCAGAGACTACAAGGACCGAGACCACCTCCCCTGATACTCTACGACATAATAGTTCTGCTAAAGTAATGGCGATACGACGATTCCAATGCACAAGACTTGAGTTAGAGATAGAGCTAAAGTGCTAAGACCCGCCAAAGGTTAACGTTTATTGACGTTCTCATCATACCTCCCCTTATACTCGCTCCCATCAAGTACATCAACCACACACATACAAGCACATGCCTATTCCTATCATCGTCATCATCATCATGTTATAAACAATAAAGTAAAAATGCTTGAACAAATAATAGAAATATTGGATGGCATGCTGTATGCACATTACAAACATATTCGCATAGAATCAAGCATGGCATAGGACTCAAGAAATAGAAAACAATTTTTGTTATTAACCAATTTAGTTTAGAGTTCTGGTTCCTCACCTTAGCTTGCTATAAGATACTTTTCCAAGCTTTAGAATCACCTTTACAATGTTATTATATTGCTAGAAGACCTAACAAAGCCGATAGAATTTGATTAGAATTAATTCTGAATTTAACAAGCATGCTGTTAACTGAGGTTCGGAGGTAGGGTCGGAGTCCTGATCAACCCTGGGTGCGACCCTCCCCAGATTCTGAACTTCCCGAACACTGAAGGTCGATGGTCAGGAACACCTAGGGTCGGATGGTCATCGACCCTCGGTGCGACCCTCTGTGCACTTTGGTCCAATTCCCTCTTTTAATCCATTCTTCGTGTTTGGGGTCCTATGGCTTGCTTCTACATTCCATTAAACATTCATTCCATGGTATGGAACCTTGTATAATCCATCTAAATAGTTTTCATGCATTCTCCTATGATTTTCCACGAAAATCTAACCATAGATTGATGGTTTGGGTTTGTCCGAGATCACACTCTCAACAATAACTAACCTAAGGTCTGTAGAAACTCATGGAATTAGTATCCATACCTGAGAAGATTACTTTTTCTCTGAAATTCTTCTCCTTTTTGCTAAGTTCTCTTCTTTGCCTTTCTTCTTCCTCTTTTCCTTCTCTTCTCTTTCTCTCAATTCAATTAGGGTTGTGAAAGGAGTGAAAGTGGCTTAGGGACGTCCTTTAAATAGAGTAGGAACATCCTAAAATAAGTCCCTTTGAGATTAGGAAAGAATCCCAATCGAAAATTTGGAAATTTCCTAATTTTTTTTTCTTACGGCAACCGAGGATCGATGGGAGGGTCGATGATCCCGTTGACCCTAGGGTCCTAAGCTGTCCGACCCTCCCTTCAAAATTGAAGGTCTGACTTTCTGTTTTGGGAGGTCCGACTCTGCTTAGCTGGGTATGCGACCCTTCCCCTATTTTAATTGTTTTTGGATCGATTTTATACCTGGGATCTCGATCTCCTTCACGCCCTTGGTCCATTTGACTCGACCATGATGGGTAAACTTGGTTCAAGGTGGTAAGACCGGGTTAGATTGACACGGGTCTTATAGTAAGCTTATAAATTAAGAAGAAGAAGAAAAGAAAAATACAGAAAGCAATAGGAGCTGTTCAAAGAAGGGGCTACAAGGCACATTGGAGGTGGAGAGTTCGAGAGGGATGGAGCTAGAAGACTAGAGAGAAATCCTGGATTCAAGCTTCATCTATTCCCATTACGAGTTCTTCCCTTTTCTTTGTGATCCCTTTGTTTATGTTTTAGAATTATCAATGATGAATTGCTAGATTTCTTATTCTAGGATTAGGATGGATTCATTGAAATTGTGTTGATTAAATCCTTAACTTTTGAATGATTATATTTTATGCAATCTGGTATTTTGAAAAATTACATGTGATTAATTGATCACTAATTGCATATCTCAAGGTATCAATTAAGGGAGCGAAAGTGAAAGATTGATATTAGTTTATAAAATATCAGTCATTGGTTGAGTATTTTCTTAGAAATAAGAGCTCACCATTGTGATCTTTGTTTTAATTCAATGAACGTAATGAGTTTGTATTAGAATCCTGTAAACACGAAAGTAGATGAAGGATTAATACGGGCATAATTTGTTATTCTTGAAAGAGATAATAGAATATCTTAAGGAATTGATCATTGCATGAATTATTCAATAAGTCTGGTTTGGTTAAGCATAATTTAATTGAGGAAGTCCGAATCCTATCTTTGGTTTCATAATCTACTTATTAATTATTAATCTTGGTAATTTAGTTGTCTAAATAATAGAGAGAATTAATTAGGTTTGGTAATTGAACATTCTCCCTGTGGAAACGTTACTCGACTTATCATTATTTTATTTACACGACCTGTACACTTGTGGATTCGACAACAAGAAAATTGGCGCCGTTGCCAGGGAGCAGTGTTTTCAATATCATAACAAACGATTCCCTTTATTAATTTGGATTGTATTATTTTATTTTATTTTATTTTATTTTATTGTTCTTAGTGTTTCTAGTTTAATAAGGTTGTTGGGTGAATTTGTTGGTGAATTTTAATCCAATTGTGTTCAATTTATTATTTAGCCAGAATTTTATTTATTTAATTTTTTTTTGGTTAACTGCTGCAGATTTCCATAGTGCATGCCACGTACCCATGAGAAAATTGAAGCATTTGATCCTGAGATAGAACAGACTTTACAGGCATTAAGAAAAGAGCAGAGGCTTAAGCAGAAACGAGTAATAGCCATGGCAGAAAATCAGAACAATTAGAATCAGAGGTTGCTACGGGACTATGCCATGCCAAGCACCAATGGCAACCAAACCAGCATAACTAGACCTGTAGTCAATGCAAACAACTTTGAGATCAAACCTGGTCTCATTCAGATGCAGCAAGAGCAGTTTGGGGGAGATATATATGAAGATCCCAACCCACATTTGGCCAACTTCTTAGAGATCTATGATACAATTAAACTGAATGGGGTAAGTGAAGATGCATTTAGATTATGACTCTTTCCCTTCTCTTTTGAAAGACAAGGCCAAAGGATGGTTGAATTCCAAGCCCCCAACTCATTTACCACCTGGATTGCATTATCCCAAGCATTCCTCAATAAGTACTTTCCACCAGGTAAAACTGCCAAACTTAAAAATGTTATCACTACTTTTGTGCAACATGATGGTGAGTCATTATATGAGACTTGGGAAAGATTTGAGGAATTACAGAGACAGTGTCCACACCATGGCCTTCCTGAATGGTTGATTGTGCAAACTTTTTATAATGGTTTGACACATACAGTTAGAATCACCATAGATGCAACTGCAGGAGGAGCTTTGATGGGTAAGTCAATCGGGGCAGCATATGAGTTGTTGGAAGAGATGGCTTCTAATAATTATCAGTGGTCCAATGAACGAGGTCTACCAAAGAAAGCTTCAGGTATGTATGAGATTGATGGCATTAACATGTTAAATGCAAAAGTTGATAACTTGGTGAAAATATTTGATAAGTTGGGTAACGTGAATTCTGTTACTAACCTTAACCCTGCTTTGAGTTGTGAATGGTGCGGAGGTGCACATATTAGTTCTGAGTGTTTACAGGTTGAACAGGCACAGTTTGTGTCAAATATAAATAGACAACAACAACATCATCAACAGTTGAACAATCCTTACTCACAATCCTACAACCTAGGCTCCTAATTTTTCCTAGAGAGACCAAGGCAATCAAGGTAGCAGCTTAAAACCTTTCAATCCTCTAGGTTTGCAACCAAGGCCTCAAGGAGTGGTCCAACAGTCTGAGACCAAACCATCGTGGGAGCCAATGTGACTTTAGAAAGAATTGAGAGGATGGAAACCAAAGTTGACTAGTTAACCACTTACAACCGCAACCTAGAAATTTAAATGGGCCAATTGGCTAATGCTTTCAACTCAAGAGGACAAGGTAATTTGCCTAGCAAAACAGAGATTAATCCAAAGGAGCAATGCAAGGTAATTACCTTGTGAAGTGGTAAGCAACTTGGTTAGGTAAGTAAAGAAGTGGTAGTGATGAAGAACAAGTGGCTCATGAAGAGGTAACCAAAGAGAATGAAATCGAAAAAACTGAGCATAATGAGACACAATCACAACCACCACCGGAAGTAAAACCTTATGTCCCTCCCATTCTTTTTCCTCAAGAGACTTAAAAAAAATAAAATTGATAAACAATTTAAAAAGTTTCTTGAAAGGTTTAAACAATTGCATATTAACAATCTTTTTGCAGATGCCTTAGCACAAATTCTTGCTTATGCAAAGTTTCTTATGGAAATTATGTCAAATAAACGAAAATTTGGAGAATTATGAGACTATTGCTGTAACTGAGGAATGCAGTGCAATCATTAAAAATAAATTACCACCAAAGCTAAGAGATCCAGGGAGTTTTTCAATTCCTTGCACTATTGGTGAAGTTGATTTTTCTAGAGCTTTATGTGATTTAGGTGCTAGTGTTTCATTAATGCCTTTATCTGTGTGTAGAAAACTTGAGTTGAAGGAGCTACAATCTACTACTATTTTTTTACAGCTAGCTGATCTATCAATAAAGTATCCATTAGGTATTTTGGAAAATGTATTGGTCAAGGTAAAAAGATTCATTATTCATGTCAACTTCATTGTGTTAGAAATGGATGAAGATACCGAGATACCTATTATCTTGGGTCGTCCTATCTTGGCCATAGCTGGGGCTATCATAGATGTTAAAAATGGTAGGTTGACATTTAAAGTTGAAGAGGAAGAGATAAAATTTAATTTTTTTAAATCAAATAAATATCCTTCTTTTACTGACCATGTTTTTCGAGTTGACTCTATAGATCTAATCACTCGAGAAGTTTTTAAGCTTGAAAATCCTAAAGAACCTCTTGAAAAATGTTTAGTGAGTGCAGGAATGACAAATGATGAAAATTTAGAAGTTGCAGAAATGGCATATGCTTTGGAGGACACATGGACTAAATCAAGGCAGAAAGATTTTCAATTTGAGAATCTAGGCAAAGGTAAATCATTACGTCCCCCTTCTAATGTGCAAACACCAATTTTAGAGTTGAAACCATTACCCCCAAATCTCAAGTATGCTTTTTTGGATGAAAATGATAACTTACCTGTTATTGTAAGTGCTTCATTATCTAATGTTCAACTTGATAAATTGTTGCATGTGTTGAGATTAAGAAAACGAGCCATAGGATGGACTATTTCAGACCTTAAAGGAATTAGCCCCTCATTGTGTATGCATAGAATTTTAATGGAAGATAACCATAAACCTATTGTTGAAAATTAGAGATGATTAAATCCTAACATGAAAGAAGTAGTGAGGGCTGAAATTCTTAAATGGTTAGATGCATGAATTATTTATCCTATATCTGATAGTTCATGGGTTAGTCCTGTGCATGTAGTACCTAAAAAGGGTGGGATGACTGTTGTACATAATGAACATAATGAATTAATTCCCACTAGAACAGTGACTGGGTGGAGAGTGTGTATTGATTATAGACAACTTAATAGTGCTACATGTAAGGATCATTTTCCTTCGCCATTTTTTGATCAGATTCTTGAAAGACTTGCTGGGTATGAATATTATTGTTTTCTAGATGGTTATTCGGGCTATAATCAAATTCCTATAGCCCTGAAAGACCAAGAAAAAACCACTTTCACTTGTCCTTATGGTACTTTTGCATTTCGGAGGGTGTCTTTTGATTTATGTAATACACCTGCCACATTTCAACGTTGCATGATGGCTATTTATTCTGATTTTGTTGAAAAGATCATGGAGGTTTTCATGGATGATTTTTCTGTGTTTGGATCTTCTTTTAACAGTTGTTTGGCTAACTTGTCTAAAGTCATGCAGCATTGTGAGGAGACCAACTTGGTCTTAAATTGGGAAAAATGTCATTTCAGGGTGCAGGAAGGCATTGTGTTAGGCCATAAGATCTCAACAAGGGGTATTGAGGTGGATCGAGCAAAGATTGAGGTTATAGAAAAATTACCACCACCTATGAATGTGAAAGGTGTCACTCCCCAATTCTGACTGAACCAGAAGTATGAGTGAATGGTCACTGAACCAACGGTTCACATCAGGAACTCAATAAGACCGTGTCCACTCATACAAATCATTTCACATAACCATAATCAGAATTAATAAAATACAGCGGAAGTCTTTAAATAAAATGAACTGAGTAATCTACTGATAAATTTAAATAAATATCCAGTTATTCTTCATACCAAAATGTAAATAAATATTCTTACACCAATAATATCTCCAACTGAAAATAAATAAAATGAACTAAAACAAATCCTAGAGGTACATGCAGAAAGGGCACTCGCATGAAGCGTCATGCTTGTCCTCTCCTGCTTGCACGTCCAAAAGACCCATGCCTCCATACACTAGAGCGTCAATGTAATCCTCCACCGTATAACCTGCATCAACATCTAAAAACATGTATATATATATATACAGGGTGAGCTCACAACTTAGCTCAGTAAGGAAATCAGACAATGCAACAAACATATGCATGAGTAACATTCACATTATGGTCTGCTTTAAGTTTTCATTGTGCTATAGAAAGGATTGGGGGCCACCGCACCTCTATAAACGAGTGTGTGAAGCCGCCCAATGCACCCACCGTGGAATAGAGATAGAGCTAAGGCGTCCGGATCAAACACCGCCAACACCTCCCCTGATACTCTACCCATACCAACACGTAATCCCCTATTGGTGAGGGCTTGCAAACTGGGCTCGTAACTAACCAATCCTACATGTCATCACAATAGGCCCTATCCTAGCACAACTCCCTACGGCATATGGATAGAGCTAAAGTTTAGTGGCCAGGCCAGAGACCATAGTGACACTTCCTCCCCCTGATACCCTACCCGCACCAAGCATGCTAAGACAGAATGATACGAAAGGTGCTAGTGTGAGGAGTGATCCCAGACCTTTAGTCCTTTCCATTCCACACACCAATAAAAATAATCACATGCCTAACAGTCACATCCTAGCATAGCGAGTATGCATGAACAATAATAATAACTGAAAATAAAGGATGACATGCGAGTATGCACAAACATCATACCATAGAATCATGGTTATTAACATCGTTTTACTGTTTATTAGATTATTAGGGTTTAGGTTCGATTCCCTTGCCTGACACTTGTTTGATAGCTTGCTTCGCATTATAGTATCCAAACTTGCTATCACAAGGTCCTATACAAATGTTAGGGTTGTATTAGAATAATTTTCTTAGGGTTTACGTTGGTCAAAAAACCAACTGGGTCAAAAACACTCTTCACAGAGCATATCGGTCACAGGTACCGATCGCAGCACTGTGGGAAAAAGTAAGACTGATATGTCTCCGAAAGACCATACATCCGGTTCTTGCCTTCCATCGGTCACCCCCTATTCATCCTAGGGTTTTTCCTACACATTCTAGGTCTGAATATTGAGTTAGAGTTGTTTCCAACTCCATTCAAGTCCTAGTTTCGATGATCTTCAACCTAGAACTTGAATCTAGGATTTACCGACTAAATTAGGGTTTGTCGGCAAAACGAGGTTTAGATCAATACCTCGCTTTGCATGCTATTGATCCAAACATGACTAACTATCCTAGAATTATTAAATTAGAGGAAGATTTAACCACTTACCATTGGTTCACGATAACGTGTTCTTCGTCCAACGGCAATGACGGCTTTTCCCTCTCCTTCCTAGCTTCTTCTCCTTCTTCAACCTCTTTCTCCTTTCTAGGGTTTATGAGGATCAATGGAAGAGGTTTTAGGAGGTTTAATGATCATTATATAAGCTAGGGTTAGGTTTAGGAAGCCTCCTAATATTAGGAAAATCTTTTAGATCGGGTTCATGGAGTGCGGGTCTTACAACTCCCCCACCCTTAAAAGAAATTTCTTCCCTGAAATTTGCATGTAGGTTTCACAACTCCCCCACCCTTAAAATAAATTTCGACCTCAAAATTTGAACGTGCCTTGGTCGTCAAAAAGTTTAGGATATTCCTTTCGCATCGCGTTCTCTTCCTCCCAAGTGATTTCTTCTACATCTTGGATTTTCCAATGCACTTTTACATAATGGATATCCTTGCTTCGGAGATGTTGTACCTTTCGGCTTATGAGCATGACAGGTACCACTTCAAATGTTGAGTCCTCTGTCAAGTATGATGGGTATGCTGTCAAGATGTGTGATGGATCCCTGACATACTTTTTCAATAAAGAAACATGAAACACATCATGAACGCTTGACATAGATGGTGGTAGAGCCAGTTGATATGCTACATTACCACGTCTGGTCAAAATCTCGTATGGTCCCATATACCTAGGGCATAGCTTCCCCTTCTTACCAAATCATTTCAGACCTCGCACAGGTGATATCTTCAAGAACACTTTATCACCCATTGTAAACTCCAGATCTCGACGTCAATTATCAGCATAGTGCTTTTGTCAAACTTGAGCTGTCTTCAGTCATTCCTGGATTTGATCAATCATTCGATAAGTTTCTTTGACAAACTCCGGTCCTACAATCCTTCTCTCTCCAACCTCATTCCATAAGATAGGTGTATGACATTTCTTCCCATAGAGTGCCTCATATAGAGCCATTTAGATTGTAGCCTGGTAACTATTATTATAAGAAAACTCAATAAGCGATAGGTTCTCGTCCCTAGCTCCTTTAAAATCTAGGGCACATGCTCTGAGCATATCTTCTAGGATTTAAATAGTTCTTTCTAATTGCCTGTCTATTTGAGGATGAAAAGCTGTACTAAATTTCAACTTGGTTGCCATAGCTTTCTATAATCTTTCCCAGAACTTTGATGTAAAACAAAGATCTTTGTCGGATACTATACTTTCTGGGACTCCATGTAGTCTGACTATATTATCCACATATAGCTTGGCTAGCTTCTCCATGGTATACTGAGGTCTGACCGTGATGAATCGAGCTGTCTTAGTAAGTCGATCGACTATAACCCATACTGCATCCATTGACCTTGGTGTCAAGGGTAGGCCAGTGACAAAATCCATTGTGATACAATCCGACTTCCATGCTGGCTCTGGTAGTGGTTGTAGCAAACCTGCGGGTCTCTACCTTTCAGCCTTAACTTCCTGGCAATTCAGACATTGGAATATGAATCAACCTACATCCGCTTTCATACCCCTCTACCAATTTAATCTTCTTAAATCATGGTACACCTTGGTGCTTCCTGGATGTACTGAATATGGGGTGTAATGAGCTTTCGTCATAACTCCATCTCTGATATTTAAGTTCTCACTCTCAGGTATACATAATCATCCACGATACCTGAGTACCTTTTCTGAATCCAAGGTAAAGTTAGGATTGCTTTTACCCTTCTCTAGATCTTCTTACACAGTCTTGAGGTGTGGATCCTGTAGGATTGTAACTTTGACCTCATCTCCGATGAGATTTTTAAGGCTGCAAACATCAATGTGAACTTATGAATTAAGCCCTGTTCCACTAGATCTCCTGCAGTCTCTAATATATAGTCTTAATCCTTCTCTATTGAGCCTAAGGCTGCAGCACACAGTGCAGCGTTTGTACTAGGTCTTGCCTCAGGTTTCAATGCCCACTTTCTGCTTAAGGCATCAGCCACAACGTTTGCCTTACCAGGATGGTACTGGATATCACAATCATAATCTTTTAATAGTTTCAGCCATCTCCTCTGTCTCATATTCAGGTCCTTCTGAGTGAAAAGGTAAGTTAAGCTCTTGTGATCTGACTTAATCTGAAACTTTTCACCGTAAAGGTAGTGTCTCCAACTCTTGATTGCGTGAATAACTGCTGCTAATTCCAGATCATCCGTAGGATAGTTCTTCTCATGCTCTTTCAATTGTCTTGATGCGTAGGCAATCACCGGTTCTCCTTACATCAATACACATCCAAGACCAAACCCTGAGGCATCCGTATATAAGGTGAACGGCAAGCCTGGTGCTGGGATGGTCAAGATAGGTGCAGAGACTAGTCTTGACTTCAAAGTCTGAAAGCACTTTTCACACTCATCCATCCATATGAACTTTTCCCCTTTCTTGGTTAGTCTGGTAAGTGAAACGACGATCCTTGAGTAGTCTTCCATGAATCTTCTATAGTAACCAGCCAATCCAAGGAAACTATGAATCTCCGCAATTTATTTCAGTGCATCCCATCCTACTATAGCTGCGATCTTGCTTGGATCCACCTTAATAGCATCTGCAGATACTACGTGACCCAAGAAGGCCACTACTTTGAGCCAAAATTCATACTTCTTGAACTTGGCCTAAAGCTTCTCTCTTCTCAGCTGTTGTAGGGCTGCTCGTAAATGTGTTGCATGTAAGACCCGCACTCCGTAAACCCGGTCTAAACCTTGGTTTTGTGTCGTAGTAGGTTTTTCGATCATCACCGGGCCAGATGGGACAAGCGATGACAATCAGGTACGAAATCGGATCAAAGACGGTCAAATATTCATCATTTTATGTTGACCGGTCGATGGTACCGGTCGACCGGTCAGCTCTGCGCAGCTGGGTGCGGAGATCCAGAATTGGATCTCTGTGGGTCCCATTTTCCTAAACCCTAATGCCTGAACCTTCCTAATTCTAATAGGGTTACTAAACCCTAATTCTAGCCTACAAATACACCTTAAACCTCCTCAAATCCTTTCCATTATCTCTCACAAACTCTAGAGAAGAGAAGGAGGTTGGAAAGGAGAAGGAGCTAGGAAGAAGAAGGAGGTGCCGCCAATACCGTTCGACGACGCTCACGTTACGCTAGTCAATGGTAAGTGTTTGAATCAATCTTCTTACCCTATGATAGTTATAGGGGTAGATCATTACCATGCAAAGTAGGTATTGATCTAAAACCCTAAACTGGACCTTAAAACCCTAAGTTGTCGTTAAACCCTAGATTCGAGTTCCGAGATGATATTCATCGAAATAAGACTTGAATGAGTTGGAGATAACTCTAACTTAAAGCTTAGACTTAGAATGGATAGGAGAAACCCCAAAAATCTAAGGAAATCGATTGACGGCAGTCGAAAAACCAAGTGTAAGGTCTTCCGGAGACATACCGGTCGACCATATCGGTTGCTAGTTTGCTCACAGAGCTGCAACCGGTATGTTGCGACCGGTCAACTCTGAAAGGCTGGTTTTGGACTTTGTTGGTTTCCGATCAACATGAAACCCTAAGAAAACTATTCTAATGAAACCCTAATAATATTGTAGGACTTTGTGACTTCCCGTTTGGATCTTGCGACGTGGAGCAAGCTAATAAACGAGCGTCAGGTAAGGGAATCTGACCTAAACCTAATAATTAATAGACAGTAAGTCGATGTTAACCACCTGATTATATATGATGTGATGTTTGTACATATTCACATGCCATCTTTTAATTTCAGTTATTATTACTGTTCATGCATGGTTAGGATGTGATTGTTAAGCATGTGATTGTTTTCGTTAGTGTGTGGAGTGGGGTATGGGCTTGGGATCGCTCCTCACACTAGCACTTTTTGTAGTATTCTATCTTAACATGCTTGGTACGGGTGGGGCATCAGGGGAAGGTCGTGGTACGGTGGTCTCCGATGTTGATGCTGGCTTGGCCATGGTTATGTGGCATTGTGGTCTCCGAGGTCGACGCTGGCTTGTCCACGATGCTTTAGCTCTATCTCTATGCCGTAGGGAGTTATGTTGTGATAGGGTCTACTTGCATATTGTTTCTATCCTAGTGGGTTAGTTGCGGATAGGGCATCAGGGGAGGTGTGGGAATGCCTTAGCTCTATCTCTATGCCGTAGACGACTGTGCTGGGATAGAGCATACATTGATGACATATAGGATTGGTTAGTTGCGAGCCCAGTTTGCGAGCCCTGGCCAGTAGGGGCTTAGGTACTGGTATGGATAGAGCATCAGGGGAGGTACGGGGGTATCTTAGCTCTATCTCTATTCCATGATCGGTGCATGTGGGCCAATGGGGGTGTGATCCATGAGGTGCCACACACTCCTGTATAGAGGTGCGGGGGCCACCAAACCTTTCTATAGCACATTGCAAACTTAAAATCAGACCACAGTATAAAATGATTGTTACTCATGCATAATATTTTGAAACTGTCTGATTGTCTTACTGAGCTAAGTTGTTAGCTCACCCTTTGTATATATACATGTTTTTAGATGTTGATGCAGGTTACATGGTGGATGATTATATGAACGCTCCGACGTATGGTGGTGTTGCTGTGTTGGATGTGTAGGCAGGAGAGGACGAGCATGACGCTTCATGCGAGTGCCCTTTCTGCGTGTACCTTTGATTTGACTTTTATTTATTTTCATTATTTTCGGTTGGATTAAAGTGATGTAATGGTATTATATTTATGGTTCGGATTTGAATAATTGGATACTTATTTAAATTATCAATAGATACTCAGTTCATTCTATTTTAAAGACTTCCACTGTACTATTTATATTCTGATTGTGGTTATGTGTAATGGTTTGTATGAGTGTACACGGCCTATTCGAGATCTTGGTGTGAACCGTTGGTTCAATGACGGTTCAGTCACACCATTCTGGTTGGATCAGAATTGAGGTGTGACAACTTGGTATCAGAGCCCTCGGTTTCTGTCCAACAAACCAAATTGCACTTAACTAAGTCGATGAACTGAGTTAGGAAATATTAAAAATTTTGAATACAAACACACCCTAAGCATTGTTTGATATCTGAGACTGATTAAGAAAGAGCATAATATACTATACTAAATATGAAACTTAACATGTGCATACACTAGTTAGGTGAAACATGAAAACTTTCATTAAATAAGAAAAATGAGTATGAGATAATTAGTGCTACAGGGTACAGTCCACAAACCGGACAGTTACCCTGTTATATAAACCATCTAAAGAAAGAAAATAAAGAGGGACAATCATGGGGTAGGGGACCTGGGAGGAATAGGGTCTGCTATATCATAATCTCGCTCGTAAGCGATCCTGAGCCAGTGCACCTGATCCTCTGTGACTCTGAGGCTGCGAGCCAACTGCGCCAAGTCACGGCTCATCTCACCCTGAGCGTCCCTGATCTCCATAATCATACCCATCATGGTGTCGGAAGAAGGCTGAGATGGTCCAGCTGTAGAGGTAGACAGTGGTGCTACAGGTGTAGGCTGTGGGACAGGCACTGGTGCTTCCCGAGCCATATCGTCATCATCATCCCCAGCCTCTGCCGCATAGGCCGCATTGGCTGCTGCTGCTACTACTGCTGCGGCTGCTACTCTCCCGAGTGGACGATGGCGAGCCTCCAACTCGTCATCGCTAATGGGCAGATCGACCATCTGCATCCTTTGAATAGCCTCCCAGTCAATGTCGGAGGTCATGGTATCCTCAACAGTCACCTCGCCTCTCATGCTCACACCCAGGTGATGTAGAAGGAAGGTGATGAGACGACCGTATGGAAGGTTTCCTGATGCATGGTCCTGATGATGAGGTAAGGGAGAGAGACCCGCTCCCCGGTGCAGATGCAGTAGGTGATGTACTGAGTGAGCTGAGATAACTCACTGTAGTGGCTGCTCTGGGGCACAATGTCGTGCTGGATGATGCGGCTGTAGACTCAAGCTAGGGGCTTCAGACTAGCCGCCTTCATAGGAGCCCCAAGATTGAGGATCTGCTCTGGGATCTCTCGGCGTAAGTCCTCGCTCAGATAACCCTTCACCTTTGGAGGGTAGTATACTAAGTCTCCATCATTGGGTAGCCCCAGCAGATCAGCTAATTGGTGGGTGTTGAAGGAGATAGGTACCCCCTTGACATAGCTGGAAATGCACAAGTCCCTACCCTGGTTGGGATCGTTGACATCCCCATGCAGCTCCAGGTTAGCATAAAAATGCTTAACCAGGTTGGGACAGGTGGTATCTGTGTAGGATATTACAGGCACCCACCTAAGCGCGTCGAAAGCGGCTAGCACATCGAACCTCTCTAGCTGATCCAAGTTAACTCGACGCCCAGATTCGATGTTTTTGCTATCGAACCATGGGAAACGAGCTTGTGCCTCCAAGGATTGAAACCAACGCTCGTCGAGTTGTGGAGCGGGTAGCTGAGAAGCGCGAACGCTCGAGCCATGAGGACGTTTGCCAAGAGCACGTCGTGGAGCCATTAAACTGCAAAACAAAAAGGAAATAAGAAAAAATGTTAGATTTTGTCGAAATTTCGACAGCATAACGACTGTAATTCAAGAAAAATCCTTGAACTCACCCAAAAACATGGGGAGGAGGACTTACGTAACCCCCACATTCTTCAACAAACCAATCACATGCAATTACAATAAGAAATTTCAGGAATTTGAGAAAAATCAAGAAATTTTGAATTTTTTGAAAACCTAGGTTAAAAAGTGTAAAAATTCGATTTTTGTGAAAACCGTTCGGTGAACTTCAAATTAGTTGAGGGCTTTTGCTCTTAGGGGTCCCTACACTCTTTCTAAGCCGAAGGAAAAGAGTTCCTACGGTTGGAATCTCTCAATCAAAGAAAAACCTAGAATTCTACATAAAGACGTATGAAAAATTTATAAAAACTTGAAAGAGGGGGAAGAGACTTACCTGGAGACGATATGCCAAGTCCGAATCGCAAGGAAACCCCTTCTGGAGTGACCGGTCAGACTGTAAAAGCTCGGAATGGCAGAGAGGAATCGCCACCAGAGAGAAAAGAGAAAGAAAAGTGAGAAAAATTCTCACTTTTCGTGATTTTAAAAGCAAATCTGGGCATACCAGTCGACGGTTTTGCCTATACCGGTCGACCGGTATCCCTACAGGCATGCGACCGCTATGTCTCGGTCAGAATTTTAATTCTGATCGATCGAATATATCGGTCGCAGCACTGTCTATAGAGTGTCGACCGGTATCCCTCCAGGCATGCGACCGCTATGTCTCGGTCAGAATTTTAATTCTGACCGGTCGACTATATCGGTCGCAGCATATTCTACAGTTGTGCGATCGGTATGTTGCGACTGGTCAGCACCAGAATAGTCAAAAAAATCTCTGAAAAATTTTAAAATTTTGTAAATTTAAATACTCCTTTTTGCGACTGTTTCTCCTTATATTGTTCAAGACTAACACCACTATTGTTTCATCCTCATGTGTTATGTCTTCTTCTCAGATTCAAACAGAATAGTCTGAGATGGTGGGTGGAAACGGTCGTAGGGGTCGAAAGCGTCACCAGGCTAGGATGCGCCTCGAGGAAGAAGAACAGGTTGAACCAGGCCATGTTAGAGAGCCAAGCCCAGAAGTTGAGGAAGAACAGGTTCCAGAGGTACCGACAAATTTACCTGGCCCACCTCACAGGAATTCGGAGACCATTGTTACAAACCTGGTCTATCAGATGCAAGCTCAGCAGAAAGAATTCCTGAGCGAGATACTGAAGATGTTCAGGCCACCGGGTTCTGTTCCCATTGGAGGTACGCCCGAGTCTGGAGGTAATAATACTACATAGCCGACGCATGGTAGTCCTGGACTGATGGGCCAACCCCAGAATGTACCACCACCGCACCAGTTTCCGTCATCTTTTGCTTATCAGGGAGCATATCCGTACCCACCACCATGGTACGGAATGAATACACAGGGATAGCACGATCTGAGCAGCGCAGTGGATAGATTCCTAAAGTTGAAGCCTTCATCTTTCACAGTTAAAACAGGGAAACCATTGTGGCCAGCACAGTGGGTTGCAGAGATGGAGAAGAATTTCCATCTAATGACTTGTTCAGAGGATGAAAAGGTCCTATTTGCCACTCACATGCTGAAAGAAGATGCAAATGCTTGGTGGAATTCTACACGGGCATATTTGGAGACGAAGCATACACAGGTGGATTGGGAAGTGTTCAAGGTTTCCTTCTTCGATAAGTATTTTCCGAAGATCTTCAGAGATCAGATGGAGAAGGAGTTCCTTAATCTACAGCAGTCTCAATCGACTGTGGATGCTTATTAGCAGAGGTACGAGGAGTTATTTTTCTTCGCACCGGCAAGTATGCAATAAGAAGAGACCAGGACACGTAGGTTCACTATGGGACTACGTAGAAGCATTAGAGAGCACATATTGGGTCTGGACAAGAAAATTTACAATGAGGCTGTACAGGTTGCAAGGGTGATAGAGTCCAGTCAGCGGGACAGCTTCTTCGCACAGAACAGGGGAATGAAGAGACCCGCTATTGAGAGTTCGGGTGGCGGTAACAATAGACCCTTCCGCCCATATAGGGCGTAGACCGCTACAGTACCTGCTAGAAACAACACGGCACCACTTGTGCCACAGAACGCCGGATTCAACCCGAATATAAAATGTTTCAACTGTCAACAAGTGGGTCATATAGCAAGGACCTGCACTCTACCTAGGAAGCAACCTCCTCAGTAAGGAAAAGTATATGCGGTCACCACTGAAGAGGCAGCCGCATCACCTGATGTGGTCACTGGTATGACTCTATCCCTTACTATTTGGCTTACTATTTTCATTGTGTGTATGCGCATGTAGAACAGATAATAAAATTTCAGGAATTGTAAATGTAGCTGGTATACCTGCTAGAGTACTATTTGACTCTGGGGCCACGCACTCCTTTGTTTCTATTTCCTTTGGGAAGCGAATGGAGTTACCAATTAAGCACTTGAACCCAAGCTTGATAGTTCGCTCTCCACTAGGAGTCGAAGTGGCTTTGACTGAATATTATGGACCATGTACAGTTTGTATTGAGGGCCGAGACTTAGAAGCAAGTTTGGTACTACTTGAGATGGCAGACTTTGATGTCATCTTGGGAATGGATTGGCTAGGCCATCATTCAGCTATCCTATTATGTGGTAAAAGGAAGCTTGTGCTTATAGACAAAAAGGGAAAGGAGTATAGCTTCACTGGGATCAAGCTAACTAGGAAGCGGAAGCTGATCCTCTCCGCCCTAAAAGCCAAGCGATGCTTAGAGAAAGGGGGAGTGGGGTATCTAGTATCTGTAGTCGACATCATGGCGGAGTCACACAAAATGGAAGATATAGATGTGGTTTGAGAGTTCCCAGATGTATTTCCAGAGGAGCTTCCAGGTCTACCATCGGACAGGGCTACAGAGTTTGTAATAGAACTTATGCCAAGTTCGGCGCCGGTGTCTAAAGCACCATACAGGATGGCCCCTACCGAGTTAAAGGAGTTGAAGACCCAATTATAAGAATTGTTAGATAAGGGTTTCATACGACCTAGCATATCGCCTTGGGGAGCACCTGTATTATTTGTCAAGAAGAAAGACAGAAGTGTAAGGCTGTGTATTGACTACCGTGAGCTGAACAAGTTGACGATCAAGAATCGGTATCCTTTGCCTAGAATCGATGATCTGTGCGATCAATTGCAGGGTGCAAAGGTTTTCTCGAAGATTGATCTCCGATCGGGGTATCACCAATTGAAGATCAAGGCCAGAGATATTCCGAAGACTGCTTTCAGAACACGGTATGGGCATTATGAGTTTCTAGTCATGTCATTCGGGTTGACCAACGCCCCAGCGTCATTCATGGAACTGATGAACCTAGTGTTTCATGATATATTGATCTACTCAAAGGAGATGGAGGCTCATACAACACACTTAAGAGCAGCCCTACAACGGCTAAGACAAGAGAAGCTTTATGCGAAGTTCAAGAAGTGTGAGTTTTGGCTGAAGGAAGTAGCTTTCTTGGGCCATGTAGTATCTGAAGACGGTATCAAGGTTGATCCAAGTAAGATAGCTGTTATAGTAGGATGGAAAGCACCAAAATCTGTTGCGGAGATTCGTAGTTTCCTTGGGTTGGCTGGTTATTATAGAAGATTCGTGGAAGATTACTCCAGGATCACTGTTTCACTCACCAGATTGACCAAGAAGGGAGAGAAATTCATATGGAAAGAAGTGCTTTCAGACTTTGAAGTCAAGACTAGTCTCTGCACCTATCTTGACCATCCCAAAACCAAGCGTACCATTTACTTTATATACGGATGCTTCGGGGTTGGGTATTGGGTGTGTACTGATGCAAGGAGAACAGGTGATTGCTTATGCATCAAGACAGTTAAAGGGGCATGAGAAGAACTATCCTACGCATGATTTGGAGTTAGCAGCGGTTATACATGCAATCAAGACTTGGAGACACTACTGTATGGTGAGAAGTTTCAGATCAAGTCAGATCACAAGAGCTTAATTTATCTTTTCACTCAGAAGGATTTGAATATGAGACAGAGAAGATGGCTGGAGTTATTAAAAGATTTTGATTGTGACATCCAGTACCATCCGGGTAAAGAAAATGTGGTGGCTAACGCCTTAAGCAGAAAGTGGACATCGAAACCTGAGGCAGGACCAAGTGCAAATGCTGCATTATGTGCCGCAGCCTCAAGTTCAATTGAAGGCGATGAAGAGTATATAATAGAGACCGCAGAAGATCCAGTCGAGCAAGGCTTAATTAATAAGTTCACCATGATGTTCGCAGCTTTGAAGATCTCACTGGATCTAGTTGATGAAGTCAAGGTAGCAATCCTACAGGATCCACATCTCAAGACAGTGCAAGAAGACTTAGAGAAAGGTACGAGCAATCCTGACTTTACCTTGGATTCAGACAAAGTACTCAGGTATCGTGGACGGTTATGTATACCTGAGAGTGAAGACTGCAATATTAGAGATCGAGTTATGACTGAAGCTCATTACACTCTATATTCGATACATCCAGGAAGTACCAAAATGTATCATGATTTAAGAAGACTATATTGGTGGAGGGGTATGAAAGCAGATATAGCTCGTTTCGTGTTCCAATGTCTGAATTGTCAACAAGTTAAAGCGGAAAGGCAGAGACCCGTAGGTTTACTACAGCCATTATCGAAACCTGCATGGAAGTGGGATTGCATTACCATGGATTTCGTCACTGGCCTACCTTGACACCAAGGTCAGTGGATGCAGTTTGGGTAATAGTAGATCGACTCACAAAGACAGCTCGATTCATTGCGGTCATACCTCAGTATACCATGGAGAAATTGGCCAAGTTATATGTGGATAATATAGTCAGACTTCATGGCGTTCCAGAGAGTATAGTATCTGATAGAGATCCCCGTTTTACATCAAAGTTCTGGGAAGGATTACAGAAAGCTATGGGAACAAAGTTGAAGTTCAGTACATCTTTTCACCCTCAGACGGACGGACAGTTAGAATGAACTATTCAAATTTTAGAAGATATGCTCCGAGCTTTGCATTAGATTTCAAGGGGGCTTGGGATGAGAAACTATCACTTATTGAGTTTTCTTATAACAACAGCTATCAGGCTACAATTCAGATGGCCCCATATGAAGCACTCTATGGGAAGAAGTGTCGTACACCTCTGTTATGGAACGAGGTGGGAGAAAGAAGAATTATAGGACTGGAGTTTGTTAAAGAAACTTTCCGAGTGGTTGATCAAATCAAGGAGAGAGTAAAGACAGCTCAAGTCCGACAGAAGCACTATGCGGATAATTGACGTCGAGATCTGGAGTTTGCAGTGGGTGACAAAGTATTCTTGAAGGTATCACCGGTGCGAGGTCTGAAACGGTTTGGTAAGAAGGGGAAGCTATGCCCCAGGTATGTGGGACCATATGAGATATTGACCCGACGTGGTAATGTAGCATATCAATTGGCTCTACCACCATTTATGTCAAGCGTTCATAACGTGTTCCATGTATCATTACTGAAGAAGTACGTCAGAGATCCATCGCACATCTTGATCACTGATCCCCCAGACTTGACTGAAGACTTAACATTCGAAGTGGTGCCTGTGATGCTCTCAAGTCGAAAGGTACAACAACTTCGAACCAAGGATATCCATTATGTGAAGGTGCATTGGAGAAGCCAAAATGTCGAAGAAATTACTTGGGAAGAGGAGAGCGCAATGAGGAAGGAGTATCCTAATCTTTTCGACGATAAAGGTACGTTCAAATTTCGAGGCCAAAATTTCTTTCATGGGTGGGGGAGTTGTGAGACCTACATGCAAATTTCGGGACAAAATTTCTTTTAAGGGTGGGGGAGTTGTAAGACCCGCACTCCGTAACCCCGGTCTAAACCTTGGTTTTGTGTCGTAGCAGGTCTTTCGATCATCATCGGGCCAGAAGGGACGAGCGGATGACAAACAGGTACGAAATCGGATCAAAGACGGTCAAATATTCATCATTTTATGTTGATCGGTCGATGATACCGGTCGACCGGCCAGCTCTGCGCAGCTGGGTGCGGAGATCCGGAATTGGATCTCTGTGGGTCCCATTTTCCTAAACCCTAATGCCTGAACCTTCCTAATTCTAATAGGGTTACTAAACCCTAATTCTAGCCTATAAATACACCTTAAACCTCCTCAAATCCTTTCCATTATCTCTCACAAACTCTAGAGAAGAGAAGGAGGTTGGAAAGGAGAAGGAGCTAGGAAGAAGAAGGAGGTGCTGCCATTACCGTTCGACGACGCTCACGTTATGCCAGTCAACGGTAAGTGTTTGAATCATTCTTCTTACCCTATGATAGTTATAGGGGTAGATCAATACCATGCAAAGTAGGTATTGATCTAAAACCCTAAACTGGACCTTAAAACCCTAAGTTGTCGTCAAACCCTAGATTCGAGTTCCGAGATGATATTCATCGAAATAAGACTTGAATGAGTTGGGGATAACTCTAACTTAAAGCTTAGACTTAGAATGGATAAGAGAAACCCTAAAAATCTAAGGAAATCGATCGACGGCAGTAAAAAAACCAAGTGTATGGTCTTCCGGAGACATACCGGTCGACCATACCGGTTGCTAGTTTGCTCACAGAGCTGCAACCGGTATGTTGCGACTGTTCAGCTCTGAAAGGTTGGTTTTGGACTTTGTTGGTTTCCGATCAACATGAAACCCTAAAGAAAACTATTCTAATGAAACCCTAATAATATTGTAGGACTTTGTGACTTCCCGTTTGGATCTTGTGACGTGGAGCAAGTTAACAAACGAGCGTCAGGTAAGGGAATCTGACCTAAACCAATAATTAATGGACAGTAAGTCGATGTTAACCACCTGATTATATATGATGTGATGTTTGTGCATATTCACATGCCATCTTTTAATTTCAGTTATTATTACTGTTCATGATGCTTTAGCTCTATCTCTATGCCATAGGGAGTTATGTTGGGATAGGGTCTACCTGCGTATTATTTCTATCCTAGTGGGTTAGTTGCGGATAGGGCATCAGGGAAGGTGTGGGAATGCCTTAGCTCTATCTCTATGTCGTAGACGGTTGTGCTGGGATAGAGCATACATTGATGACATATAGGATTGGTTAGTTGCGAGCCCAGTTTGCGAGCCCTGGCCAGTAGCGGCTTAGGTACTGGTATGGGTAGAGCATCAGGGGAGGTATGGGGGTATCTTAGCTCTATCTCTATTCCATGATGGGTGCATGTGGGACAATGGGGGTGTGATCCATGAGGTGTCACACACTCGTGTACAGAGGTGCGGGGGCCACCAAACCTTTCTATAGCACATTGCAAACTTAAAACCAGACCACAGCATAAAATGATTGTTACTCATGCATAATATTGTGAAACTGTCTGATTGTCTTACTGAGCTAAGTTGTGAGCTCACCCTTTGTATATATACATATTTTTAGATGTTGATGCAGGTTACACGGTGGATGATTATATGAACGCTCCGACGTATGGTGGTGTTGCTGCGTTGGATGTGCAGGCAGGAGAAGACGAGCATGACGCTTCATGCGAGTGCCCTTTCTGCATGTACCTTTGATTTGACTTTTATTTATTTTTATTATTTTTGGTTGGATTAAAGTGATGTAATGGTATTATATTTATGGTTTGGATTTGAATAATTGGATACTTATTTAATTTATCAATAGATACTCAGCTCATTCTATTTTAAAGACTTCCGCTGTACTATTTATATTCTGATTGTGGTTATGTGTAATGGTTTGTATGAGTGGACACGGCCTATTCGAGATCCTGGTGTGAACCGTTGGTTCAATGACGGTTCACTCACACCATTCTGGTTGGATCAGAATTGGGGTGTGACATTGCACGAGTCTTCTTGCTCGTTGAGTAGACCAATATGTCATCAATGAATACGATGACCGAAGTGTCCAACATGTCATGAAACACTCGGTTCATCAGTTCCATGAACGACGCTGGAGCGTTAGTCAACTCGAATGACATTACAAGGAACTCATAATACCCATACCTTGTCTTGAAAGCAGTCTTCGGAATATCCATTGCCTTGATCTTCAATTGGTGATACCCTGATCTAAGATCAATCTTCGAGAAAACCTTTGCACCCTGCAACTGGTCGAACAGATCATCGATCCTAGGCAAAGGGTATCGATTCTTAATAGTTAACTTGTTCAACTCTCGATAGTCGATACATAGTCGTACACTATCGTCCTTCTTCTTGGTGAACAAAACAGGTGCTCCCCATGGCGATATGATTGGTCGTATGAAACCTTTATCTAGTAGTTCTTGTAGTTGGGTCTTCAAATCTTTTAATTCAGTAGGGGCCATCCTGTACGGTGCCTTAGACACTGGCGCCAATCCTGGCATAAGGTCTATCACGAACTCTGTAGCCCTGTCTGGAGGTAGACCTGGTAGATCTTCTGGAAATACATCTGGCAACTCTCATACCACATCTAGATCTTCCATCTTTGGCACCTCTACAGTGAGGTCGACTATAGACACTAAGTACCGCACTCCTCCCTTCTCTAAGCATCTCTTAGCTTTTAGGGCAGAGAGGATCAGCTTCTGCTTCCTAGGTAACTTGGTTCCAGTGAAGCTAAACTCCTTTCCCTTATCATCTTTAAACAAAAGTTTTCTTTCACCACATAATAAACTAGCTGAATGATGGCCTAGCCAATCCATTCCCAAGATGACGTCAAAGTCTGCCATCTCAAGTTGAACCAGATTTGCTTCTAGGTTTCGGCCCTCAATACTAACTGTACACGGCCCATAGTATTCATTCAACGCCATTTCTACTGTCACACCCCAATTCTGCACTATTCAGAATGATGTGAAGAACCGCTAATAAACCAACGGTTCAACCAAGATCTCAAATAGGCTATCCCTGCGTTATCTAAACTTACACACATCCGTAATCATAATCAGAGTAAATACACAATAGCGGAAGTCTTATAATAACATGAACTGAGAAACTAAGATGATATTAATAATTTAATAGAAAATTATTCTGTTTTCAACTGAGACATAAATATTTAAATACCAAATACATATCTTAATAAATCCAATAAAGAAACCTATAAAATATCTAATCAAATACACAAGAGTTGCACTCGCAAGAGGAGTCGTGTCTATCCACTTCAGCTTCAGCTTCCATTGCTGCCACGTTCCCGTACGCAGATGCATTCTTTTAGTCTTCAACAGTATAACCTGCATCATCAACTAAAAATATTCGACGTCGAGGGGTAAGCACACATCACGGCTCAGTGAGTAGCCAAAACAATACAACAATACATATGCATGCAATCAATTTATATCTTTGGTCTGGTTTAAAGTTTGCAGTATGCAATAGAAAGGTTTAGGTAGTCAAAGGTCGCGTTTATTGACCCTGCCTCTATACAAGAGTGTGAGACGTCACCCGAAGATCACGTTTATTGTCGACTCACATGCACCCAACCATGAACATTATATAACAAAAGTTACGTTTATTGCTATATAGTGCCATACCAACACGTAAGCCCCTGTTAGCGAGGGCTGCAAACTGGGCTCGCAACTAACCAATCCTAATGCCAAAAGTGTATCCAAGGCCTCACCCCAGCATCCCTCAGAATGTCCATAGAGATAGAGCTAAGGCCCCCCGGTAGAGTCAGAGACTACAAGGATCGAGACCACCTCCCCTGATACTCTACGACATAATAGTTCTGCTAAAGTAATGGTGATACGACGATGCCAATGCACAAGACTTGAGTTAGAGATAGAGCTAAATTGCTGAGACCCACCGAAGGTTAACGTTTATTGACGTTCTCATCACACCTCCCCTGATACTCGCTCGCATCAAGTACATCAACCACACACATACAAGCACATGCCTATTCCTATCATCATCATCATCATCATGTTATAAACAATAAAGTAACTATGCATGAACAAGTAATAGAAATATTGGATGGCATGCTGTATGCACATTACAAACATATTCGCATAGAATCAAGCATGGCATAGGACTCAAGAAATAGAAAATAATTTTTGTTACTAACCAATTTAGTTTGGAGTTCTGGTTCCTCACCTTAGCTTGCTATAAAATGTTTTTCCAAGCTTTAGAATCACCTTTACAGTGTTATTATATTGCTAGAAGACCTAACGATGTCGATAGAATTTAATTAGAATTAATTCTAGATTTAAAAACCATGCTGTTAACTGAGGGTCGGAGGTAGGGTCGGTGTCCTGATCGACCCTGGGTGCGACCCTCCCCAGATTCTGAACTTCCCGAACACTGAGGGTCGATGGTTAGGAACACCTAGGGTCGGATGGTCATCGACCCTCGGTGCGACCCTCTATGCACTTTGGTCCAATACCCTCTCTTTAATCCATTCTTCGTGTTTGGGGTCCTATGGCTTGCTTCTACATTCCATTAAACATTCATTCCATGGTTTGGAACCACGAATCAACCACCTAGATAGCTTTCATGCATTCTTCTATGGTTTTTCATGAAAACTTAACCATAGGTTGATGGTTTGGGTTTCTCCGAGATCACACTCTCTCCAATAACTATCCTAAGGTCTGTAGAAACTCATGGAATTAGTATCCATACCTGAGAAGATTACTTTTTCTCTGAAATTCTTCTCCTTTTTGCTAAGTTCTCTTCCTTGCCTTTCTTCTTCCTCTTTTCCTTCACCTCTCTTTCTCTCAATTCAATTAGGGTTGTGAAAGGAGTGAAACTGGCTTAGGGACGTCCTTTAAATAGAGTAGGAATATCCTAAAATAAGTCCCTTTGAGATTAGGAAAGAATCCCAATCGAAAATTAGGATATTTCCTAATTTTATTTTCTTACGGCAACCGAGGGCCGATGATCCCGTCGACCCTAGGGTCCTAAGCTGTCCGACCCTCCCTTCAAAACTGAGGGTCTGACTTTCTATTTTGGGAGGTCCGACCCTTCTTAGCTGGGTATGCGACCCTTCCCCTATTTTAAGTGTTTTTGGGACGATTTGATACTTGGGATCTCGATCTCCTTCACGCCCTTGGTCCATTTGACTCGACCATGATGGGTAAACCTAGTTCAAGGTGGTAAGACCGGGTTATATTGACACGGGTCTTACAACTCCCCTCAACTTATAAAAATTTTGCCCTCAAAATTATACGTACCTTTTGAATCAAATAAGTGAGGGTATTGCTTCCACATAGCATTTTCTTCTTCCCATGTAATTTCTTCCATGTCTTTACTTTTCCATGTGACCTTAACATAGTAGACATCTCTGTTGCGTAGACGTTGAACCTTTCGACTAGTGATTTCTGTTGGTGTTACTTCAAATGTCAAATCATCAGTCAATTCTGACAAATCCACTATCAAAACATGCGTTGGGTCTTCGACATACTTCTTCAATAGGGAAATGTGAAATACGTCATGCACATTTGACATAGATGGTGGTAGTGCTAACTGATAAGCCACTTTTCCATGCTTAGCTAGAATTTCATACGGCCCGACATATCTGGGACTTAGTTTCCCTTTCTGTCCGAACCTCTTCAATCCTCACATGGGCGATACCTTCAAAAATACTTTATCACCTACTGCGAACTCCAAATCTCTTCGTCGAGTATCTGCATATTGCTTCTGACGGTTCTGAGTTGTTCTCACTTTTTCCTTGATGATGTCGACCACTCGACAGGTCTCTTCAACAAATTCCGGTCCAACAATACTACGTTCTCTAACTTCATTCCAGAACAAGGGAGTTTGACACTTCCTGCCATACAGTGCTTCATAAGGTGACATCTATATAGTAGCCTGATAACTGTTGTTATACGCGAACTCGATCAATGGCAACGTTTCATCCCATGATCCTTTGAAATCAATTACACATGCTCGTAGCATATCTTCTAGAATCTGAATTGTACGCTCCGACTGTCCATCTGTCAGTGGGTGGAATGCAGTACTGAACTTCAACGTTGTACCCATAGCCTTTGGCAATCCTTCCCAAAACTTGAAAGTAAATCGTGGATCTCTATCCGACACAATGCTTTCTGGAACACCATGTAATCGAACAATATCATCCACATACAGCTTCGCTAACCTTTCCAGTGTATACTGAGGTCGTATAGGTATAAAGTGAGCTGTTTTAGTCAGACGGTCCACAATCACCCAAACTGCGTCAACTACTCGAGGAGTCAATGGTAGTCCCGTGAAGAAGTCCATAGTGATGCAGTCCCATTTCCATGCTGGTTCCGGTAATGGCTGTAACAGTCCTGCGGGTCTTTGTCATTCAGCCTTAACTTTTTGACAGTTTAGGCATTGAGACACGAACTTAGCTACATCTGCTTTCGTTCCCCTCCACCAATATAGTTTCTTTAGATCATGATACATTTTTGTACTTCCAGGATGTATCGAATAGATGGTGGTGTGGGCTTCCTTCATCAGTCGGTGTCTAATGTCTACACTTTCTGTTTCAGGTACACATATTCTTCCTTTGTATTTCAGTACTTTGTCATCATCCAAGGTGAACTCAGGATTAGTCCTACCTTTTTCAATATCTTCTTGTACTGTTCTCAGATAAGGATCTGCTTTGATAGCTGTCTTCACTTCATCCACTATATCCGGTATAATCTTCAATGCCGCGAACATATTCGAAAACCGATGAATAAACCCTTGGTTGGCTGATCCATCCATTGTATCTATCACATACTGCTTGTTGTCGTAATTGAATACCATTTTGGTAGTACACATTGCTGCAGTCGTGCTAACTTCTCCTTGAGATTTTTTCATTGCTTTTCTGCTTAATGCATCCGCTACTACGTTCGCTTTTCCTGAATGATACTGGATATCACAATCATAGTCTTTGAATAGTTCCAGCCATCTTCTTTGTCTCATATTCGACTCCTTCTGATTAAATAAATAAGTAAGACTTTTATGGTCCGACTTAATCTGAAATTTCTCTCCGTATAAGTAATGTCTCCATATCTTGACAACATGTACTACTGTCGCTAACTCCAAATCATGAGTGGGGTAATTTTTTTCATGTACCTTCAACTGTCTCGAGGCATACGCAATTACTTGCTCTCCTTGCATAAGTACACATCCTAATCCCAATCCCGACGCATCAGTGTATAAGGTAAACGTCTGTCCTGGAATAGGAATAGTCAAAATCGGGGCGGATATCAATCTGGACTTCAGCGTTTGGAAACTCTTCTCACATTTATCGGTCCACACGAACTTTTCACCTTTCTTAGTCAAACTGGTGGGAGGTACGGCAATCTGAGAATAGTTTTCTATGAATCTCCGATAATAACCAGCTAGACCCAGAAAACTTCTGATTTTCGAAACGCTCTTTGGTTCTTCCCACTTTACAATAGCCTCGATCTTGTTGGGGTCTACTTTGATTCCTTCAGCGGATACTACATGGCCTAAGAAGGCGACTTCACTTAGCCAAAACTCACACTTTGAAAATTTGGCATATAACTTCTCTTTCCTTAAACGCTGTAGGGCTGTGTTTAGGTTCTTGATATGGGTTTCCTTGTCCTTGGAGTATACCAATATGTCATCAATAAATACTATAACCGACGTATCCAACATATCGTGGAAGACTCGGTTCATAAGTTCCATGAACGTTGCCGGTGCATTAGTTAATCCGAAAGACATAACCAAAAATTCATAATGTCCATATCTGGTCCTGAAAGCTGTCTTCGGAATATTACCTTCTTTAATTTTCAACTGATGATAGCTTGATCGAAGATCGATCTTAGAAAATACTTCCGCTCCTTGTAACTGATCGAACAAGTCATCGATCCGAGGTAGTAGATATCGATTCTTGATTGTCAGTTTATTCAACTCCCGATAGTCTATATATAATCGAACGCTACCATCCTTCTTCTTTACGAACAACACCGGTGCCCCCCATGGAGATATACTGGGTCGAATATAACCCTTGTTCAGCAGTTCTTGTAGTTGCACTTTTAATTCCTTCAGTTCTGTAGGAGCCATTCTATAAGGTGCTTTTGACACTGGTGCGGCTCCGGGTATAAGGTCTATCACAAACTTCGTGGCTCGGTCGGGTGGTAATCCAGGTAGTTCCTCTGAAAATACGTCAGGATAGTCCCACACGACATCAATATCTTCCATTCGTGGAGCATCCTTGGTTAGGTCGACCACGGATACTAGATATCCGATTGCCCCCTTCTCAAGGCACTTCTTAGCCTTTAGTGCTGAAAGTATGAGCTCGCGTCTTCGGGGAAGTTTGGTTCCCGAAAAACTTAATTCTGCTCCTTCTTTGTCTTTGAACGTTAGCTTCTTTTCGGCGCATAATAGATTTACAGAATGTCGAGCTAACCAGTCCATTCCCAAGATGACATCAAAGTCTGCCATCTCAAGTTGTATCAAGGTTGCATCTAAAGTCTTCTCTCCAATGAGAACTGGACATGGTCCATAACCTTTCTCTAGTTCCACTTCTAACCCCATCGGTGATCGTACAAGTAATTTGTAGTCTAATGTTTTGATGGGTAATTTCGTCTTCTTTCCAAATGACACATATATAAATGAATGAGTAGCTTTGGAATCGAAGAGTACTCTGGCGGGTATGCCATTTATAGGTACAATACCTGTGATTTATCTTTACTTAGTCTACATGCTCATTCAATGTAATTATAACTTTAAAAAGTTTCAGTCATACCTGTGACCACATTGGGTGATGCGGCAGCATCCTCTGATGTAACAACATATACCCGTCCCTGATGTAACTGCTTCTTGGGCTTTGGGCACTCCCTTGCCATATGTCCGGGTTGGTTGCAGTTAAAACACTTCAGGACATCAGAATTTGGCTTTGGCAGAGGTTGAGCTGCTGGAGTAGTCTTGGTTGCAGCAGTAAAATTTTGAGGACGGAAAGGCTTATACGTCCTGTTATTGCCTCTGTTGTAGGAATTTCCGGCTGGCCTTTTGATGCCTCTGTTCTGAGTAAAATAACTCTCCTTCTGGCTCGATTCAATCACTCGAGCAATCTGGACAGCTTCGTTATAAATTTTCTTCTCTAAGCCCAGAACATGTTCTCTGATGCTTCCTCTCAGTCCCGTGACGAACCTACGGGTTTTGGTATCTTCTTCTTGCATGCTAATCGGTGCAAAGAAAAACAGCTCTTCGTAGCACTGTTGATATGAGTCCACAGTCATCTGTCCCTGATATAGGCTCAGGAACTCCTTCTCCATCGAATCTCTAAAGCTCCATGGAAAATATTTTTCAAAGAAGGCTTATTTATATATAGCCCATGTTAGTAGGGCGTGCTTGGTCAGTAGATATGCCTTCGTGGATTTCCACCAATGATGTGTGTCGCCCTTGAGCATGAAGGTGGCGCATAGTACTTTCTCTTCCTCTGTGATAGTCATCATAGGAAATTTCTCTCCATCTCGTCTATCCAGTGGGCTGGCCACAACGGATCAGACGGTTTGCCATTGAATTCTTTGGGTTTCATCTTCAAAAATCTCTCCACTAGTCGGGAGTAGTCCAACTGATTTTGGGGTTTTGCCCCAAACATATGGGGTGGATACTGATAATTCCCCTGAGTTGCTTCCGGTACCTGCACTGGAATCTGTGTAGCCGGTTGTTGAGGTGTCTGAGGAGTTGGGTGGTTACCCACCGGTGCTGCACTGGCTTGTCCTGTGTGCATGGGTGCAGCCTGAGTGGCTTGAAATATAATTCCCATGGCAACCTGCATCTGAGCCTGTGCGTATTGCATCTGCTGTGCCAGATTCATCACCACTGTTGCTAGCTCTGGTGGTGGAGGTGGCAAATTTGTAGGGTTTGTCGGTTCTGGATTACCCGGTGCATAGTTATTTTCTTGACTGGTCTCCTCCACGGGTGGTGGTGGTGGGACAACATTTTGGGTCTGTCGGGTCACCCTACGTCCAGACATAATTCTTTTATGTGATTGGTGGTGCCTTATGACGGCCCCATGGTGTACTGTGCACCTGGAGAGCCCCAGTTTGTTGAGATGGAGATGAGGGCAGAGATCGACAATCAGCTGCTACGACCTGATCGCTGGCAGATGAGAGCTTGTTATTTGCGTCCAGCTCCACGGGTCTTCTGTAAGATTATCCAGCATAATCTGATCCCGCAGAGTGGGCACTATGAGAGGGTTTCTCAGCTGACTCAGTTTCTGATATACAGTATCTGCACTCGCCAGCCCGTTTGCCTTCCATACATCATCATGCGGACTATGATTAGTGCTACAATATCCGGTCATAGGGGTAATCTAGCCTATGGACGCATGATTACAGTGCTACTAACCCGTTTGGGGGTTGACCTGGTGGATGAGAAGATCCAGGAGAAGACCTTTTCTTCGCCTCTAGATTGGGAGGCAATCTGCAAGATGGGTATGCGGGATGCCCAAGTTAGTGATGAGGAGAGGAACGCGATGGTGCGCCCTCACACTCATATCAAGATGCTGATGCTGAGGCTGCTGCTGCCGCTGCTAGAGCCCATGTGGATCCTATCGATGATGACGGCCGCATGTATATGGATGTTGACGCGATACCACCGCCTTCACCTATGCATGCGGCTAGTGTTGGTACTTCTTCTGCGGCGGATCCTGTACCTAAGGCTGGTCCTTCGCATGCGGCTGGTCCATCACTCCCACCTTCTGACATGATGGAGATGCTGCAGGAGATCAGGGAGGCTCCGCGCAGATCTGACCTGAGTATGGAGGAGTTATTAGACGCTCAGCGGGTGAGAGTGGATGAGCTGCTAGCTGCCCAGCACATATCAGATACGCGGATGGGAGAGCTCATAAAGGTTCAGCGTGCGACTGATAGAAGGGTAGCCGATCTCACAGCTAGTCTACAGACGACCCAGACTCAGATAGCCTGGTTGACTAGAGTCTATGCTAAGGACTATGACAGAGATCGTGGGGCTCTGCCTCCTCCTTCGCCTCCAGCTTCCTGAGTGTACTTTAGTTACCTTGTACTTCAGAGTAACTGTCCGGGTTGTGGACTGTACTCTGCTTTCATTATGTATATACGTTTTGTTTCGCTCTCATTATATGTAACTTGTTTCCCCTTTAGTAGATTCATTATTCTCTTTTTAAATTTGGTCTCAATCATCACTGGTGCTTATAATGTGTTAATATTATAGTTTTTACTTTTATTCTATCTCAGTTCACAATTGTCTCGAATGTATGTTAGTTCAGCGGGCAAGGCCTGAGATGCTCTGATACCAAGTTGTCACACCCCAATTCTGCACTATTCAGAATGATGTGATGAATGGCTAATAAACCAACGGTTCAACCAGGATCTCAAATAGGCTATCCCCGCGTTATCTAAACTTACACACATCCGTAATCATAATCAGAGTAAATACACAATAGCGGAAGTTTTATAATAACATGAACTGAGAAACTAAGATGATATTAATAATTTAATAGCAAATTATTCTGTTTACAACTGAGACATAAATATTTAAGTACCAAATACATGTCTTAATAAATCCAATAAAGAAACCTATAAAATATCTAATCAAATACACATGAGTTGCACTCGCAAGAGGAGTCGTGTGTATCCACTTCAGCTTCAGCTTCCATCGCTGCCACGTTCCCGTACGCAGACGCATTCACATAGTCTTCAATGGTATAACCTACATCATCAACTAAAAATATTCGACGTCAAGGGGTGAGCACACATCACGGCTCAGTGAGTAGCCAAAACAATGCAACAATACATATGCATGCAAATCAATTTATATCTTTGGTCCGGTTTAAAGTTTGCAGTATGCAATAGAAAGGTTTAGGTAGTCAAAGGTCGCGTTTATTGACCCCGCCTCTATACAAGAGTGTGTGACGTCACCCGAAGATCACGTTTATCATCGACTCACATGCACCCAACCATGAACATTATATAACAAAGGTTACGTTTAATGCTATATAGTGCCATACCAACACGTAAGCCCCTGTTAGCGAGGGCTGCAAACTGGGCTCGCAACTAACCAATCCTAATGCCAAAAGTGTATCCAAGGCCTCACCCCAGCATCCCTCAGAATGTCCATAGAGATAGAGCTAAGGCCCCCCGATAGAGTCAGAGACTACAAGGACTGAGACCACCTCCCCTGATACTCTACGACATAATAGTTCTGCTAAAGTAATGGCTATACGACGATGCCAATGCACAAGAATTGAGTTAGAGATAGAGCTAAAGTGCTGAGACCCTCCAAAGGTTAACGTTTATCGACGTTCTCATCACACCTCCCCTGATATTCGCTCGCATTAAGTACATCAACCACACACATACAAGCACATTCCTATTCCTATCATCATCATCATCATCATCATGTTATAAACAATAAAGTAACTATGCATGAACAAGTAATAGAAATATTGGATGGCATGCTGTATGCACATTACAAACATATTCGCATAGAATCAAGCATGGCATAGGACTCAAGAAATAGAAAACAGTTTTTGTTATTAACCAATTTAGTTTGGAGTTCTGGTTCCTCACCTTAGCTTGCTATAAGATGTTTTTCCAAGCTTCAGAATCACCTTTATAGTGTTATTATATTGCTAGAAGACCTAACAAAGTTGATAGAATTTAATTAGAATTAATTCCAGATTTAAAAACCATGCTTTTAACTGAGGGTCGGAGGTAGGGTCGGAGTCCTGATCGACCCTGGGTGCGACCCTCCCCAGATTCTGAACTTCCCAAACACTGAGGGTCGATGGTCAGGAACACCTAGGGTCGGATGGTCATCGACCCTCGGTGCGACCCTCTATGCACTTTGGTCCAATTCCCTCTCTTTGATCCATTCTTCGTGTTTGGGGTCCTATGGCTTACTTCTACATTCCATTAAACATTCATTCCATGGTCTGGAACCACGAATCAACCACCTAGATAGCTTTCATGCATTCTTCTATGATTTTCCATGAAAACCTAACCATAGGTTGATGGTTTGGGTTTCTCCGAGATCACACTCTCTCCAATAACTATCCTAAGGTCTGTAGAAACTCATGGAATTAGTATCCATACCTGAGAAGATTACTTTTTCTTTGAAATTATTTTCCTTTTTGCTAAGTCTTCATTGCCTTTCTTCTTCCTCTTTTCCTTCTCCTCTCTTTCTCTCAATTCAATTAGGGTTGTGAAAGGAGTGAAAGTGGCTTAGGGACGTCCTTTAAATAGAATAGGAATATCCTAAAATAAGTCCCTTTGAGATTAGGAAAGAATCCCAATCGAAAATTAGGAAATTTCCTAATTTTATTTTCTTACGGCAACCGTGGGTCGATGGGAGGGTCGATGATCCCATCGACCCTAGGGTCCTAAGCTGTCCGACCCTCCCTTCAAAACTGAGGGTCTGACTTTCTGTTTTGGGAGGTCCGACCCTGCTTAGCTGGGTATGCAACCCTTCCCCTATTTTAAGTGTTTTTGGGTCGATTTGATACCTGGGATCTCGATCTCCTTCACGCCCTTGGTCCATTTGACTCGACCATGATGGGTAAACCTACTTCAAGGTGGTAAGACCGGGTTAGATTGACACAGGTCTTACATCTACTCCCAACGGGGAGCGAACTATCAAGCTTGGGGTTAAATACATGATAGGTAACTCCATTCGCTTCCCAAAAGACATAGAAACAAAGGAGTGCATTGCCCCAGAGTCAAAGAGTACTCCGGCGGGTACACCAGCTATATTTACAGTTCCTGAAATTAATTATCCCTTAATTCTACATGCTCAAACACAACAAATAGTAAGCCAAATAGTAAGGGATGTGATCATACCAATAACCACATCTGGTGATGCGGCTTCCTCCTTAGTGGTAACTACGAATATCTTTTCTTGATGTGGCAGTTGCTTCTTGGGTAGAGTACAGGTCTTTGCGTAATGACCCAATTGTTAACAGTTGAAACATTTGACATTTGGGTTCTGTCCAGCAAACTGTGACGGTGGTGGTGTAATAGTGTTCCTTGCAGCACCACAGCAGACTGAGCCCTATATGGGCGAAATGGTCTTGTATTTCCTCCACCTTAAGTCTCAGTGGTGGGCCTCTTCAGTCCCCTATTCTGAGCAAAGAAACTGTATCTTTGGCTAGATTCAATTACCCGAGCAATCTATACAGCCTCATTATATACTTTCTTCTCCAAACCCAAGAGGTGCTCTCGGATACTTCCTCGTAATCCCATGGTAAACCTACAGGTCTTGATTTCTTCTTCTTGCATGCTTGCCGGAGCGAAGAAGAACAGCTCTTCATATCTTTGCTGGTAAGCATCAACAGTCGACTGGGATTGTTGCAGGTTCAAGAATTCCTTCTTCATTTGATCATGGAAGCTCTTCGGAAAGTACTTATCAAAGAAGGTTCACTTGAATATTGCCCAATTGATCTGAGGGTGCTTTACCTCTAAGTATATCCGGGTAGAATTCCACCAGGCATTTGCATCCTCCTTGAGCATGTGCGTAGCAAACAACACCTTCTCATCCTCTGTACAAGTCATCAGACGGAAGTTCTTCACTATTTCAGCAACCCACTGTGCAGGCCATAGTGGTTTCATTGGTTTTCCTGTGAAAGTAGGGGGTTTCAATTTTAAGAACCTATCCACTGCTCGGCTTAGGTCCTTTTTCGCTTGTGCATTCATTCCATACCATGGTGGTGGGTACGGATAGATCCCTTGATGGCAGACGACGTTGGAAATTATTGTGGTGGTTGTAGATTCTGTCCTTGGCCTATCAGCCCAGTACTACCATCCATTGGCAATGTGGTGTTATTTCTTCCAGACTCAGGTGTACCTTCTGTAGGGATATATCCTAGTGGCCTGAACATCTTCAACATCTCATTCAGGAATACCTTCTGCTGAGCTTCCTTCTGATAGACTAGATTCGTCACAATAGCCTCAGAGTTAGTGTGAGGAGGTCCTGGCAAATTTGTTGGTGCTCTGGGACTGCCTTTCTCCACCCTCTGTGTTTACATTTTGCTCATCATTAGCTCCTGTTTTCAGGTTGTCCTCATGTTGGTGTACCCTGGAGTGCTGAGGCCTTCGTGAGCCTCTATGACTGTTTCCGCCTACCATCTCATATTAGTTTTTCCTGCTTAGAACTGAGAAGAAGACATAACACATGAGGTACAATCGAATAGTCATAGTAGTGTTAGTCTTTAACAAGTGCAAGGCGGAAAAATTGTGACGGAAACTTCAATTGGAATTTTATAATTTTTTTTTCCAAACTTTTTTGGGTTTCCATTAGTTGTCTGGTCGCAACATACCGGTCGCGGCACTGTATATGGTAGTGCGACCGGTATGTCTAGGCGGACAAACTCTTAGAGTTCCCGAGGGGTACCGGTCGATGTACCGGTCGCAACCTTGTAGGAAATAGAGCGATCGGTATAGTCGACCGGTCAGAATTTTCTCCTGATCGAGGGGTACCGGTCAACATTCCCAAGGGGTACCGGTCAACCGGTATGGGCAAAACCGTCGACTGGTATGCCCAGAATACCTTTTAAAATCGAGAAAAGTGAGATTTTTCTCACTTTACCTTTCTTCTTCCTCTCCGTGGCGATTCCTCTCTGGCTTGCTGAGTTGCTATAGTCCGACCGGTGGTCTTAGAAGCTATTTTCTTCCAATTAAGACCTAGAACATCGTCTCCAAGTAAGTTCCTTCCCTCCATTCTTCCTTTTTACATCGTTTCTTCATGGTTTCATGCCCAAAAACTAGGTTTTTCTTAGTTTGGAAGATTCTAACCATAGGAACTCTTTTCCTTCGGCTTAGAAAGGGTTTAGGGACCTCTATGAGCAAAAGCCCTTAATCAATTTGAGGTTCCACTGGATAGTTTTCAAAAAAAAAAATCAAGTTTTTAGGTTTTTGACCTTGGTTTTTAATAAAAATCAAAATTTTCTTGTAATTTCCAAATCCTTTGATTATTTGATGGATGTTTGGTTTTCGTGAGGTGTTAGAGGGTTATGTAAGTCCTCCCCAGATTTTGGATGAGTTCGAGGCTTTTGCTTCCAAACTGTCATTATGCTGCCGAAATTTTGAAAATTTCTAACCAATTTCTCCTTATTTTGTCTTTGTTTTGTAGTTACAAATATCTCGACGCAGAGGTGCTGGTAAACATGCCTTTGGTCTTGGCATGAACCGTCCGCATCCTTTGGTTCCACAGCTCGATGAATGGTGGTTTCGTTCCGAGGCGGCGCAAGCCCGTTTTCCCTGGTTTGAGGAGAAAAATATTGAGTCGGGGCGATGGGTGAACCTGGAGCAGCTGCATCGGTTTGACGTTGAAGCAGCTTTTGGTAGACTTGGGTGGTTATCCGTCATTACATACTCTGTGACCACCCAACCCAACCTAGTCAAGCATTTCTACCCCAACTTGGAGATAGAGGGAAATGTCAATGACTTCAGCTGAGGCAGGGAACTCTGCCTTACCAATTTCATCAAGGGTGTCCCGATTTCTTTTGATACTCACCAGCTTGCCGATCTTCTGGGAATTGCAAATGATGGTGACTTGGTTTACTATGCCCCAAAGATGAAGGGCTTTTTCACTAAGGATCTGCGCCAAGAGATTTTGGAGCAGATACTTAACCCTGGAGCACCTATGAAGGCTGCTAGCTTGAGACCTATGCCTCGGGTATACTATCGCATCATCCAGCACAATATCATCCCTCAGAGCGGCCACTACATTGAGTTGTCTCAGCTCACACAGTATTTGACCTATTGCGTCTGCACTGGGGAGTGGGTCTATCTCCCCTACATCATTATCAGGACCATGCGTCAGGCTACTCTGCCCGATCAGGCCAGTAACCTTCCATATGGCCAACTCATCACTACTCTTCTACAGTACTTACGGGTGGACATGAGGGGTGAGACTGCAGTTGAGGACACCATGACCTCTAACATTGACTGGGATGCCATTCTCTAGATGAGGATGGACAACCTGTCGACCAGTGATGAGCAGTTAGAGGCCCGTCCTCGTCCACTCAGGAGGATAGCAGCAGTGGCAGCAGCAGCAACAGCAGCCAATGCGGCTCATGCAGAAGAGGCAGGGGATGATGGTGATGATGATGATGACCAGATGGAGGACATTCCAGTACCGACACCACAACCCACACTTGTAGCGGGACCATCCCAGCCTCCTCCTGATACCGTGATGGGTATGTTTACAAAGATCAGAGATGCCCAACGTGAGATGAGCTGTGACTGGGGCGTCTTGCTTGCAGCCTCAGAGTCACGCAGGAGCAGGTACACTGGCTTAGGGTGGCTTATGAGTGTGACTATGACATCACCGACCCTATTCCTCCTATGCCCCCATCCCCATGATAGACTTTTAATTTATTTCTCTCAGCATGGTTTTTTTTTATATAACAGGGTAACTGTCCGGCTTATGGATTGTACCCTGTGGCACCATTACTCTTTACTCTTTGGATGGTTTATGATTATATAATTTTTCTTTTTACTGGTTATGAAATTTATGATCATGTAACTATGGTTTCCTCTCTAGAGCATGTCTATTTATTAATTTCACCTTTGGTATAGTACATTATGCTCTTTAGTATTTAGTCTCAGGCATCAAACAGGTGCTTAGGGTGTGTTTTTATTAAGACTTTTAAATTCTTCCTATCTCAGTTCATTGACTCAGTTAAGTGCAAATATGGTCTGTTGGACAGAGCCTAAGAGCTCTAATACCAAGTTGTCACACCCTAATTCCGACTAAATCAGAAGTGTGAGTGAATCGTCACTGAACCAATGGTTCATACCAGGATCTTAATAAGATCATGTCTACTCATACAAACCATTGCACATAACCACAATCAGAATATAATAAAATACAACGGAAGTCTTTAAATAAAATGAACTAAGTAATCTATTGATAAATTTAAATAAATATCCAGTTATTTCACACCAAAATGTAAATAAATATTCTTACACCAACTGTATCTCCAACTGAAAATAAATAAAATGAACTAAAACAAATCCGAGAGGTACACGCAGAAAGGACACTCGCATGAAGCGTAATGCTCGTCCTCTCCAGCTTGCACGTCCAAAAGAGTCACGCCTCCATACAATAGAGCGTCCATGTAATCCTCCACCGTATAACCTGCATCAACATCTAAAAACATGTATATATACAAGAGTGAGCTCACAACTTAGTTCAGTAAGACAATCAGATAATGCAACAAACATATCCATGAATAACATTCACATCATGGTCTGGTTTAAATTTGCAATGTGCTATAGAAAGGATTGGTAGCCACCACACCTCTATACACGAGTATGTGAAGCCGCCCAATGGATCAAACACCACTGTCGTCCCACATGCATCCACCATGGAATAGAGATAGAGCTAAGACGTCCGGATCAAACACCGCCAACACCTCCCCTGATACTCTACCCATACCAACACGTAAGCCCCTATTGATGAGGGCTTACAAACTTGGCTCATAACTAACCAATCCTACATGTCATTATAGTAGGCCCTATTCCAGTACAACTCCCTATGGCATAGAGATAGAGCTAGAGTCTAGTGGCTAGGTCGGAGACCACAGTGCCACTTCCTCCCCCTGATACCTTACCCGCACCAAGCATGCTAAGACAGAACGATACGAAAGGTGCTAGTGTGAGGAATGATCCCAGACCTCCAGTCCTTTCCATTTTACACACCAACAAAAACAATCACATGCCTAACAGTCACATCCTAGCATAGTGAGTTGCATGAACAATAATAATAACTGAAAATAAAGGATGACATGCGAGTATGCACAAACATCATATCATATAATCATGGTTATTAACAATGTTTTACTGTTTATTAGATTATTTGGGTTTAGGTCCGATTCCCTTACCTGATGCTTGTTTGATAGCTTGCTTCACGTCACAGTATCCAAACTTGCTATCACAAGGTCCTACACAAATGTTAGGGTTGTATTAGAATAATTTTCTTAGGGTTTACATTGGTCTGAAAACCAATTGGGTCAAAAACACTCTTCACAGAGCAGATTGGTCACAGATACCGATCTCAGCACTGTATGGAAAAATACGACCAGTATGTCTCTGGAAGACCATACATCCGGTTTTCGCCTTTCGTCAGTCACCCCCTATTGATCCTAGGGTTTTTCCTGCACATTCTAGGTCTGAATACTGAGTTAGAGTTGTTTCCAACTCCATTCAAGTCCTAGTTTCAATGATCTTCAACCTAGAACTTGAATCTAGGGTTTACCGACTAAATTAGGGTTTGTCAGAAAAACTAAGTTTAGATCAATACCTCGCTTTGCATGGTATTGATCCAAACATTAATAACTATCCTAAAATTATTAAGGTAGAGGAAGATTTAAACACTTACCATTGGTTCGTGGTAACGTATTCTTCATCCAACGGCAATGGCGGCTCTTTCCTCTCCTTCCAAACTTCTTCTCCTTCTTCAACCTCTTTCTTTTTTCTAGGGTTTCTGAGGATTAATGGAAGAGGTTTTAGAGGTTTAAGGATCCTTATATAAGCTACGGTTAGGTTTAGGATGCTTCCTAACATTAGGAAAATCCTTCGGTTCAAAATTTAAAAAGTAGGACTTACAGAGATCCTTTTCTGGATCCAGGCTGCACAGGCCATACCTGTCGACCGTCGACCGGTACCATAGACCAGTACCATCGATCGATATGAAAATTATCATAGTTAATCTGGTCTGTTTCCATACCTGGTTGTCATCCGCTCGTCCCGTCTGGCCCAGTGATGATTGGAAGACCTATTATGACATGAATTAAAGGTTTAGATCGGGTTCATGAGTGTGGGTCTTACAAATGTAGTCAGGAGTTTCCTTGGTCACGTAGGGTTTTATCGGTGTTTTATCAAGGATTTTTCTAAAATTTCAAAATCTCTATGTAACCTATTGAATAAAGATGTTGCATTTGATTTTGATATCGATTTTTTGAATTCTTTTAACAGGTTGAAGCAGGAGTTGGTTTCTGCACCAATCATGGCTGCACCAGATTGGAGTTTACCGTTTGAGCTGATGTGTGATGCAAGAGATTTTGCATTGGGTGCTGTTTTAGGCCAAAGGAAAAATGGGAAGTTGCATGTTATTTATTATGCTAGCAAACTTATGAATGATGCTCAAATAAATTATGCAACTACTGAAAAGGAATTGCTTGCTGTTGTGTTTGCATTGGATAAGTTTTGATCATATCTTGTAGGGTCCAAGGTGATTGTTTACACGGACCATGCGGTAATCAAGTACTTATTGACTAAAAAAGATGCAAAGCCAAGGCTAATTTGGTGGGTGCTGTTACTTCAAGAGTTTGATGTAGAGATTCGAGATAAGAAGGGAATGGAGAATGTGGTAGCTGATCACTTATCCAGGCTGGAGGTTTAATCAAAAGCAGAAGATGTGCCAATCAATGAAAGCTTCCCAGACGAGCAGTTGCTTGTGGTTGCTATTGTTCCTTGGTATGCTGATTTAGTGAACTATCTGGTTAGTGGTATTATTCCTCCGGACTTGAACTACCATCAAAGGAAGAAATTATTGTGGGAGGTGAAACATTACTTTTGGGAGGAGCCTCTATTGTACAAGCTTTGTGTAGATGGGATGATCAGAAGATGTGTACCTCAAGAGGAGATTCATGACATACTATGTCATTGTCATTCTTTAGAGTGTGGTGGACATTTTAGCACTTCTAAGATGGTTGCAAAAGTGTGGCAATCTGGCTTTTATTGGCCAACCATGTACCAGGATGCTAGGGTGTATGTGGCTACATGTAATCAGTGTCAACGAGTAGGAAACATGACCAAAAGGAATGAGATGCCACAAACCAGTATTTTGGAGGTTGAATTGTTTGATGTGTGGGGGATTGACTTCATGGGTCCATTTCCATCGTCTTTCAACAATCAGTTCATACTGGTAGCAGTAGACTATGTTTCCAAATGGGTGGAGCCAATAGCAACTCAGACCAATGATTCTCGGGTGGTAACTAAGTTTCTTAAGAAGAATATTTTTTCGAGGTTTGGTGTACCAAGAATTATCATCAGTGATCAAGGATCCCATTTCTGCAATCAATCGTTTGACAATCTATTAAAGAAATATGGAGTCACACACAAGGTGATACTTGCTTATCATCCTTAAACAAATGGGTAAGTGGAATTAGCCAACCGAGAACTAAAGTTGATTTTGGAGAAAACTGTTGGAAGATCAAGGAAAGATTGGACAACCAAATTTGATGATGTATTATGGGCATACCGGATAGCTTTCAAGACACTCTTAGGCATGTCTCCATATAGACTTGTCTTTGGGAAGTCTTGTCACCTACCAGTTGAGTTGGAGCATAAGGCTTATTGGGAAATTAGAGAACTGAACATGGATTTGAAGGCTACTGGAGAAAATAGGTTGTTACAGTTGAGTGAATTGGAGGAGTTTAGGCTTAATGCTTATGAAAATACTCGGATTTATAAAGAAAAAAAATTAAGTATTGGCATGATAAGCATATTTAGAAAAGAGACTTTGAGGTTGGGCAACGAGTACTACTCTTCAATTCACAACTTAAGCTATTCCTAGACAAGCTTCGGTCAAGGTGGTCTGGCCCATTCACGGTAAAAAAGTATATCCATATGGTGTTGTTGAGGTTCATAGTGAGGCTACTGGTACATTCAAGGTAAATGGGCAATCTTTGAAGCCCTATCTTATTGGTGATGTGGTAGTTAATGGAGTGACATACTCCTTAGAAGAACCTAGCTATGGTTGATGGATTGGTAGTCAAGCTAACGACTATAAACAAGTACTTTTTGGGAGGCAACCCAAGCTACACTATCTTTCTCTTTCTTTTTTTTTATTATTATTGTTTTCTCTTTTTCGTCTTCTTCTAGTTGTTGAATAAATATGACTGTACTTACCTTCTTTTGGTTGTATTGTTCAGGTATGAGCACATGGAGTAATAAATCGATTTGAATATTATTCTTCCTTTCTTATTTACTTTGATATTGAGGACAATGTTTAAATTAGGTTTGGGGGATGATTGATAATTCTTATACCTGTTTACCTGCTAGGTGTAATTTTTGAAAAAAAAAATGCATCTTTGGTTAACCCTAGAACTAAAAGTTTTTGTGAGAAAATAAGAAGAATGAACTTGTTATTTGGAGTCATGATTTACATTTGGGTTTTTAGTCATGTTTAAGCATTGAAGTTTTAACTTAGGATGGGCAATATCTTATAAAACGAGATTAAGCATGTTTGTTTTCTTCAAAAGATTATTGAAATTCATGTTTTAGGAAAAGTTGTGTGAGTTGTGTGACTATGCATAAAATATGAGTGCATTGCTTTTCTTATGAGTATTCCCTTTGATCTAGGTCTAAACATGGTTTAAGTAATTAGGGTGGTATCATTGAAAAAAAAAAAATTTCAAGCTAATGGGAAAGCATGTGGTGGAATTGAGAAATGAATAATCAAATTTTTACTCAACCATAAACATATGTGTATAGTAGGAGAGCATAAAATGCAATCACTATACCAAACATTGCTTGAGGTGGGAGTGCATAAAATGCAACCACCAATAAAATAAAAAGAAGAAGAAGAAGAAGAGTGAGCCCTAGTTTGCTACCATTGTTTGTAGTAGTGAGAAGGGATGATTGCAAGTTTAGTTGTACATAAATAGATTATGTTGGTTGCATGATAAGCATGATTAGTTTAGAATTATGTGTAGATATTTGAATTTGAGAACATGAGTATGCTTAGTTTTTCTTTATTTGCTATTGTTGTGTTAAAGTTGAATATTTGATGTTTGCATGGTAGGAGTCTTGGATGTGAGGAGTGATTTTAAATATGCTTCGTATCCTTTGTTTTAAATATGGTTTTTCTTTTGCTTGAGGACAAACAAATATTTAAGTTTGGGGGTATTTGATACGTGAAATTAATTAGCACATTCTTGATCATATTTAGTTTAATTTTGTAATTTTTCTTGGATATTTAGTTTAATTTAATTAATGTTTTAAGTATTTTATTAATTTATTTAATTCTTAGTTATTTTTGGTTATTTGGTAGGTTTTTGAATTGGATAAGGACTAAATAAGAGGTGTCAAGACAACTCAAAGCTTGGTGTTACATTCCTAAATGATTTGGAAGATAATTGACTAAAATCTGCCTTAAAATCAGCATTCTCCAACAAATTGGGTAAGTTGCAAGATTGTAAAAGACTGATTTTATGGGACTGTAAGCTTATAAATTAAGAAGAAGAAGAAAAGAAAAATACAGAAAGCAAGAGGAGCTATTTATAAAAGGGGCTACAAGGTACATTGGAGGTGGAGAGCTTGAAAGGGATGGAGCTAGAAGACTAGAGAGAAATCCTGGATTCAAGCTTAATCTATTCCCATTATGAGTTCTTCCCTTTTCTCTGTGATCCCTTTGTTTATGTTTTAGAATTGTCAATGATGAATTTCTAAATTTCTTATTCTAGTATAGTGGTAAGTATTCACGCCTGCCACGCGGGTGACCCAGGTTCGATCCTCGACAATGGTGCCAATTTGCTTGTTGTCGAATCCGCAAGTGTACGGGTCGTGCAAATAAAATAATGGTAAGTTGAGTAACGTTTCCACAAGGAGAATGTTCAATTACCAAACCTAATTAATTCTCTCTATTATTTAGATAATTGAATTACCAAGATTAATAATTAATAAGCACATTATGAAACCAAAGATAGGATTCGGACTTCCTCAATTAAATTATGCTTAACCAAACCAGACTTATTGAATAAATTTTTGTTGATGCAATGATCAATTCCTTAAGATATTTTGTTATCTCTTTCATGAATAACAAATTATGCCCGTATTAATCCTTCATCTACTTTCGTATTTATAGGATTCTAATACAAACTCATTACGTTCATTATAATTAAAACAAAGATCACAATGGTGAGCCCTTATTTCTAAAAAAATACTCAACCAATGACTGATATTTCATGAACTAATATCAATCTTTCGCTTTCGCTCCCTCAATTGATACCTTGAGATATGCAATTAGTAATCAATTAATCACATGTAATTTTTCAAAATACCAGATTGCATAAAACATAATCATTCAAAAGTTAAGGATTTAATCAACACAATTTCAATGAATCCATCCTAATCCTAGAATAAGAAATCTAGTAATTCATCATTGAAAATTCTAAAACATAAACAAAGGGATCAAAGAGAAAAGGGAAGAACTCGTAATGGGAATACATCAAGCTTGAATCCAGGATTTCTCTCTAGTCTTCTAGCTCCATCCCTCTCGAACTCTCCACTTCCAATGTGCCTTGTAGCCCCTTCTATGAACAGCTCCTCTTGCTTTCTGCATTTTTCTTTTCTTCTTCTTCTTCTTAATTTATAAGTTTACAGTCCCATAAAATCAGTCTTTTACAATCTTGCAACTTACCCAATTTGTTGGAGAATGCTGATTTTAAGGCAGATTTTGGTCAATTATCTTCCAAATCATTTAGGAATGTAACACCAAGCTTTGAGCTGTCTTGACACCTCTTATTCAGTTCTTATCCAATTCAAAAACCTACCAAATAACCAAAAATAACTAAGAATTAAATAAATTAATAAAATACTTAAAACATTAATTAAATTAAACTAAATGTCCAAGAAAAATTATAAAATTAAACTAAATATGATCAATAATGTGCTAATTAATTTCATGTATCACTTATTTAATTTATCAATAGAGTACTCAGTTCATTTAATTAAAGACTTCAGCTGTATTTATTTATATTCTGATTGTGGTTATGTCCAATGGTTTGTGTTAGTGGACACGATCTTTATTGAGATCCTGGTGTGAACTATTGGTTTAGTAATGGTTCACTCACACTTCTGGTTCAGTCAGAATTGGGGTGTGACAACTTAGTACCAGAGCTCTTCGGCTCTGTCCAACAGACCATACATGCACTTGACTGAGTCAATGAACTGAGATAGGAAAAATTAAAGGCCTTAATAAAAACGCACCTAAGCACTTGTTGATGCCTGAGACTAAATACTAAAGAGCATAATGTTCTGTATTAAAAGTGAGAACATAATAAACAGACATGCTCTAGTTAGGAGACCATAATAACAAGCAAGAATGATCATAAATTTCCATAACAAGTAAGAAGGAAAATTATATCAGAGAGTAAAAACATAAAACCTTCAAAGAGTGAAAGAGTTAATTGTACCACAGGACAGTTCACAAACTGGACAGTTACCCTATTATAATAAACTGTATCATGAGAGAGAAAAATAAGGTGATCTATCATGGGGTTGGGGGCATCGGAGGAATAGGGTCAGCGGTGTCATAGTCACACTCATATGCGATCCTGAGCCAATGTACCTGCTCCTGCATGACTCTGAGGCTGCGAGAGAGGCGCCTTAGGTCACGATTCATCTTGCGCTAGGCATCCTGAATCTCCATAAACATACCCATCACGGTATCGGGAGGAGGCTGGGATGGTCCTACTACAGGTATGGGCTGCGGTTCCGATGTAGGAATGTCTTCCATCTATTCATCATCATCACCCCCTACCTCTTTTGCATAAGCTGCATTGGCTGCTACTGTTGCTGCTACCGCTGCTGCTACCCTCCTAAGCAGACGAGGACGAGCCTCTAACACCTCGTCACTAATTGGTAGGTTATCCATCTTCATCTAGACAATGGCATCCCAGTCAATGTTTGATGTCATGGTGTCTGTAAGCACATTATTTTTGCCATTTCCAGATGAACAAAGTCCTACTGGTGTGTGGACAACAAAGGAAGGGAGATGAGTGAAAATTTAGGTTTTTTTTACTATGAAATCGAGGTAGTTTTTAGTAGGTCCCACAACAAGGTCATAGGCTGTAATCTGCATGGATGCATAGGTCATGGAATTATCTTTGAAATGAGACCAGAATTGCTCAATTCTGATGTCAAATGAAGGAGATATGGTCATTTTAGTCGGATGATACGTACAAGGGAGGTTCCTGAAATTATCATAAATAATCCCAGGGGCTTTCACATAAATTATCATAAGTTAGATTGTTTGAATTTCAAATCATCATATCTTGATCATTCGACATCTTAATCATTTGGTTTAAGTACCAATGTTCTTTATTTTTAGTCCTTTTCAAAATGGACGTGAAGAATACCGGGTAGAGGCCATCGATGGGTCCCATGCAAGCTTGCATGCAGAATTATCGATAGAACTTCATTTCTTCATATCTTGGCCGTTTTACGTCTGATTCAAATGATTCAAGGGCCATTATTCCTCATTTTTTTGTGTTCTGTAAAGTGGACATGGAATATTTGGGACAGAGATCTCCAAAGGGTCCAATGCAAAATTACATACTGAAATGGCCATTTAATCTTTGAAAATTCATATTTTGGTCACCCCACATCCAAATCAGTTGATTCCAGTTTCATTATTCTTCATTTTTAGTGTTCTACAAAGTAGACATGAAGGATTTTAGGCAGAAGTCTCCGAAGCATCCCATGCAGAGTCGTTAGCTGAATTATCGTAAATTGGCTTGTTTAAACTTCAGAAATTTATAAGTTGACCATTTTATTTTCAAATGAGGTGATTCAAACTCTAGTATTTTTCATTTTTAGTGTTCTACAACATGAATGTAGAAAATTTGGGTAGAGATTGTCAAAAAATTACATGTGGAATGGCAGTGAAAAAGGCCTATGAAATGATAGAGGGAGAAAAAATCAATTTTGGCCTAACCTAGCTCAACCCAGCTCAACCCAGCTTAGTCCAACCCAGCTTAGTCTAACTCAGACCAGTCCAAACCAAATCAATTCAGTCCAAGTATGTACATGTGCGTCATATATATTGTTCTATATATATATATATATATATATTGTATTATATGATATTATGTCTATGTATATTAGTGTAATATATGATATTTATTAAATACATAAGATATAAGTATAAAATAAAGAAAAATAATAGAAAGGAAATGGAAAAAGAAGATTCGGCATTGAATGGAGAGGGAGAAGAAAGAAAGAAGGAAAGAAAAAGAAAAAAAAGGAAAGAAAAAGGAGAGATTGAGAATGAGAGAGACGTGAGAGAGAGAGAAGAGAGAGAGAGAGAGAGGGACCCTTTTTCGGTTTTGGGGGGAGTGAGAGAGAGATTGAGAGTGAGGGAGAGATTGAGTAAAGAAGAAGGAAAGAAGAGGAAGAAAAGGAAAGAAAAGGAGAGATTGATGTGAGAGAGTGAGGGACTTTTTTTCGGTTTTGGGGGGAGTGAGAGAGAGATTGAGTGTGAGGGAGTGATTGAGTGAAGAAGAAGGAAAGAAGAGGAAGAAAAGGAAAGAAAAGGAGAAATTGACGTGAAAGTGAGAGGACCTTTTTCTATTTTAGGAAATTGAGAGAGAGATTGAGATTGAGAGGGAGAGATTGAGTGAAGAAGAAGGAAAGAAAAAGAAAACAAGGAAAGAAAAAGGAGAGATTGAGAATGAGAGAGACGTAAGAGAGAGAGAGAGGGACCCTTTTTCGGTTTTGGGGAAAGTGAGAGAGAGATTGAGAGTGAGAGAGAGATTGAGTGAAGAAGAAGGAAAGAAAAAGAAAAAAAGGAAAGAAAAAGGAGAGATTGAGAGTGAGAGAGAGATTGAGTGAAGAAGAAGGAAAGAAGAGGAAGAAAAGGAAAGAAAAGGAGAGATTGATGTGAGAGAGAGATTGAGTAAAGAAGAAGATAAAAGAGAAGAGAGGGGACGTGAAGAGGGGATTTTTTTTATGTTTTTGGTATTGAGAGAGAGATGGAGTGAAGAAGAAGATAAAAGAGAAGAGAGGGGACGTAAAGAGGGATTTTTCTTTTTCTATTTTGGATATTGAGATTGAGATTGAGATTGAGATTGAGAAGGAGAGAGAGGGAGAGGGAGTGAAACAAAGAGAGAGTAATAGAGAGAATCGGTTTTGGAGAAAACCCAAAGAGAGAAACGGGAAGAATAAAGAGAGAACTCAGAATTTCGGGAGAAGGAGAAACACAGGTAGAGAAAGAGATAGGAGATTGAGAGAAGACCAGAAGAATAACCCTCTACAATTCTGGTAAGTTTTCTCCCCCAATTTGTTGTTTGTCTATTTTTCTTTTGTTTTCATTCACCATCTGTATAACTATTCATTCTAATAACCTAATCATAGCCACCAGGTTTACCTTCCATTGAGCCTTAATCCAACTCCATCAACCAAATGCCTCAGCCACTCTAGCCATTACCACAATGCCATCTTGCTCCATTACCAAAACCAAACTCTCATCCTTCACCCCATGCTGCCACAGCACCTAACCATGCATCACACCCTCACGTCCACCTATCCCTCTTCCTTTGATACAAACCGACTTCATATTCAAACCTGGTCGTATTTCACCCACTCACACCATCACCTGAACAGTCACCACCACTTCAAAATCTAATAACCTGCTATGCCTTTCATATTCAATTCAATACCCACCTAGCTATCCAATACAATATTATCTTAGTTTTGTGGTTGTAGAGTATATGCATATGTTTTTTTAAATAATTTATTTTTTATGTACAATACATTTTATTATTATATGTATATTGACATGTATTATTTTATTATTTATCTTCCATGTCTTAATTTTATTTTATTTTATTTTTTATTATTTTTTATCTTTATGTACATTATTTTATTTAATATCACATGTATATTATTTATTTTGCATGTACATTATTTTTTTTTACTATTACATATATATTATTTCCATATTTATTTTGCATCTTTATCCTTACTTTGCCTATATATTATATTATATTATTTTTATATGTGTATTTATATTTATTTTTGCGTGCATGTTATTCATATTTATTTTCCATGAATAAATATAATATTATGTTATTTTTACATGTACGTTATTTTCTTATTTATCTTCGACATGCATATTTTAAATTTTATTTATTATTACATATATGTTGTTATATATATATATATATATATATATATATATATATATATATATATATATATATATATATATGAACATTATTTTTATTATCACATGTATATTATTTTCATATTTACTTTCTTACTTTGCAAGTATATTATATGTATTATTTCTTACATGTATATTTATATTTATTTTTTGAGTGTATGTTATTTATGTTTATTTTTCCATGAATAAATATTATGTTATTGTTATTTTTACATGTATATTATTTTATCTATATTTGACATGCATGTTTTGAGAATAGCACATTGCTATGTTGGATTTTCATTGCCATGTTTGGATGATTACTGCTATATTTGGATTGTTCATTTGCCATGTTTGGATTATTCACATGATCATTACTATATTTGGATAAGCATTGTCAGCTGCTATATTATTTTTCACATGCTTTGCTTGATTCTTACATGCTTTGATTGATTCTTACATGCAATATTGATTTTCACATGCTTTGCTTGATTCTTACATGCTTTGATTGATTCTTACACGCTTTGCTTGATCTTTGACTCTCACATGCCATATTGGATGCACCCTCTGACTATATTTGGAAGGTTTTCACATGTCATATTGGATGTACATTTTGATTATTATATTTGAAATAATATCATTGCTGTATTTGGAATGCTACCACTGCTATAGTTGGAATGTTTTCACTTGTCATATTTGTCTTGGAAAGAGATAAGTTGAAAAAATAATAATTAGGATAGAAAACCCTAAAAAATAGAAAGAGCACAGCAATTAGGGTAGTAAAACCCTAAAAAATGGAAAGAACACAACAATTAGGGTAGGAAACCCTAAAAATGGAAAGAACACAATAATTAGGGTAAAAAACCCTAAAAAAATGGAAAAAGCATAGTAATTAGGGAAAATTGAAACCTAAAATGGAAAAAATAATAATTAAGATAGGAAACCCTAAAATAGAAAGAACATATTGATTAGGGAAAGTGGAACCCTAAAAAAATAGAGAGAATAATTAGGGTAAGATAAACCCTAGAATAAAGAGAACAATTAGGGTATGAAACCCTAAAAAGGAAAATCACAATGAAAAGGGATTGGAAACCCTAGAAACCTAAAATGGAAACAATAAAAATAAATAGGAATTTAGGTCTCATCCCTAGATCCTATTGACAAAAATAGAAACAATAAAAATAATAAAAATTTAGGTCTCATCCCTAGATCCTATTGACAAAAACGAAAACAACAAAAATGGTAGCAATTTAGGTCTCATTGTCACACCCCAATTCTGCATTATTCAGAATGATGTGATGAACCGCTAATAAACCAACGGTTCAACCAGGATTTCAAATAGGCTATCCCCGCGTTATCTAAACTTACACACATCCGTAATCATAATCAGAGTAAATACACAATAGCGGAAGTTTTATAATAACATGAACTGAGAAACTAAGATGATATTAATAATTTAATAGCAAATTATTCTGTTTACAACTGAGACATAAATATTTAAGTACCAAATACATGTCTTAATAAATCCAATAAAGAAACCTATAAAATATCTAATCAAATACACATGAGTTGCACTCGCAAGAGGAGTCGTGTGTATCCACTTCAGCTTCAGCTTCCATCGCTACCACGTTCCCGTACGCAGACGCATTCACATAGTCTTCAATGGTATAACCTACATCATCAACTAAAAATATTCGACGTCGAGGGGTGAGCACACATCATGGCTCAGTGAGTAGCCAAAACAATGCAACAATACATATGCATGCAAATCAATTTATATCTTTGGTCCGGTTTAAAGTTTGCAGTATGCAATAGAAAGGTTTAGGTAGTCAAAGGTCGCGTTTATTGACCCCGCCTCTATACACGAGTGTGTGACGTCACCCGAAGATCACGTTTATCGTCAACTCACATGCACCCAATCATGAACATTATAAAACAAAGGTTACGTTTATTGCTATATAGTGCCATACCAACATGTAAGCCCCTGTTAGCGAGGGCTACAAACTGGGCTCGCAACTAACCAATCCTAATGCCAAAAAGTGTATCCAAGGCCTCACCCCAGCATCCCTTAGAATGTCCATAGAGATAGAGCTAAGGCCCCCCGGTAGAGTCAGAGACTACAAGGACTGAGACCACCTCCCCTGATACTCTACGACACAATAGTTCTGCTAAAGTAATGGCGATACGACGATGCCAATGTACAAGACTTGAGTTAGAGAAAGAGCTAAAGTTCTGAGACCCGCCAAAGGTTAACGTTTATTGACGTTCTCATCACACCTCCCCTGATACTCGCTCGCATCATGTACATCAACTACACACATACAAGCACATGCCTATTCCTATCATCATCATCATCATCACATGTTATAAACAATAAAGTAAATATGCCTGAACAAATAATAGAAATATTGGATGGCATGCTGTATGAACATTACAAACATATTTGCATAGAATCAAGCATGGCATAGGACTCAAGAAATAGAAAACAGTTTTTGTTATTAACCAATTTAGTTTGGAGTTCTGGTTCCTCACCTTAGCTTGCTATAAGATACTTGTCCAAGCTTTATAATCACCTTTACAGTGTTATTATATTGCTAGAAGACCTAACAAAGTCGATAGAATTTAATTAGAATTAATTCCGAATTTAAAAACCATGCTGTTAACTGAGGGACGGAGGTAGGGTCGGAGTCCTGATCGACCCTGGGTGCGACCCTCCCCAGATTCTGAACTTCCCAAACACTGAGGGTCGATGGTCAGGAACACCTAGGGTCGGATGGTCATCGACCCTCGGTGCAACCCTCTATGCACTTTGGTCCAATTCCCTCTCTTTGATCCATTCTTCGTGTTTGGGGTCCTATGGCTTGCTTCTACATTCCATTAAACATTCATTCCATGGTCTAGAACCACGAATCAACCACCTAGATAGCTTTCATGCATTCTTCTATGGTTTTCCATGAAAACTTAACCATAGCTTGATGGTTTGGGTTTCTCCGAGATCACACTCTCAACAATAACTAACCTAAGGTCTGTAGAAACTCATGGAATTAGTATCCATACCTGAGAAGATTACTTTTTCTCTAAAATTCTTCTCTTTTTTGCTAAGTTCTCTTCCTTTCCTTTCTTCTTCCTCTTTTCCTTCTCCTCTCTTTCTCTCAATTCAATTAGGGTTGTGAAGGGAGTGAAAGTGGCTTAGGGACGTCCTTTAAATAGAGTAGGAATATCCTAAAATATGTCCCTTTGAGATTAGGAAAGAATCCCAATCGAAAATTAGGAAATTTTCTAATTTTATTTTCTTACGACAACCGAGGGTCGATGGGAGGGTCGATGATCCCGTTGACCCTAGGGTCCTAAGCTGTCCGACCCTCCCTTCAAAACTGAGGGTCTGACTTTTTGTTTTGGGAGGTCCGACCCTTCTTGGCTGGGTATGTGACCCTTCCCCTATTTCAAGTGTTTTTGGGTCGATTTGATACCTGAGATCTTGATCTCCTTCACGCCCTTGGTCCATTTGAGTCGACCATGATGGTTAAACCTGGTTCAAGGTGGTAAGACCGGGTTAGATTGACACGGGTCTTACAACTCCCCCCAACTTATAAAAATTTCGTCCTCGAAATTGTACGCACCTTCTGAATCAAATAAGTGAGGGTATTGCTTCTTCATCGCATTTTCTTCTTCCCATGTAATTTCGTCCATGTCTCTACTTTTCCATGTGACCTTAACATAGTAGATATCTCTGTTGCATAGGCGTTGAACCTTTCAACTAGTGATTTCTGTTGGTGTTACTTCAAATGTCAAATCATCAATCAATTCCGGCAAATCCACTGTCAAAACATGCGCTGGGTCTTTGACATACTTCTTCAATAGGGAAATGTGAAATACGTCATGCACACTTGACATAGATGGTGGTAGTGCTAACTGATAAGCCACTTTTCCACGCTTAGCTAGAAATTCATACGGCCCGACATTTCTTGGACTTAGTTTCCCTTTCTGTCTGAACCTCTTCAATCCTCACATGGGCGATACCTTCAAAAATACTTTATCACCTACTGCGAACTCCATATCTCTTCGTCGAGTATCCGCATATTGCTTCTGACGGTTCTGAGCTGTTCTCATTCTTTCCTTGATGATGTCTACCACTCGACAGGTCTCTTCAACAAATTCTGGTCCAACAATACTACGTTCTCCAACTTCATTCCAGAACAAGGGAGTTCGACACTTCCTGCTATACAGTGCTTCATAAGGTGACATTTGTATAGTAGCCTGATAGCTATTGTTATAAGCGAACTCGATCAATGGTAATCTTTCATCCCATGATCCCTTGAAATCAATTACACATGCTCATAGCATATCTTCTAGAATCTAAATTGTACGCTCCGACTGTCCATCTGTCTGTAGGTGGAATGCAGTACTGAACTTCAACGTTGTACCCGTAGCCTTTTGCAATCCTTCCCAAAACCTGAAAGTAAATCGTGGATCTCTATCCGACTCAACGCTTTCTGGAACACCATGTAATCGAACAATATTATCCACATACAGCTTCGCTAACCTTTCCAGTGTATACTGAGGTCGTATAGGTATGAAGCAAGCTATTTTATTCAGACGGTCCACAATCACCCAAACTACGTCAACTACTCGAGGAGTCAATGGTAGCCCTGTGACGAAGTCCATAGTGATGCAGTCCCATTTCTATGCTGGTTCCGATAATGGCTGTAACAGTCCTGCGGGTCTTTGTCGTTCAGCCTTTACTTTCTGACAATTTAGGCATTGAGACACGAACTTAGCTACATCTACTTTCATTCCCCTCCACCAATATAGTTTCTTTAGATCATGATACATTTTTGTACTTCCAGGGTGTATCGAATAGATGGTGGTGTGGGCTTCCTTCATCAGTCGGTGTCTAATGTCTACACTTTCTGTTTCAGGTACACATATTCTTCCTTTGTATTTTAGTACTTTCCCGTCATCCAAGGTGAACTCAGGATTAGTCCTACCTTTCTCAATATCTTCTTGTACTGTTCTCAGATAAGGATCTGCTTTGATAGCTGTCTTCACTTCATCCACTATATCCAGTATAATCTTCAATGCTGCGAACATATTCGAAAACTGATGAATAAACCCTTGGTTGGCTGATCCATCCATTGTATCTATCACATACTGCTAGTTGCCGTGATTGAATACCATTCCGGTAGTACACATTGCTACAGTCGTGCTAACTTCTCCTTGAGATTTTATCATTGCTTTTCTACTTAATGCATCCGCTACTACGTTCGCTTTTCCAAGATGATACTGGATATCACAATCATAGTATTTCAATAGTTCCTGCCATCTTCTTTGTCTCATATTCAACTCCTTCTGATTAAATAAATAAGTAAGACTTTTATGGTCCGACTTAATTTAAAATTTCTCTCCGTATAAGTAATGTCTCCATATCTTGACAGCATGTACTACTGCCGCTAACTCCAAATCATGAGTGGGGTAATTTTTTTCTCATGTACCTTCAACTGTCTTGAAGCATAAGCAATCACTTGCTCTCCTTGCATAAGCACACATCCCAATCCCATTCCCGACGCATCAGTGTATAAGGTAAACGTCTGTCCTGGAATAAGAATAGTCAAAATCGGGGCGGATATCAATCTGGACTTCAGCATTTGGAAACTCTTCTCACATTTATTGGTCCAAACAAACTTTTCACCTTTCTTAGTCAAACTGGTGAGAGGTACGGCAATCCAAGAATAGTCTTCTACGAATCTCCGATAATAACCAGCTAGACCCAGAAAACTTCTGATTTCCGAAACGCTCTTTGGTGCTTCCCACTTTACAATAGCCTCGATCTTGCTGGGGTCGACTGATTCCTTCAGCGGATACTACATGGCCTAAGAAGGCGACTTCACTTAGCCAAAACTCGCACTTTGAAAATTTGGCATATAGCTTCTCTTTCCTTAAACGCTGTAGGGCTGCGTTTAGGTTCTTGATATGGGTTTCCTTGTCCTTGGAATATACCAATATATCATCAATAAATACTATAACCGATGTATCCAACATATCGGGGAAAACTCGATTCATAAGTTCCATGAACATTGCCGGTGCATTAGTTAATCCGAAAGACATAACCAAAAATTCATAATGTCCATATCTGGTTCTGAATGCTGTCTTCAGAATATCACCTTCTTTAATCTTCACCTGATGATAGCCTGATCGAAGGTCCATCTTAGAAAATACTTTTGCTCCTTGTAACTGATCAAACAAGTCATCGATCCGAGGTAGTGGGTATCGATTCTTGATTGTCAGTTAATTCAACTCCCGATAGTCGATGCATAATCGAACGCTACCATCTTTCTTCTTTACGAACAACACCGGTGCCCCCCATGGAGTTATACTGGGTCGAATATAACCCTTGTCCAGCAGTTCTTGTAGTTGCACTTTTAATTCCTTCAGTTCCGTAGGAGCCATTCTATAAGGTGCTTTTGACACTGGTGCGGCTCTAGGTATAAGGTCTATCACAAACTCCGTGGCTCGGTCGGGTGGTAATCCGGGTAGTTCCTCCGGAAATACGTCAGGATAGTCCCGCACGACATCAATATCTTCCATTCGTGGCACGTCCTTGGTTAGGTCGACCACGGATACTAGATACCCGATTGCCCCCTTCTCAAGGCACTTCTTAGCCTTTAGTGCTGAAAGTATGAGCTTGCGTCTCCGGTGAAGTTTGGTTCCCGAAAAACTTAATTTTGCTCCTTCTTTGTCTTTGAACGTTAGCTTCTTTTCGGCGCATAATAGATTTGCAGAATGCCGAGCTAACTAGTCCATTCCCAAGATGACATCAAAGTCTTCCATCTCAAGTTGTATCAAGGTTGCATCTAATGTCTTCTCTCCAATGAGAACTGGACATGGTCCATAACCTTTCTCTAGTTCCACTTCTAACCCCATCGATGACCGTACAAGTAATTTGTAGTCTAATGTTTTGATGGGTAATTTCATCTTCTTTCCAAATGACACAGATATAAATGAATGAGTAGCTCCGGAATCGAAGATTACTCTAGCGGGTACGCCATTTATAGGTACAATACCTGTGATTTATCTTTACTTAGTCTACATGCTCATTCATGTAATTATAACTTTAAAAAGTTTTAGTCATACCTGTGACCACATCGGGTGATGCGGCCGCATCCTCGGACGTAACAGCATATACCCGTCCCTGATGGAATTGCTTCTTGGGCATAGGGCACTCCCTTGCCATATGTCCCAGATGGTTGCAGTTAAAACACTTTGGGGCTTCGGAATTTGGCTTTGGCTGAGGTTGAGCTGCTGGAGTAGTCTTGGTTGCAGCAGTAAAATTCTGAGGACGGAAAGGCTTATATGTCTTGTTATTGCCTCCGTTGTAAGAATTTCCGGCTGGCTTTTTGATGCCTCTGTTCTGAGTAAAATAACTCTCCTTCTGGCTCGATTCTATAACTCGAGCAATCTGGACAGCTTCATTATAAATTCTCTTTTCTAAGCCCTAAACATGTTCTCTGATGTTTCCTCTTAGTCCCGTGACAAACCTATGGGTTTTGGTTTCTTCTTCTTGCATACTCAGTGGTGCGAAGAAAAATAGCTCTTCATAACGTTGTTGGTACACATCCACTGACATCTGTCCCTGATAAAGACTCAGAAACTCCTTCTCCATCGAATCTCTGAAGCTCCGTGGAAAATATTTCTTAAAGAAGGCTTCTTTATATATAGCCCATGTCAGTAGGACGTGCTTGGTCAGTAGATATGCCTTCGTGGATTTCCACCAATGATGTGCGTCGCCCTTGAGCATGAAGGTGGCTCATAGTACTTTCTCTTCCTCTATGATAGTCATCATGAGGAAGTTTCTCTCCATCTCGTCTATCCAGTGGGCTGGCCACAACGGATCAGACGGTTTGCCGTTGAATTCTTTGGGTTTCATCTTCAAAAATCTCTCCACTAGTCGGGAGTGGTCCAACTGATTTTGGGGGTTTGCCCCAAACATATGGGGTGTATACTGGTAATTCCCCTGAGCTGCTTTCGGTACCTGCACTGGAATCTGTACAGCCGGTTGTTGAGGTGTCTGAGGAGCTGGGTGGTTACCCACCGGTGCTGCACTGGCTTGTCCTGTATGCATGGGTGCAGCCTGAGTGGCTTGAAACATAATTCCCATGGCAACCTGCATCTGAGCCTGGTGCGTGTTGCATCTGCTGCAGCTGCTGTGCCAGATTTATCACCACTGTTGCTAGCTCTGGTGGTGGAGGTGGCAAATTTGTTGGGTTTGCCGGTTCTGGATTACCCGGTGCATAGTTATTTTCTTGACTGGTCTCCTCCACGGGTGGTGGTGGTGGGACTGCATTTCGGGTTTGTCGGGTCACCCTACGTCCAGACATAATTCTTTTCTGTGATTGGTGGTGCCTGAAAATCATCAAAATAGGTGAGGAGTCATTTATATTTCATGTAGGCACGCTAACCAATAATCAATTCCAATTCTAGCTCATTTTATAAAAAAAATATTGTCTTTTCTATGCAGGGTCGATGGTGAGGGTCGATGGTGTGTCCGACCCTTGGTATCCGACCCTGGGAATGACCGGTTCTTCCCGAGAGCTAAGGGTCGATGCAAGGATCGATGGGTATCCGACCCTCTGTTCCGACCCTTGATTTTCTGTCAGATTCTTGAGAGCCGAGGGTCGATGGGAGGGTCGATTGTGCTAGTCGAATTGTCCGACCCTCGAACCAAAAATCAGATTTTTAAGATCCGATTCTGGGTCATTTCTTATTATTTCCCTCCCGTTTTGACTCGCCTCTCCACTCTGAGTTGCTATAGTGCTACTCCACTATTGTTGGTCGATTTTATTCCGAGTTTCGATGTCCACTTCATCCCTACAGGTATGTCTTCCCATTTTTACCTGTTTTTAGGTTTCCATTTCTAGGTTTTCACACATTTAATTTGTATTTTCCAAAATAAACTTTTTCCAACCGTAAAAATTCGATTTTTATTGGGGGTTTTTGTTATTGGTGTCTCGAGGAACGAAAGCCCTCAAAAATTTTTGAGTTTCATCGGTTGGTTATCGAGAAACTTGAAATTTTCTCTTTTTGCCCTAATTTGTCGACATTTTCGATTTTTCTTGAATTTCTTCAAATTGGACATCGTCAGTTAAAATTTCCTACTGCCTGTGGGTGGTAGGGTATGTTTAGACCTACGTAAGTTCTCATGCCCACTTGTATGGTGAGAAATAGGGTTTTATCATCACTTACGTCATTATTAAATCGAATTTTGGATTTTTTTATCCCATAATTTCCTTATTTTTCCTTCTCTTTCTTGTTTTGCAGATACCATGGCTCGTACCAAGGTACCCAGAGTTCGTGATCCTCTTCGCTTTCGCTCCAATGAAGCCAAGGCACGGTATGCTGACTATGCCCGTAAGAAGGTTGAGGGTGGTCGTATGGTAAACCTGGCTAAGTTAGCCGTGTTCAACGTAGAGGGAGCCTTTGGTGACATGGGGTGGCTTCCTGTCATTACATACGACGCGTGCACATGTCCGGATTTGGTGCGCCAGTTCTATTGTAATCTTCAGGTGGTGGGGAATTACAATGACGTTGAGTATGGTCAGGAGTTGCGCATCACCAGTTACGTCGAATGGGTAGATATTTCTTTCGACTATCGACAGCTGGCCGACTTGTTGGGTATTCCCTATGATGGCCCCATGGTGTACTGTGCGCCTGGAGAGCCCCAGTTTGTTGAGATGGAGATGAGGGCAGAGATCGACAATCAGTTGCTTCGTCCTGATCGATGGCAGATGAGAGCTTGTTATTTGCGTCCAGCTCCACGGGTCTTCTGCAAGATTATCCAGCATAATCTGATCCCGCAGAGTGGGCACTATGAGAGGGTTTCTCAGCTGACCCAATTCCTGATATACAATATCTGCACCAGACGGCCAGTCTGCCTTCCATACATCATCATACGGACTATGATTAGTGCTACATTGTCTGGTCATAGGGGTAATCTACCCTATGGACGCATGATTACAGTGCTATTGACCCGTCTGGGGGTTGACCTGGTAGATGAGAAGATCCAGGAGAAGACCTTCTCGTCGCCTCTAGATTGGGAGGCAATCTGCAAGATGGGTATGCGGGATGCCCAGGTTAGTGATGAGGAGAGGAACGCGATGGAGCGCCCTCACACTTGTATCGAGATGGCTGATGCTGAGGCTTCTGCTGCCGCTGCTAGAGCCCATGTGGATCCTGTCGATGATGACGACCACATGTATATAGATGTTAACGCGATACCACCGCCTTCACCTACGCATGCGGCTGGTGTTGGTACTTCTTCTGCGGCGGATCTTGTACCTGAGGCTGGTCCTTCGCATACGGCTGGTCCTTCACTCCCACCTTCTAACATGATGGAGATGCTGCAGGAGATCAGGGAGGCTCAGTGCAGATCTGATCTGAGGATGGAGGAGTTATTAGACGCTCAGCGGGTGAGAGTGGATGAGCTGCTAGCTGCCCAGCGCATATCAGATACGCAGATGGGAGAGCTCATAGAGGTTCAGCGTGCGACTAATAGGAGGGTAGCCGATCTCACAGCTAGTCTACAGACGACCCAGACCCAGATAGCCTGGTTGACTAGAGTCTGTGCTGAGGACTATGACCAAGATCGTGAGGCCCCGCCTCCTCCTTCGCCTCCAGCTTCTTGATCGTACTTTATTTTCTTGTACTATAGAGTAACTGTCCGGGTTGTGGACTGTACTCTGCTTTAGTTATGTATATACGTTTTGTTTCTCTCACTCATTGTATGTAACTTGTTTCCCCTTTAATAGATGCATTATTCTCTTATTAAATTTGGCCTCAATCATCACTTGTGCTTACAGTGTGTCAATATTACTGTTTTTACTTTTATCCTATCTCAGTTCACAATTGTCTCGAATGTATGTTAGTTCAGCGGACAAGGCCTGAGATGCTCTGATACCAAGTTGTCACACCCCAATTGTGCACTATTCAGAATGATGTGATGAACCACTAATAAACCAACGGTTCAACCAGGATCTCAAATAGGCTATCCCTGCGTTATATAAACTTACACACATCCGTAATCATAATCAGAGTAAATACACAATAGCGGAAGTCTTATAATAACATGAACTGAGAAAATAAGATGATATTAATAATTTAATAGCAAATTATTCTGTTTTCTATTGAGACATAAATATTTAAGTACCAAATACATGTCTTAATAAATCCAATAAAGAAACCTATAAAATATCTAATCAAATACACACGAGTTGCACTTGCAAGAGGAGTCGTGTGTATCCACTTCAGCTTCAGCTTCCATCGCTGCCACGTTCCTGTACGCAGATGCATTCACATAGTCTTCAACGGTATAACCTACATCATCAACTAAAAATATTCGACGTCGAGGGGTGAGCACACATCACGGCTCAGTGAGTAGCTAAAACAATGCAACAATATATATGCATGCAAATCGATTTATATCTTTGGTCCGGTTTAAAGTTTGCAGTATGCAATAGAAAGGTTTAGGTAGTCAAAGGTCGCGTTTATTGACCCCACCTCTATACACGAGTCTGTGACGTCACCCGAAGATCACGTTTATCGTCAACTCACATGCACCCAATCATGAACATTATATAACAACGGTTACGTTTATTGCTATATAGTGCCATACCAACACGTAAGCCCCTATTAGCGAGGGCTGCAAACTGGGCTCGCAACTAACGAATCCTAATGCCAAAAAGTGAATCCAAGGCCTCACCTCAGCATCCCTCAGAATGTCCATAGAGATAGAGCTAAGGCCCCCCGGTAGAGTCAGAGACTACAAGGACCGAGACCAGCTCCCCTGATACTCTACGACATAATAGTTCTGCTAATGTAATGGCGATACGACGATGCCAATGCACAAGACTTGAGTTAGAGATAGAGCTAAAGTGTTGAGACCCGCCAAAGGTTAACGTTTATTGACGTTCTCATCACACCACCCCTGATACTCGCTCGCATCAAGTACATCTACCACACACATACAACCATATGCCTATTCCTATCATCATCATCATCATCATGTTATAAACAATAAAGTAAATATGCATGAACAAATAATAAAAATATTGGATGGCTTGCTATATGCACATTACAAACATATTCGCATAGAATCAAGCATGGCATAGGACTCAAGAAATAGAAAACAATTTTTGTTATTAACCAATTTAGTTTGGAGTTCTGGTTCCTCACCTTAGCTTGCTATAAGATACTTTTCCAAGCTTTAGAATCACCTTTACAGTGTTATTATATTGCTAGAAGACCTAACAAAGTCGATAGAATTTAATTAGAATTAATTCTGAATTTAAAAACCATGCTGTTAACTGAGGGTCGGAGGTAGGGTCGGAGTCCTGATCGACCCTGGGTGCGACCCTCCCCAGATTCTGAACTTCCCGAACACTGAGGGTCGATGTTCAGGAACACCTAGGGTCGGATGGTCATCGACCCTCGGTGCGACCCTCTGTGCACTTTGGTCCAATTCCCTCTCTTTGATCCATTCTTCGTGTTTGGGGTCCTATGACTTGCTTCTACATTCCATTAAACATTTATTCCATGGTCTGAAACCACGAATCAACCACCTAGATAGCTTTCATGCATTCTTCTATGGTTTTCCATGAAAACTTAACCATAGCTTGATGGTTTGTGTTTCTCCGAGATCACACTCTCAACAATAACTAACCTAAGGTCTGTAGAAACTCATGGAATTAGTATCCATACCTGAGAAGATTACTTTTTCTCTGAAATTCTTCTCCTTTTTGCTAAGTTCTCTTCCTTTCCTTTCTTCTTCCTCTTTTCCTTCTCCTCTCTTTCTCTCAATTCAATTAGGGTTGTGAAGGGAGTGAAAGTGGCTTAGGGACGTCCTTTAAATAGAGTAGGAATATCCTAAAATAAGTCCCTTTGAGATTAGGAAAGAATCCAAATCGAAAATTAGAAAATTTCCTAATTTTATTTTCTTACGGCAACCGAGGGTCGATGGGAGGGTCGATGATCCCGTCGACCCTAGGGTCCTAAGCTGTCCGACCCTCCCTTCAAAACTGAGGGTCTGACTTTCTGTTTTGGGAGGTCCAACCCTGCTTAGCTGGGTATGCGACCCTTCCCCTATTTCAAGTGTTTTTGGGTCGATTTGATACCTGGGATCTCGATATCCTTCACGCCCTTGGTCCATTTGACTCGACCATGATTAGTAAACCTGGTTCAAGGTGGTAAAACCGGGTTAGATTGACACGGGTCTTACACTCATCCTAGATCCTATTGACAAAAATGGAAAGAATTTGGTACACATCCCAAATCTAAATGATAGGAATTTAGGTTTCATCCCTAGATCCTATTGACAAAAATGGTAGGAATTTGGTATACATTCCAAATCTGACTCTCACAATCTTTTCGAATTACGTCGTACCTGATTTCTAGGGCACACCCTAGAATACGTAGGCAATTTGGGAATCCCAAATATGGTACAAAGCCACCCATCAACCATCCATTTCAGCATAAACTTTAACTTGAACAAAGAATCTAATTGAAGCACATGCATAAATCACTTCCATAATCTTTAATCACAAAACCCATTTCGAACTACGTTTTTGGACTTGATTTCCAGGATTGGAATACGTAGGCAGTTTGAGATGTCTTACACGTCTCAGATTCAGTCCAAGGCCGAACCATCTTTTGTCCGGTTCATTGTATAGTACTGCACTCATTGCTTATTTATTTGCTTTAAAACATGATTGGCTGAACCTTAGGTTAGAATAAATTAGCAACTTGGTTTTAGACATCCCCCATTGAACCTTAGTCATCCAGTTAACCAAGCATAGTCAAAATTAGAATTTAAGAAAAGTTTAGGCGGCCGATATTAATCGAGCGGTTTGGGTGCCTAATACCTTCCCATAATCGTACCCTGCATACTTACCCGATCTCTTGCAAACCAAATAGCTGATACATTGGGTTATGAGTCAATAAAAGTCTTACCATAGGGTGAGGCTACATTTTTAGAGGTCCTAAACCTTAATCTATGTGGAGACTCCAATAGAACATTGATCTTCATTGATACGGATATTTCTATCCCAAGGAGGAGGATCATCATTTCTCATTGTCCTCACAGTGTCCTCCACCGAAATCTCATCCATCATATCTACTCGAAGGCGCTATAGGAGTGTAGTGATAAGCCGACCATAAGGAAGGTTGCTTATCTGGTCTGGCATGGTAGCCTGACACATAGTCCTGATGATAATATAAGGCAGACAGACCCGCTCCCTAGTGCAGACACAATAAGTCAGGTACTGGGTGAGTTGAGACAACTTACTGTAATGGCCGCTCTGAGGGACAATATTATGCTGGATAATGCGGCAATAGACTCGAGGGAGAGGTCTTAAACCGAAAGCTTTCATGGGTGCCCTTAGGTTAAGGAACTGCTCTGAAACCTCCTGGCACAGATCATCAGTAAGGAAGCCTTTCATCTTGGGAGAGCAGTAAACCAAATCACCATTATTAGGAATCCCCAAGATATCAGCGAGCTGGTGAGTGTTGAATGATATGGGGACACCCTTGACAACGCTGGTGAGGCGGAGGTCCCTACCATGGCTAAAATCATTAACATCCCCCTCGACCTCCAGGTTAGAATAAAAGTGCTTTACCAGATTGGGTCCGGTAGTCACTGTGTAGGTGATAACTGGTGACCACCTAAGTGTACCAAAGGCTGCTTCAACATCAAATCGCTATAGTTGCTCCAGGTTTATGCAGCATCCAGATTCTATGTTTTTCTCTTTGAACCATGGGAAACGGGCTTGCGTCGCAGCCGAATGAAACCACCACTCATCAAATTACGAAACCGACGGTGTGGACAGTTTATGCCCTGAGCGTATCCGTGCTTACCAGCACCTCGACGTCAAGACATTATTTAACTACAAGACAAAACAAAACAATGAGAATTAGTCAAAAAGTTTCGAAATTTCAACAGCATAATGACAGTATTTCAAGCAAAGGCCTCAAACTTACCCAAAATTTTGGAAGGACTTACGTAACCATATAGAAACAAATAGAGACTAAACAATCATCAAACAAGCAATAAATTCAACAATTACAAGAAAAATCGGTTTTTGATCAAAACCTAGGTAAAAAATCCAAAAATTTTGATTTTGAGTAAACCATACTGTGGAACCTCAAATAAATTGAGGGCTTTTGTTCATAGGAGTCCCAAAACTATTTCTAAGCCAAAGAAAAAGAGTTTCTATGGATTAGAATCTTCTAAATCTAGGAAAACCTAGTTTTTGGGCAAGAAACCATGAAGAAACGATGTAAAAGAGAAAGATGATGAGAAGGTGCTATTTTCTACACACATGATTAAGGAAGATGTGAATGCCTAGTGGAATTCTACCCGGACATACTTAGAGACGAAGCACACTCAGATCACCTGGGAAATATTCAAGGGAGCCTTCTTTGACAAATACTTCCCAAAGAGTTTTCGTGATCAAATAGAGAAGGAATTCCTCCACTTGCAATAATCCTAGATGACTGTAGATGCGTACCAGCAGAGGTATGAAGAGCTGTTCTTTTTCGCTCCAACGAGCATGCAAGAGGAGGAAACCAAAACCCATAGATTCACTATGGGATTGCGAGGAAGTATCTGGGAGCACATTTTGGGTTTGGAGAAGAAGGTGTATAATGAAGCTATGCAGATCGCTAGAATGATCGAATCAAGATAAAGAGACAGCTTCTTTGCTCAAAATAGGGGACTGAAGAGGCCTGCTACTGAGACTTCGGGTGAAGGGAATACTAGACCATTCCGCCCATATAGGGCTCAGTCTGCTGTGGTGCCAATAAGGAATACTACTGCACCAGCACCACCACAGGTAGCTGGTTAGAACCCTAACGTCAAATGTTTCAACTGCCAGCAATTGGGCATTATGCAAAGACTTGCACTCTACCAAGGAAGCAACTGCCACAGCAAGGAAAGATATTTGCAGTCACTACAGAGGAAGTAGCCGCATCACCTGATGTGGTTATTGGTACGATTCCGTCCCTTACTATTTTGCTTACTATTTTGTTATGTATGAGCATGAAAAACTAAGGGATAAGTAAATTCCAAGAACTGTAGATATAACTGGTGTACACGTCAGAGTACTCTTCGACTCTGGGGCCATACACTCCTTTGTTTCTATGTCTTTTGGGAAGAAACTAGAGTTGCCTGTTAAGCTCTTAACTCCAAGATTGTTAGTTCACTCTCCGTTGGGAGTAGAAGTGGCGTTGAATGAATGATATGGGCCATGCTCAGTTAGTATTGATGGGCGAAACCTAGAAGCGAATCTATTTCAACTTGAGATGGCAGACTTTGAGGTCATCTTAGGAATGGATTGGCTAGGCCATCATTCAACTATCTTATTATGTGCCAAAAAGAAGCTTGTTTTTAAGGATGATAAGGGAAAGGAGTTTAGCTTCACCGGAACTAAATTACCTAGGAAGCGAAAGCTGATCCTCTCTGCTCTAAAAGCTAAGAGATGTTTAGAGAAGGGAGGAGTGGGTTACTTAGGCCCCGTTTGATAACACTCCAGCTCCTTGGAGCTAATCCGGAGTAGAATGGCGATTGATAAACAAGGTTCAAGTTTTGACTCCCATGGAGTGAACCACTCCAAAAATATCTATGGGAGTTAAAAAACTGGAGTTAAAAAACTTGGTTCTTCTATTCCGGAGCTATTACCACTATCGACTCCCATCACCACCACCACTGGCATTGCCATCACCACCACCACCCCTCCACCGCTACTATCCCCACCACCACCCACAGCCGCTGCCACCACCACCACCCTCCGCTCACCACCACTACCACCACCCTTTACCCACCACCATCGCCTCCGCTACCACCACCACCCCCCACCACTTACCATCGACGCCACCACCACCACCCACCACCTACCACTACTGCCGCCACCACTACCACCCACCACCTACTACCACCACCACCACCACCACCACCACCACCTACCACCACTGCCGCCACCCACCGCCACCACCACTACCACCGCCACCACCACCCGCCACCACCACCGCCACCACCCATCCCAAACTCCACCATGAGCACCCACCAGCACCACCACCACTACCACCCCCCCGATAATCGCCACCAACACCACCACCACCGAACAACATTCTGAAAGCATAGTCTTTTGATTTTAGAGCAGTGTTATCAAACACTATTCTACTCCAAAAATCCTAACTCTAGAGAAGAAGTGGAAAATGACTCCGGACCAGAAGTAGCTCCATGTGGTGTTATCAAACGGGGCCTTAGTGTTTGTGGTCAACATTGCTGCAGAGGTGCCAAAGATGGAAGCTCTAGATGTGGTATGTGAGTTTTCGAACGTATTTCTAGAAGACCTACCCAGACTACCTCCAGATAGGGCTATAGAGTTCGTGATAGACCTTATGCCAGTGTTGGCGCCAGTGTCTAAGGCACCGTACAGGATGGCCCCTACAGAATTAAAAGAGTTGAAGACCCAGTTACAAGAACTATTAGATAAGGGTTTCATATGACCAAGCATATCATCGTGGGGAGCACCTGTATGTTCGTAAAGAAGAAGGATGGTAGCATACAATTATGTATCGACTACTGAGAGTTGAACAAGTTAACCATCAAGAATCGATACACTTTGCCTAGGATCGATGATCTGTTCAATCAGTTACAGAGTGCAAAGGTTTTCTCGAAGATTAATCTTAGATCAGGGTATCATCAACTGAAGATCAAGGCAGGAGATATTCCGAAGACTGCTTTCAGGATGAGGTATGGACATTATGAGTTCCTTGTAATGTCGTTCGGATTGACCAACGCCCCAGCGTCGTTCATGGAACTGATGAATCAAGTGTTTCATCATATGTTGGATACTTCGATCATCGTATTCATTGATGACATCTTGGTCTACTAAAAGGATAGGGAGACTCATGTAACACACTTGAGAGCAGCCCTACAACGACTGAGAAGGGACAAGCTTTACGCTAAGTTGAAGAAGTGTGAATTTTGGCTGAAGGAAGTGGCATTCTTGGGTCACATAGTATATGTAGATGGTATCAAGGTAGATCCAAGCAAGATCATAGCTATAGTAGGATGGGATGCACCGAAATCAGTTGTAGAGATTCGTAGTTTCTTTGGATTGGCTGGTTACTATAGAAGATTCATGGAAGACTACTCAAGAATCACCGTTCCACTGACTAGACTAACCAAGAAAGGAGAAAAGCTTATATGGACAGATGAGTGTGAGAAGTGCTTTCAGACTCTGAAGTCAATACTAGTCTCTGCACCTATCTTGACCATCCCAACACCAGGTTTGCTGTTTTCCCTATATACGGATGCCTCGGGGTTGGGTCTTGGATGTGTGTTGATGCAAGGAGAATAGGTGATTGCCTATGCATCAAGACAATTGAAAGAGCATGAGAAGAACTATCCTACGCATGATCTAGAGTTAGCAGCAATCAATCAAGCAATCAAGACTTGGAGGCACTACCTTTATGGTGAAAAGTTTTAGATTAAGTCGGATCATAAGAGTTTGACTTACCTTTTTACTCAGAAGAACCTAAATATGAGACAGAGGAGATGGCTGGAGCTATTAAAAGATTATGATTGTAACATCCAGTACCATCCGGGTAAGGCAAACATCGTAGCTAATGTCTTAAGCAGAAAGTGGGCATTAAAACCTAAGGTAGGACCTAGTACAAATGTTGTACTGTGTGCTATAGCCTTAGGCTCAATAGAAAATGAAGAAGAGTATATATTAGAGACTGCAGAAGATCCAGTAGAACCTGGCTTGATTCATATTACATTGATTTTCGTAGCCTTGAAGATCTCACCAAATCTAATGGATGAGGTAGAAGTAGCAATCCTACAGGATCCACACCTCAAGACTGTGCAAGAAGATCTAGAGAAGGGTAAAAGCAACCCTGACTTTACCTTGGATTCAGACAAGGTACTCAGGTATCATGGATGATTATGTATACCTGAGAGTGAGAACTCAAATATCAGAGATAGAATTATGACAGAAGCTCATTATACCTCATATTTTTGGTACATCTAGGAAGCACCAAGATGTACCATGATTTAAGAACACTATATTGGTGGAGGGGTATGAAAACGGATGTAGCTCGATTCGTATTTCAATGTCTAAACTGCCAACAAGTGAAAGTAAAAAGACAGAGACCAGTAGGTTTGTTACAACCACTATCGGAGCCAGCATAAAAGTAGGATTGTATCACAATGGATTTTGTCATTGGCCTACCCTTGACACCAAGGTCAGTGGAAGCTGTGTGGGTTATAGTCGATCGACTTACCAAGATAGCTCACTTCATCACTGTTAGACCTCAGTACACCATGGAAAAGCTAGCCAAGCTATATGTGGATAATATAGTCAGACTTCATGACATTCCAAAGAGTATAGTATCTGACAGAGATCTCCGTTTTACATCCAAGTTCTGGGAAGGATTACAGAAAGTGATGGGAACCAAGTTAATGTTCAGTACAGCTTTCCATCCTCAGACAGATGGGCAGTTAAAATGAACTATCGAAATCTTGGAGGATATGCTCCGAGCATGTGTCCTAGACTTCAAAGGAGCTTGGGACGAGAAGATATCGCTTATCAAGTTTGTTTATAACAATAGTTACAAGGCTACGATCCAGATGGCTCCATTTGAGGCACTCTATTGGAAGAAATGTCGTATACCTCTATTATGGAATGAGGTGGGAGAGAGAAGGATTGTAGGACCGGAGTTCGTAGAAGAAACTTATCGAGCGATTGATCAAATTAAGGAAAGAGAGAAGATAGCTCAAGTTTGACAAAAGCACTACGCGTACAACCGACGTCGAGATCTAGAGTTCGCAATGGGTGACAAGGTGTTCTTGAAGATATCACCTGTGCGAGGTCTGAAATGGTTCGGTAAGAAGGGAAAGCTATGCCCCAGGTATGTGGGACCATATGAGAATTTGACCAGATGTGGTATTGTAGCATATCAACTGGCTCTACCACCATCAATGTCAAGCGTTCATGATGTGTTCCATGTTTCTTTATTGAAGAAATATGTCAGGGATCCATTACTCATCATGACAGCAGACCCACCAGACTTGACGAAGGATTTGACCTTTGAGGTGATACCTGTGATGCTCACAAAGTGAAAGGTACAACATCTCCAAAGCAATGATATCCATTACGTCAAAGTGCATTGGAAAAGTTAAGATGTAGAAGAAATCACTTGGGAGGAAGAGAACGCAATGCGAAAGGAGTATCATAACCTTTTCGATGAACAAGGTACGTGCAAATTTCAAGGCCAAAATTTCTTTTAAGGGTGGGGGAGTTGTGAGACCTACATGCAAATTTTAGGGATGAAATTTATTTTAAGGGTGGGGAAGTTGTAAGACCCGCATTCCATGAACCCAATCTAAACCTTTAATTCATGTCATAACAGGTCTTCCAATCATCATCAGGCCAGACGGGATGAGCGGATGACAACCAGGTATGGAAACAGACCTAAAAATTTGATATTTTTCATACCAGTCTTATGGTACTGGTCGATGGTACCAGTCGATAGGTATGTCTACGTGGGAAGACTAGTTAGATCCGAAAATGGATCTTTGTGGGTCCCGCTTGCCAAATCTCAAGCCTAGGGACTTTCCTAACGTAGAGAAACTTCCTAAACCATAACCTAGTCTATTTAAGGACCCTTAAACCTCCTTAGAACTCTATGATTATTTCTCACAAACCCTAGAAAAGAGAAAGAGATCGAAGAAGGAGAATGAGCTAAGAAAGGTGGGAGAGGAGCCGCCATTGGATGAAGAACACGATAGTTGCAAACCAACGGTAAGTTCTTGAACTTCTTTCTAAGTTAAACGTTATAGATGATTAATTATAAATTGATCAATACCATGCAAGGCGAGGTATTGATCTAAAACCCTTAAATTTCTGTCAAACCCTAATATAGTCGATAAACCTTAGATTCACATTCTAGGCTAAGGATCATCGAAACTAGGGCTTGAATGGAACATGAAACAACTTTAACTCGTTGCTCAGGCCTAGAATGCATAGGAGAAACCCTAGAACCAATAATGGGTGACTGACGGAAGGCGAACACCAAGATTGGTGGTCTTTCGGAGGCATACCGGTCGCACCATATGCGACAGGTACTACGACCGGTACCTCTCGGTGGCTAGTCTGTGGGGGACCGGTGGACCATACCGGTCGTACCTTTCCCCACAGTGTTGCGATCGGTACCTCTGACTGGTATGTACTGTGAGGGATATATTTTGATCCAGTTGGTTTTTTGACCAACATAAACCCTAAGAAACTAATTCTAATTCAACCCTAACATCGTGTAGGACCTTGTGATAGCGAGTTTGGATTTTGTGATGCAGAGCAAGCTAACAATCAAGCGTCAGGTAAGGGAATTGGACCTAAACCCTAATAACATAATAACAGTAAAACATTGTTTATAATTATGATTCTGTGGAATGGTGTTTGTGCATTACTCACATGTCATCTTTACTTTCAGTTATTATATTGTTCATGCATACTCCCTATGCTAGGTTATGTGTTAAACATGTGATTATTTTCATTAGTGTGTGGAATGGGAAGGGATTGGGGTCTTGGATCATTTCTCACAGTAGCACCTTTTCGTATCACTTCTGTCTTAGCATGCTTGGTGCTGGTAAGGTATCAGGGGGAGGAAGTGGTACTGTGGTCTCTGGCCTGGCCACTAGACTCGAGCCCTATCTGTATACAGTAGGGAGCTGTGCTGGGATAGGGCCTACTGTGATGACATATAGGATTGGTTAGTTGCGAGCCCAGTTTATAAGCCCTCACCAATAGGGGCTTATGTGTTGGTATGGGTAAGGCATCAGGGGAAGTGTTGACGGTGTGTGATCCAGACACTTTAGCTCTATCTTTATTCCATGGTGGGTGCATATGGGACGACAGTGGTGTTTGATCCATTGGACGAATTCACACACTTATGTATAGAGGTGTGGTGGTCGCCAATCCTTTCTATAACACATTGCAAACTTAAAACCAAACCATAATGTAAATGTTATTCATGCATGTTGTTTGTTGCATTGTCTGATTTTCTTATTGAGCTAAGTTGTGGGCACACACTATTTTTGGATGTTGATGCAAGTTACACTATGGAGGACTACGTGGATGCTCTAGTATATGAAAGAGTTGCTCCCCTGGAAGTGCAAGCAGGGGAGGACGAGCATGACGCTTCATGTGAGTGCCCTTACTGCGTGTACCTCTAGGATGGTTTTATTTTATTTTATTTATTTCAGATGGATTTTATAAACAGTGTAAGGATATTTATTTATGTTTTGGTATTTGAATAATTGGATAACTTATTTAATTTATCAATAGAGTACTCAGTTAATTTAATTTAAGAGTTCTGCTGTATTTATTTATATACTAATTGTGGTTATGTGCAACGATTTGTGTTAGTGGACACGGTCTTATTGAGATCCTACTGTGAACCATTGGTTAGTAACGGTTCACTCACACTTCTGGTTTAGTTAAAATTAGGGTTTGATAATTCCTCTCAACAGTCACCACTTCTGGTGGGTTGACATTCTAAGCAGGCACTTTCTTGTGGGTGTTTGAAGCCATTTGCTTAAAAGTTTTCGTTTGAACTAGGAAAAATTTAAACCGTTAGTCGTGTCATAAATATGAATGTTTCGAAGAAATCATCATGCAATGCAAATGAGTATGCTCGAGGTCAACAATAATGACTTAACATGCACATTGTAGATGTACAAGGAAATAAACATCCAAATTGAGAGACAATAGTACAAAAGGGATGTGTGGCTGCACAATGTGTACGGTGGGGGCGTGTGGTTGCAGTATCCTACCGCATGTCGATGTCATCTTTTTTAATAGAGGCACGACTTATTTTTCTCATTTCCTTTCATTATGGTCTGGTGTGCGACTGAAGGAGCAGAAATCCTTTTCGTATTACCTCCTTTTGAGGATTCTTTGATGATCTAAGGCATTTATTTCACCGTTCATCATCCTAATACATCATCAAGGTAAATATCATACCAATTTTCTTATTTTTCTGCCTTAGATGATTCTCAGTTTCGATTCCTGGTGTAATATCCCTTAAAATGGTTGGGAACGATAGGTGTTGTCCCAAAATCATGCCAGGGAGTGGTTATCATACTTAACCATCATGTTTAACTTCATTTCTATTGATTCATTTTTGTCATCAAGGTAAAAATTGAATTTCCTTCAATTTTATCAAAGATTGACTTCCATTTGCTTATTAATTGCTTTCCTTCAATCATTGATGTGTTTGTCACCAAAATCTCTTCATAGATCGTTCAAACCTCAATTCAAAAGATATTAGTCTCTCAAACAATAATTTCTTTTCAACTTTGAATTTTCTTCATTTTACTCAATATATACTTCGGCCTCTCTACATTGATAATCTACATCATTTGTGATCTCTTATGATCATTACCGTACATTTCTGTTCTTGTTTCACCTTGTATTCTAACACTAAAATTTCTTTCTTTTGACAAATTATCATCGCTTTGGGTTAGCTCGGTTGCAATGACTTCTCCACACATTCAGATTTCCTTTGGGAAGGAGTCATCTGTTGTAGGGGCAACAAGACGTACATCACCACGATCACCAGGACATGACCAACGACGATTTTGGTCAACAGAGGTAGCTGGGAGTTGGCACCTATTTGAGCATACACCGGTGAAATCAGGCCATTTCATTAGATGTAATGAATTAGAGAGACTTGCTGTTTATCGTGCATTACTGATATGGGTTGGTTACTGGTTTTTGGGTACTAGATACCCACATGTTCTAACCTTGTGAGATAGTTTTATTGTAACCTTCGAATAGAACAAGGTATGAAGAACGACACAGATGATTCGTCCTTACAGGTTTCCAGTTGGGTACTGGGATGAGAGATTATTTTAGACGTTCATAGTCTTACCTATCTCTTGGATGTCTCCGTAGAAGGAGAACTTGTTTATCTGAGCCAAAAATTCTAGTTGTAGCAGAGTGGAAGCTTACACTGATACGGGAGCAGATGATGTTAGGTCCCAAATTATGAGAAAGTAATGATCGATCGGTTCCCAGATTATATAGCTACATTTTCTAGCACAAGCGGTCATAGGGATGTTGTTGTGTATTTCTGTAAGTTTGTTGCTTATTGTGTCATTTTACAACGACAGATCTATCTTCCATACTTGATCTTGAGAACACTGATTACTGCAGTGCTCTATTCTTGGTCTGGTAGTCTTCCCTATGGTAGGTTGTTCACCCACATATTCATTCAGCTAGAGATAGACCATTCTCAAGAAAATTATGTGGAGTGGTCAGTCCATTCTGACTTTTGTTGTAATTTACTGTTCAGGCTTAGCCTTTAGGATGTTGTTCTTAGCGATGACGAGTTAGAGGGGATTCTTAGTCTAAATCCATGATCTTTGCAACGATCAGCTAAGAAAATTCAGTGTAGGGTAATTCCGTCCTCATCTAGGATTGAGTCAGCTACAATGAGTGATAGCAGTGATTAGACATACATCCCTATTGATTCTTCTCTTGCTCAAAGTTTAGAAGATATGGCATTGTTATCAAAGGAGCAAGAAAATACTCCACAGTGGCGAGAGGTTTGCAATAAAGTATCACATGTGACGGTTCCTGAGACTGGGGTTCTTGAGGTTGTGAAGCTACAAGATGTATTGGTAAATGCTCGCGCTCTAGTGTCTGAGTTACAGGAGTACCATTAGAAGACACAGACAAGATTGTCATCATATAAGAGGAGCATGCTGTAAGGCATCTCATGTGTAGAGCGACCTGTGAGAGCGACTGAGAATGCTATTTTGCAATTACATGACACTCTCCAGGCTACTATATGAGAGGGGTCCGTTTTACAGAACGCATTAAAGTCGACGGGTATAATCTCATCTATTTCTACTGAGGTAGAGGTGGAGGCTACGATTGAGATCACAAACGTAAAGTAGGTGTTGTGGTTAGGGTTCAGTAGGTGGGATGAACCAAGGAAAGAATCAATGGAGATGCCTATCACACCCCAATTCTAAACCAACCAGAATGGTGTGATGAACCGTCTATGAACCAGCAGTTAAACGAGGATCTCGTATAGGCCGTATTTATTTGATTAAACCACATACAACCACAACCATAATCAGAGTAAATAAACAATAGCGAAAGTCTTTAATATAAATGAACTGAGTATCTAACAGTGATAATATAATTAACTATCCAATTATCTCCAAATGACTTAAGACATAAAATAAAATTAAATAATCAATTATATGTCTGATAATCCAATAACTAAATCTAATAGAAAACACAAGAATTGCACTCACACAATGAATCATGTGACTCCTCCATGGATTCCACATCTATCGTAGAAATATGTCCGAACATTGGTGCATTGATATAATCTTCCACGGTAGGACCTGCATCATCAACTGAAATATTCGACGTCGAAAGGGTGAGCATAGATCATGGCTCAGTGAGCAACAAAATAATGCAACAAACATATGCATGAATTCAATTCATATCTTTGGTCTGGTTTATACGTTTGCAATGTGAAATAGAAAGGATTGGTGGCCGCCGCACCTCTATACACGAGTGTGTGAATCTGTCCAATGGATCAAACACCATTGCTGTCCCACATGCACCCATCATGGAATAGAGATAGAGCTAAAGTGCCCGGATCAAACACTGCATAACACTTCCCCTGATGCCCTACCCATACCAACACGTAAGCCCCTATTGGTGAGGGCTTGTAAACTGGGCTCGCAACTAACCAATCCTAGTGTCAAACAGTGTATCCAAGGTCTCACCCCAGCATCCCTCAATACGTCCATAGAGATAGAGATAAGGCCCCCCGACAGAGTCAGAGACTACATGGTCCGAGACCACCTCCCCTGATGCCCTACGACGTAATAGTTCTGCTAAGGTAATGGCGATACGACAATGTCAGTGGACAAGACTTGAGTAGTGATAAAGCTAGAGTCTGGTGACAAGGATGAACTACAATGTCACATCCTCCCCCTGATGCTCCACTCGCATCAAGCACACTAACCACACACATACATTCACATGCCTATTCCTAACATCATTATCATCATTATGTTATAAATAGTAGGAATATTGGATGACATGTGAAATGCACATTACAAGTATATAAGCATAGAATCATTCATGGCATTGGACTCAATAAGTAAAACAGTTTATTATTAGCCAATTAATTTAGGTCTTGTTTCCTCACCTTTGGTCGATGGTTGTTCCTCTTCAAGCTTTGTAAATCACTTTTAGACCAATTGAAAACCTAACAAATTTATAGATTTTAAATTAGAGTTTATTTCCGATAATTCAAACCTCAAAAAACTGAGTGATCGCAGGTGTGGTTGCACCTGTGGTCTCAGTTTCTGCGACCACAGGGTGTGTGGTCGCAAGGTGTGGTCGCATATTATGTGACCATACATGCGACCACACCCTGCCTGAAACTTTCCCGAGGGTGTGTCGTCGCATACCATGCGACCATACATGCGACCACACCATCCCTGGAACTTTCCCGAGGGTGTGTGGTCGATTATGTGGGTCTCGTGTGGTCGCATATCCTGCGACCACACATGCGACCACACCCTCCCTGGAACTTCTCGAGGGTGTGTGGTCGGTTATGTGGGTCTCGTGTGGTCCCATATCATGCGACCACACATGTGATGGTGGACTATTCCACTCCCAACTCAATTCCTTCATGTTTTGATTCCTTGACTCATCATCATGATCCTTCCTATGATTGTTCTATGGCTTAAAATTTATATTTTATATAATCCATCATCCTAATAGATTCCCTCCATGGATCTCTTAGAATTTATAGATGGTTTGTTGGTTGGGGTCTCACTTTGAATCACTATCTCCTCCATGATCTATTCTAGGTATTCAACTAATGTGGGGGATGGTTTCATATCTTATACTTGTTAAAGATTCAGAGTTCTCTCTGAATTTCCTTCTCTTAGTCTTCCTCTTCAATTCTCCTTCTCTTCCTCCTCTTCTCTTTCTCTCTCTTTTAGTTTGAGTTCTAAAAGGATGAAAGAGGCTAAGGACGTCCTATATATAGAGGAAAACCCTCCATATAGAGTCCTACATAGATTAGGAAAGAACCCCCTTCAGATTAGGAAGGTTTCCTAATCACGGAGTCTGTCTGACTTTGTGTAGTCGCAGGTGTGGTCGCAGAACCCGTTGACCACACAGCCAAAAATTGTGACTACACGTCCCAGACTTCTGTGGTCTCTTTATTCTGAGGTGTGGTCGACCACACCTATTTAGGTATGTGACCATACACTCCTAATTAGCTAATTTTGGGTTCAATTACATACCTAGCCTTTTGGTTTCTTCACGCACTTGGTCCGCTTGGCCCGACCATGATATGGAGACCTGATACATGGTGGTAAGACTGGTTAGTATGATACGGGTCTTACAATGCCCTTCATCTATTTGCCAATTCGGTTCAATTAGTTTGCTGTAGAATGAGTCTGGAGTTACCGATAGACGTGGTGCCTCTCAGGCATTCATGTTTACTTCTCTTTGGAGGTTCTGACTCATAGTTAAACCTTTGTTTTTCTCACCTCATTTTGTTCAGGGTTAAGGTTTCGACCTATGATTATCTTCTCTTTCGGCTTAAATATTGTTCACTGGTTAAAGCTTATCTCATTAAGTTTGTGTATTATGCTCTTCAATATTCTATAACTATTCTTTGGTCTCTTCTTATAGTTTATTTTCATTTATTATTTTGTTTTACCTAATGTCAGCATTTATGTTTTATATGTGAGTATGATTGATAATGATTATATCTCGACATGCTCTGATACCAAACTCTATTGCATCCCGTTCCAGACGTATCGGTACTATGAATGCAATTGAATCTCTTCATCCTATCAGGGCATAAGAAATCCCTTTTTCTAGGATCGCATATCATAGTATACCACATATCAAACCCCATCAGTACTCATAAGAATTATCAGAGTAATTTAAAACATCTCCAATGAGAGGAAGTCTTATAAAATAAAACACCATATTATTTAGCTGACATACTAATAGTTAAAGTTCCAATTATCCAAATCCAAAATAACCAAATAAATAAAACATTGCCTAAAGTTTATCTGAATAACGTATCCTAGATAAAATAAATCCTAAAATCCAATAGAGTAAAAGAAAATCATAGGCACAGCCTAAGCCCATGAGCAGACTATACGAATCGCCTTAAGAATCATGAACATCTTCTTCAGGTTCATTGTCCCCATCCTCCACATAGGATGAAAAGCTACCCGAAGCAACGAACGAAAAACCTGCATGATCTAAAATAATTTATGTGCACAAGGGTAATGTCACACCCCGTTCCTGACGTACTGGTACTATGGAATGTAAAGAGATCTCCACATCCTATTAGAGGATTGGAAATCCTCTTCCAGGATCATGGAATGTCGTACGCCAACCATTGAAACATACCATCATAAGCAATTAATAAAAAAAGATCCATCACCACACAGAAAATATAAAATTTCAGATCAAGCGTATAGAGGAAGACTTAATAATTAAATCTACAATAGCTGATATTCAAATGATAAAAATATAATAATCCCCAAATCATTTTACTATAAATACTAATGTTAATTAAATCCTTAAAGTCAAATTATTCTCTTAGGAAACACATCCCCACATCAAATAACTTAAAATCAAATAAATTATTTGGTAAACATTCATTGTGTTTAATCGTAAACATAATCATTACATTTGCACAGTACATCATGGATGTTCTCGTCACTAACGTCTACATCACCAAGCTCAGCATAAATCATACTTGCATCTAAAAGAGTTTGTGTAGACAAGGGTAAGCTCAACTACCAAGTTTAGCAAGGAAATTAAACATGCAACATATATATGCATGAATTAACATCTATAGTTTGATAAATAACTGTAAATGCCAGCTGAAGACAACCCACACATGAAGCCTGTGATTGCACGGGTCACTCCCAAAGAATGAATACCACCTTAATTGGGCGTTTAATAACATCCCCCAAATATGGGTCCATTGTTTTGGTCTGCGCATGATCGCAACTCATCCCAAGCCCACCACGTAGCATTTGAGGAGGTAATAATCCCACTAGTCACCTCGCCCACCCATCCATACTACTTCGGATATGGGGAGCATCACAACTATGATTAGACCACCCTTTATTGAACCCATGCCACTACATAACCCCTTAATGGCTAGGGATACAATTATATGGGTGATTAAAGTTTAACTAACCATGTCCACCTAATTATCCATATTACTAGGTCCGGTCCCTACATAGGACATTGTGACTTGGCTAAGTTACATGTGGTAAAATACAAAGTACCACCAGTAAGAAGTAGTACAAGTGTCCCATACCACCCACCCTCCTCCTTACCGACTTAACCAGACATCATGAATCAAACATGGATCAGTCGCTTTCGTGGAAAGGTAGCGAGTGTCCCATACCACTCACCCTCTAATCCCTATTGGCACTGCTGACCCCAAACATAAGGGTGTATATGCATAAACAATCAAAATAGTATATTGGATGACATTCTATCACACAAGCATGTTATCAATCTCACACATCATCAATACATTGAATTCATACGCAAACAATGGTCTAATCCCCTTACCTGAGATAGTAAATGGAAAATATTATAGAGTACTGCTTCATAACTTCCCTATGAATCTTGTAAGACCCATGCCCAAATCTCGTTACGATATGACCATTATGGGCATGTGTCGGGTCTTCCCATGTGTAAACATATCATATCGACACGACCAATGGTGATGACATACCCAAGAGGTGACACCAAACCACTATCTTAAACCTCCTATGTCATTTGAATGCACCAAAGTGTGCAAGGGGAAGTCTAGAACCCAGCTTATCCGAACCTCGAGAGACTAGCAATGCGCAAACCTAAGCTGACTAGCCAAACAAGAGGCCTAGCTCTTAACCAAGGAGGTGCAGTCAAACACCAGTCGCATGATCCAACTGCACCCCCTGTGCAGGAACTCGAATTGAGACGAACTGAAAGTGGGGCCCACATTTTGAAAACCTGCTGCTCCCTCCATGACCGTATGGGAAGTTTATCACCCGTGGTTTATACATGGTAGGCATCCTTGATTGAACTAAGAATGGAAAGTGGAAGAGGAGAATCATCTTCTTTCAATTAATAGGTTTCTATGCTTATCGATTTGGGAAGAGATGAATTCTTATCCTCTTCATTCTCTCATTCGATCAACCCAACCGAAGGAGATTGGGACAAAATCTCTGATGCATGAACTCTGAGAGAAGAGAGAAAGAAGAAGAGAAAAGAATAAGAGAAGAAGGAAAGAAGCCTTCACTCTCATTATCACCCAAAGAAGAGGAAAACATAGAGGAGAAAGAAGAGAAAAAGGGAAGGAGACCAACCTCTAGATTGGCAACTCCATTGCTGAGAACTCAAAAGGGAATCAAATCCTTCTATAAGTATCGCTTTACTTTAAGATTTGATTCAGTTAAAGAGCATAGGAGTAATGAAAGAATTAATAATTAAGAGACGACGTGTCCCGTATTATAGTTTGTGCCATCGTAATATGATCACCATGGCTAACACAACAGAAGAATTATTGATTCATTACTCATGGCGGAGCCATGAGCGTAGACCATCGTTCACCAATCTAAATATTGGACGAATATTGGACAATGGTATACACGACACAACTATAAGCTTAGAATAAACCATTGAAAGTATAAATAAACGATCTGAGGATTTTGGAGACTGTATGAGGACTCTAAAAGACTATAAGATGGCTATAATGGACTCAGACACTAGAGGTTTAAAGGATCTGAAAGTTTAGAAGTCGGATCTAAATTATAAGATCATATCTGACATCTCGGTTAGTCAGATAATCAAAACGGTATCCATAACTTGGTGTGGGAATCAACTTTAGAATCCAAACCCTGTACATAGATTAAAAAAAATATGAGAATCACATCGAAAGAGTTTGGAGACCATCAGACCATGTTTTGATGTGCGGCGGATGGGACGAGCTGTACGACCAAATCATCTTGACGTGGGGTCGAACATCAACCACATGCCATTCCGATGGTGTATGCAGGCCAAACTTGGCCAGTGACTCTCTGTATTTTATTTAAAATTTATAAAGGCCTTAGAACCTAGTTTTGACTATCCCATGATGTAAAACCCCTTGTACATCGTGTAAATCTGAGGTTAGTTTTGGTTTACTCTATGAAACGACTAATTGTACCTCATCTCTATATTGTGAGACCTTAAACCCAGCATACAGGAGCTTGGCATCCCTTCTGGGGTGCCGACATTATCGATCGGCCACATTTTGACGTGCAATTGGTGACACATGCTGCACACCTAGTGACCAAACCATGTGATCGACCACGTACCGCACGTGATTTCGATCCCTGATGTTGACCATCTTTGGTTAGTAGCTTACTGGAATTTTTGTAAGCCTGTTTATGGGTTTAGGTCTTCAAAATCAATTGTTGGTAAATGTTCCTTGTGTTATTTTAATTAAATATCCTATAATTGGTTTAGGTAGCTTGTTGATTACTATTTTAAATGACAAGAAACCCTTGGACATCAAGTGTGGAACCTTAGGGATTAGTAACTAGAACCCCTATATGATGTTAGGACCCTTGACTTCATTGTAAGAAGTCCTTCTTAGTATTAAGGCCTTTAAAAGGAAATTCTAGTTAGTGAGTGTGTCGTCTTGTAGAGAATTAGTGTTCATTTCACCTATCTTCTATGGACAGCAAGCTTGCTACAAAGTTTAGGCATACCCTGAGATTACGAATGATAATGAATGAAAGGAATAGTGAACCCCTTATGCTATGTCATGATAAATAAACAAAAAATAATAGGCATAAGTTATCAGATAAGCTATTAACGCTATGAGCACCAGAATAATGAACTTAAAGAGAAACTTGATTAATTCCATTGAATAACACATTAACGAATGTAATTGTTTATGATCTTGATCCTTCGCTATGAGGACTCTGGTAGGAAGCTACCTGATCAATTTATCGAGGATTTACTCTCTAACTATCTGTAAGGAAAATAAACCCATGTTTGGTAGAATTAGCTATATGGAATTATACTATGTGATGGATGTGATTGATAACATGCTTTTGTGTGATAACATGCCATCAAATAAACTATTTGTGTGATCATGCATATGCATTCTTGTGTTTGGGATCAGTAGTACCAGTAAGGATTGGAGGGCGGGGGGAATGGGACGCCTACTACCTTTCCACAAAAGCGACTGATCCATACTTGATTCATGATGTTTGGTTAAGTTGGTAAAGAGGAAGGTGGGTGGAATGGGATACTCACACCACTTCTTACTGATGCTACTTTGCATTGACCAATGTAACTTAGCCAAGTCATGACGTCCTAGGTGGAAGGACAGACGGGGTTGGAAGCTTGGCGACGTTATGGTCCAGTAATTTGATTAATTAGGTGGACATGGCTAGTTGAACATGATTTTTTCCTATAACTATACCTCTAGCCATTAGGGGGTTATGTAATGGCATGGGTGCAGTAAAAATTTGGTATGAACATAGCTGTTATGCTCCCCATACCCGACATAGTGTAGATGGGCAGGCGAGTCAACTAGTTAGATTACCATCTCCTCAAGTGCCCGACGTAGTATGGACTTGGGATGAGTTTGGTTAAGTGGCCGGTATAGTACGGGCTTGTTCCACATCAATGTACCCATACTTGGGGGTAATAGTGTACGCTGAGTGAGGTGATATTATCTGATGGGAGGAGACCCGTGTAGACTGGAGACTCTGTGCGTGGGTTGTCTTACGCTGGCACTTACAGTTATTTATCAGACAGTAGTTGATAGTTGCATGCATTTTATTTGTGAACATTTAGTTTTCTTGCTAGGCTTGGTGGTTGAGCTTACCTTATGTGCACAAATTATTTTAGATGTTGTAGGTTCTTTACATGACTCTTCGGGTTGTAGTCCGTCTAGTGTAGAGGATGAGGACTATGAACCTGAGGAGCATATATCTGATCCTTAATGCGATGTGTAGTGCTTTGCATGGGTTTAGGCTGTGCCCATGTTTCCTTTCCTTAGTTGGGATTATATATTCTATTTTAGGTTTATGTCCGAGATAAACTTTGAACAATTTAGTTTACTTTGGATAATTGGTTTGGAATAATTAGAGAATGGTTTTATTAAGGATTTGGAATTAATTATATAAGCTTTATTTATTAATTCATCAGCTCTTGATAATTGATTTTAAGTTTTAAGTCTTCCGTTAATTTTTATAGTATGAATGGTTGTTTAAAAATAAGATTGTAAACTTTACTTTGATAATTCTTTATCTGGATTGACTTATGGAGTATCGTGATGTGTGATCCTAAAAGGGGATTTCTTGTGCCCTAAAAGGATGGAGAGATCCCGTTGCATTTCATAGTATCGATACGTCGAGAACGGGGTGTGATAAAAGTTGGTATTAGAGCATGTTACGATATAACCACTATAATTCCAATATACTCTGATTCTAAAAGATGGTATCAAAGCATATCATGCTATGCCACGATCAATCTGTATACTCTAATAAAGAAGTTATAGGTCTCTATCAATCATATTCGCACAAAATCATAAATGCTGACATTAAGTGAACAAATGATATACAATTGAGAATAAACTATAGGCAGAGACCAAAGAACAACTACAAAACTAAAAAACACAATGTACAAACCAGATGAGATAATCTGTAACAAGTGAAACAATATTAAGCGGGAAGGGTAGATAGTCTTAAGTTAAAACCTCCACTCTTAGACATTATGATGCAAGGGAGCAAAGGCTTTACTATGAGTATGATAATCATCATATCAGAACAGACTCATGCTATCAAACAAGCCAATCAGACCGGGCCGATAAATAGATAAAGGATGCTACCACTGATTCCTTCCATCTACTGAATCCCGATTACGGATCTAATCTTATGCTTGCAAACTCTCTTTTTTTTCGTAGTAGTCTTTTCCTATACCTCAACAAGAGATGGTGAGACAAGACCTGCTGAAATCAATACGTTTCGTAAAGATGACACTTCCTTTCTTGTAATTCCTGAGTGTCGAGTAACTGCAATGCTACGTTCTTAGTCGCTATCATACGTCACTCCACACCTAAGATGCCTTGCAGTACGCATTACTCGAATGATGAAAATGCTATCTGTGCTTTCTGATGGTACATACGTAACTCATACACTAGAGCGTGAGCCTCTACCTACACACCTTGTAGTTTTGCATCATAGGGAACCATAGTCTGAGGAACCATTGCACGCGACACATCACCATAAACTTTTTGCCACTGTGGCATACTTTCTTGTTCAATTGCTAATGATCTTGTATCTTCTGAACTTTGAGTAAGAGAAGAAATTGTAAGGATTTATGTCAGATCACTGTTATCATCTGTTGAAGTCGACTCAATCTTTGTGTAAGCACCCCAGTGAATCCACAAGACAAGTTTATGGCTTTTAACCCATAGGTTTGTGATTCTGTAATGAACCCCACAGCAAGGTCATAGGCTATTACCTACTTCGATGTATAGGTCGTGAAATTATCTTCAAAATGAGACCGGAATCATCAAATTCTGACATCAAAGAAGGAAGATATCACAGTCTGAAAGTGCAAGGACATTTATGTAATTATCATATGATGCATGCATTATCATTTAAACCTCAAATCATCATATCTTGGTCATCCGATATCAAAATCGGATGATTCAAAGGCCAATATTACTCATTTTCAGTCCTCTTCAAAGTGGACATGAAAAATCCTGGGCAAATGTCATCGGTGGGTCCCATGCAAGCTTTCATGCAGAATTATTGATAGAACTTCAATGCTTCATATCTTTGCCCTACGTCCGATTCAGATGATTCAAATGCCATTATTCTTCATTTGTGATGTTCTACCAAGTGGAAGTGAAAAATTCGGTACAGAAGTCTCCGAAGGGTCCCATGCAAAATTACACATGGAAATGGTTGTTTAATCTTTGAAAATTCATATTTTGGTCACCCCACATCCAAATCAGGTGATTTCAGTTTCAATATGTTCCATTTTTAGTACTCTGCAAAGTGGACATAAAGGATTTTTCGATAGAAGTCTCCGAAGGATCCCATGCAGAATGGTTAGCCAAATTATCGATAATTGGCCTGTTGAAACTTCAGAAATTCATAAGTTGGCCATTTTTTCAAATGAGGTGATTCAAGTTCCAATATTCCTCATTTTTTAGTGTTCTACAAAGTGAACGTAGAAAATTTAGAATAGAGGCTATCGAAAAATTTCATGTAGAATGGCGGGAGAAATGGACTATGAAATGATAGAAGAAGTCAACTTGGTCCAAACCAGCTCAACCCAACTTAGTCTAACTCAGCCCGACCCAGTTCAGACCAATTCGGACCAAGTCAATCAGCCCATATGCATGTATTTCTTATATATATATATATAATTATATATATATATATATTATAGAAAAGAATGGGAGAGAGAAGAGAAGAAGTCAAAAAAAAAGAAAAGAAAAGAAAATGAAAAAACATGGAGAAGAAGGAGAAAGAAGAAGGAAAAGAAGAAGGAAAGAAGAAGAAAAGGAAAGAAGGAATTTTCTAGAAGAAGAAAGAAGAAAAGGAAAGAAAAGAAGAAAAAAAAATGTGGAAGAAGAAAGAGGAAGGAAGAGAAGAAGGAAAGAAGAAGGAAAGGAAAGATGGGATTTTCTAGAAGAAGAAAGGAGAGAAGGAAAGAAAAGAAGAAGAAAAAACGTGGAAGGAAGAGAAAGAGGAAGGAAGAGAAAAATGAAAGACGAGAAGAAGGAAGGAAGAGAAAAAGGAAAGAGAGAAGGGCTTTTCTAGAAAAGAAGAAAAGAAAAAAAACATGGGAAAGGAAGAAAAAGAGGAAGGAAGAGAAAAAAGGAAAGAAGAAGAAAAGGAAAGAAGGGATTTTCTAGAAGAAGAAGAAGAAAACGAAAGAAGGGATCTCTTGGAAGAGGAGAAGAGAGGATAAAAAGGCGAAGAGAAAGAGAGAGGGTGATTTTTTTTCCAAAAGAGAGAGAAAACGTGAAAGGGAGAGAAGCCAAGAGAAAGAGAGAAGAAGAAAAAGAAAAAAAAAAGAAAACGTGAAAGAGAGAAAGAGAAGATAGAAAGGAGCAGAGAAGAGGAGAATGAGGATTCACCTATAGAAATCTCGATACGATCTCCAAAAAATCCTACATCAAAGGTTTTGCTCCATTTGAGTACAAGGTTGGTACCCTAAAACGAATTTATTGGTCTTTTAAAGGTTTGAATGTTGATTTTGCTTGAAAAAACTTATTTTCATTAAATTTCGATCAGGAATGCCCTATTGCATGCATGTTGATGTTCAGATGCTCATGTCTAATATTTTTTATGTATGATAATTTGTTTAAAATATTCAATGATGAAGATTTAAGTGCTATATGATGATGTTTGATGTTTTTGATAAATTCTACAACGTGGATTTCTAATATGAAATTTTTATATTTTGGATCTAAATTTGGGACGTGCATCTCATGTGGTTCTTTTTAGATTTTGAAATCCAAATTTTTATGGGATTCTCTCTGATACGTTAGAAGACTCTCCTAGAAATTTCGTTCCATTTGGAATTGGGAAAAGTCTATCAAAAAAATTCTTCTTTGGCATTGCTGCCTTACTCGGGTATAATGCAATCCCCTATCAGAAAGTTTCTAAAAAAGGATTTTACGGCCATAATCAGAAAAGTAACTTCATATAAGTTTTTTAGATATGGAAGTCTTCTAAAAAATGGCACTAGTTTTGGATTTTTTTTAATTTTTCATTGAATTGATATTGATTTTGAAGTGCATAGTGCTCTATTTTTGAATCTGTTAGGATATACTGATTGGCATGATTGAAAAGTATCTTTTTCACAATGAGAATGTTTTGTTTTCAATTGTTTTTCTTGATGAAATTTTAGACCTATCAATTATCTACTTGGACATATGTTTAGATTTAATTTTCATTAAGTATGAGCTTATATACGGAATTTATGGTGCAACTGGTCAAAAATCTGGAACAGACTTGACCAGTGCACATATCCAGTCTTGTGGCATTCATTTGACCTGGTTTCGTCATCTATTGGGATTTGAACCCTTCAGATGAAATGTAGCATGTCAAGTCATCTTTTGTAGAAAAAATAGGGCTTAATTTTAATTACAGAAGACCTACTTATGGTCATTTTTGGTGTAATGTGACAGAATTTGGAAGCAGTTCCTAGTTTGTGCAATACTTGAAACTTTGTGTCACAATTTTGACATTTTTGGGTCATTATTCATTCCAAATGTCTTCATAAAAGTTACAATATTTTCAAAGAACTTCTTGAACATATGTTTTTTTGATAATTTTATATTTTTCAGAAAGGTTTCATTGATGTCTCATGCAATTGATTGTTTGAGTGATTTGGTGAATTCTACCATATTTGATTGCATACTTGCTACATTTAAAGTATCCACATGCCATATTTGGATAAATGGCCACATTTAGAGTATTCACATGCTTTGTTTGGATTGTTCATATACCATGTTTGCCATATCCATGTGTTGCTATATTTGGTAGAATAAATAGATTTTTTTTGCCATATTTAGCAATATCTTGATAATTACCATATTTTAACATGCCATGTTTAGACTTGCCATGCTTAGAATATAGCATATTAAGTTTTACCATGTTTAAATAAATTTTTATGGTAACATATGCCATGTTAGGGAGACTTTCATAATCTTACTATATATTTTTTTAGTTACCATAAACATCATACATGCCATGTTTAGATAAAATATTCCATTTGTGGTAATAATTTCATTTTTGCAGTACCCTAGTAGAACTGCCATGTTTGCACACTTCTAGAAGACAATATAGGCGTGGGGACATGCATTTAGGCACCCACATTCTTCGGAAGGACATAATGGAAAATAATAAAAATTTTAATAAAGAAAGAGAATGCTTTGCCAAACCTTCTAAAATTAAAGCTTAAGATGAAAGGGGTAGCTCAGAACGATTTCTGCCCCTCAGTAAACCCTAAACCTAGAATAGGTTCTAAACCCTAAACCTAGATTAGGTTCTCAATCCTAAACCTAGAACAGGTTCTAAATCCTAAACTTAGAATAGGTTCTCAATCCTTAACTTAGAACAGGTTATTTCAGCCACTTTTCAAACTACGTGGATTCTGATTTCTAGGTCAAACCCTAGGATACATAGGTTATTTAGGAGAATCCTAAATTCAGATCCACACCTTAGTCCACTCGGACTATCCATAGATCCACTAGGATATCCATCCACATTTTGACCTAAATATGGTTATCCACATTCCAACCCAGAAAGGGTTATCTACATTTTGACCCAAATAGGGTTATCCACATTCCAACCCAAAAAGAGTTATCCAGTCTTAGATCTACTAGGACTATCTATCAGTTCTCATGGACTATCCAGATCCTAACCCATAGGGTTTCTCAACCTTTCAAGCATAAACTTCAACTTGAACAATGAACATAATCATGTACAAGCATAAATGACAGCCATAAACTTTAATCACACTTGAACTACGATGGTGAACCTGATTTTTAGAATAATTCTATGATACGTAGGCAATCTGATGGATACAGATTCGATTTAATGATATCAAGCCACTTGGTTTGGTTCGGTTTAATAGATAGAGTCTAGCACAGGAAAGGTATAGGAGACCAATTTCGATCGGGCGGTTTGGGTGCCTAACCCCTTCCCATAACCATAACCTGATGCTTACATAATCTCTGATGGACCAGAAATCTAATCTAAAGGTCATGAGTCAATCGAAGTTTTACTTTAGGGTGAGATTTTTACATTTTTTAAGGTCCTAGAACTTAAACTAGGTGGCGACTTCCAAAAAAGATTATGATCTTTGTCCTCACAGTGGCGACTCCGCTGGGGATCTAAACGTCAAACTCCTAAATGAAAACTTTCTTTGTGTGAATCGGATCCTAGCTCTTAGGATACTATATTTATGCTTGTATAATATTGTTATGGGGGGAATGGGTATATTCACACTGTAAGACCCATGTCAAACTAACCCGGTCTTACCACCTTAAACCAGGTTTACCCATCGTGGTCGAGTCAAATGGACCAAGGGCATGAAGGAGATCGAGATCCCAGGTATAAAATCGACCCAAAAACACTTAATTTTAGGGAAGGGTCGCACACCCAGCTAAGCAGGGTCGGACCTCCCAAAACAGAAAGTCAGACCCTCAGTTTTGAAGGGAGGGTCGGACAGCTTAAGACCCTAGGGTCGACGGGATCATCGACCCTCCCATCGACCCTCGGTTTCTGACGAAACTGAAATTAGGAAATTTCTTAATTTTCGGAAACCCTAATTGAATTGAGAGAAAGAGAGAAGAAGGAAAAAAGGAAGAAAGGAGGCTAGGAAGAAGGCTTAGCAAAAAGGAGAAGAATTTACAGAGAAAAGTAATCTTCTCAGGTATGGATACTAATTCATGAGTTTCTACAGACCTTAGGTTAGATATGGTTGAGTGTAGGATTTCGGAGAAACCCAAACCATCCATCCATGGTTAGGTTTTCATGGAAAACCATAGGAGGATGCACGAAAGCTATCTAGATGGATTATACATGGTTCTAGACCATGGATTGACTGTTGAATGAATGTAGGAAGCAAGCCATAGAACCCCAAACACGAAGAATGGATTAAAAGTGGAAATTGGACCAGAGTGCACCAAGGGTCGCACCGAGGGTCGATAGACAATCTGACCCTAGGTGTTTCTGACCATCGACCCTCAGCATTCGGGAAGTTCAGAATGGAGGGAGGGTCGATAGAGACATCGACCCTAACATCGACCCTAGCATCGACCCTCAGTTGACAGAGTGGTTTTTAAATTCCGAATTAATTCTAATTAAATTCTATCGATTTTGTTAGGTTTGCTAGCAATATAATACCGTTATAACAGTGAGTCGAAAGCTTGAAAAATATCTATTAGCAAGCTAAGGTGAGGAACCTTAATCCCAAACTAAATTGATTAATAATAAATTGTTTTCTATTTCTTGAGTCCTATGCCATGTTTGATTTTATGCGAATATGTTTGTAATGTGCATACAGCATGCCATCCAATATTTCTATTACTTGTTCATGCATATTTACTTTATTGTTTATAACATGATGATGATGATGATGATAGGAATAGGCATGTACTTGTATGTGTGTGGTTGATGTGCTTGATGCGAGCGAGTATCGGAGGTGTGATGAGAACGTCAATAAATGTTAACCTTTGGCGGGTCTCAGCACTTTAGCTCTATCTCTAACTCAAGTCTTGTGCATTGACATCGTCGTATCGCCATTACCTTAGCAGAACTATTATGCCGTAGAGTATCAGGGGAGGTGGTCTCGGTCCTTGTAGTCTCTGACTCTACCGGGGGGCCTTAGCTCTATCTCTATGGGCATTCTGAGGGATGCTGGGGTGAGGCCTTGGATACACTGTTTGGCATTAGGATTGGTTAGTAGCGAGCCCAGTTTGCAAGCCCTTGCTAACAGGGACTTACGTGTTGGTATAGCATTATATAGCAATAAACGTTAACCTTTGTTGTATAATGTTATGGTAGGGTGGATGGGGACGACGATAAACGTTAACCTTCGGGCGGGCTTCCACACCCTGTGTATAGAGGCGGTGTCAATAAACGTTAACCTTTGATCACCCAACCTTCCTATTGCACATTGCAAACTATAAACCAAGACAAAAGATATAAATTGATTTTTGCATGCATATGTAATGTTGCATTGTTTTGGCTACTCACTGAGCCGTGTTGTGTGCTCACCCCTCGACGTCGAATATTTTAGTTGATGATGCAGGTTATACAGTCGAAGATTATATGAACGCGTCAGCATATGGACATGTAGCAGCTATGGAAGTTGGAGCTGAAGACGATACACACGACTCCTCTTGCGAGTGCAACTCGTGTGTATTTGATTAGATATTTTTTAGAGGTTTCTTTATTTGGATTTATTAAAGACTTGTATTGATATTTACTTATGTCCCGGTTGATACAAAATAATTTTCTATTAAATTATTAATATCATTTTAGTTCTCAGTTCATTTATTTATAAAATTTTCGCTATTGTGTATTTACTCTGATTATGATTGTGGATGCGTGTAAGTTTGGATAACGCGGGGATAGCCTATTTGAGATCCTGGTTGAACCGTTGGTTTGTTAGTGGTTCATCACACCATTCTGGTTAGACCAAAATTGGGGTGTGACAACTTGGTATCAGAGCATCTCAGGCCTTGCCCGCCAAACTGACACACATTCAAGACCATTGTGAACTGAGATAGGATAAATTAAAAGCTTTAATACAAACACATTGTAAGCACAAGTGATGATTGAAACTGAATTAAAAAGAGAATAATGCATCTATTAAAGGGAAAACCAGTTACATACAATGAGTAAGAGAAACAAAACGTATATACATCGCTAAAGCAGAGTACAGTCCACAACCCGGACAGTTACTCTGTAGTACAAGAAAAGTAAAGTACAAATCAAGAAGCTGGAGGCGAAGGAGGAGGCGGTGCCTCACGATCTCTGTCGTAGTCCTCAGCATAGACCCTAGTCAACCAGGCCACCTGGGTCTGGGTCGTCTGGAGACTAGCTGTGAGACCGGCTATCCTCTGATCAGTCGTACGCTGCACCTCTAGGAGCTCTCCCATCCGCGCATCAGATGCGTGCTGAGCAGCCAACAGCTCATCCATCCCCAGATCAGATCTGTGCTGAGCATCCCTGATCTCCTGCAGCATCTCCATCATATCAGAAGGTTGGCGTGAAGGAACAGCGTCATGAGAAGGAATGGTCTCGGGTACCAAAGCCGCCGCAGCAGAAGTACCAGCCCTATCCGCATGCGTGGGTGATGGCGGTGGTATCGCATCGACATCCATATATAAGCGATCATCGTCGACCGGATCCCCCCGAGCCCTAGCAGCAGCCTCAGCATCAGCCATCTCAACCCGAGTGTGTGGGCACACCATCGCGTTCCTCTCCTCATCACTAACCTCCGCATCTTGCAGCCCCATCTTGCAGATAGCCTCCCAATCTAGAGGCAACGAGAAGGTCTTCTCCTGGATCTTCTCATCTACTAGATCCACCCCCAGACGGGTCAGTAGCACTGTAATCATACGTCCATAGGGTAGATTACCCCTATGACCGGACAATGTAGCACTAATCATCGTCCGCATGATGATGTAAGGAAGGCAGACCGGCTGACGAGTGCAGATGCAATAGATCAAGAACTGAGTCAGCTGAGAGACCCTCTCATAATGCCCACTCTGCGGGATCAGATTATCTTTGGATAATCTTGCGGAAGACCCGTGGAGCCGGACGCAAGTAGCAAGCTCTCATCCGCCATCTATCGGGACGAGAGCAACCGGTTGTCGATCTCGGCTCTCATCTCCATCTCAACAAACCGTGGCTCTCCCGGCGCACAGTACACCATAGGGCCATCATAGGCAATGCCCGACAGATCGGCTAGCTGCCGATAATCAAAGGAGATGTGCACCCCCTTGACGTAGCTAGTGATGCGTAACTCCTGGCCGTGCTCAACATCATTGTAATTCCCCACCACCTGGAGATTACAATAGAACTGGCGCACAAATTCTGGACAGGTGCACGTGTCATATGTGATGACAGGGAGCCACCCCATATCACCAAATGCTCCCTCCACATTGAACAAGGCTAGCTCAGCCAAGTTCACCATGCGACCCCCTTCCACTTTCTTACGGGCATAGTCAGCATACTATGCCTCAGCTTCATTCGAACGGAAGCGGAGTGGATCACGCAATCTTGGCACTTTGGTACGGGCCATAGTATCTGCAAAATAAGAAAGAGAAAAGAAATAAAGAGTTAGTAGGATAAAAAAATCCAAAATTTGAGTAAATAACGATGTAAGTTGACCATAAAGCCCCATTTCTTGCCATACAAGTGGGCATAAGGACTTACGAAGGTTTAGACATACCCTACAACCCACATGCAGAAGGAAATTTTGAGTGACGATGTCCAATTTGAAGAAATTGAAGAAAAATAAAAAATTTAGATAAATTAGGGCAAAAAGAGAAAAATTTAAGTTTCTCGATAACCAACCGATGAAACTGAAAATTTTTTGAGGGCTTTCGTTCCTCAAGACCCCAATAACAAAAGCCCCCAATAAAAATAGAATTTTTTACGGTTGGAAAAAGTTTAATTTGGAAAATACGAGCTAAATGAGCAAAAACCTAGAAATAAAAACCTAAAACAGGGAAAGTTGGGAAATTTTACCTGTAGAGGTGATGTAGATGTCGAAACTCGGACTAAGAACGATCCACAATAGTGAAGTAGCACTGTAGCAACTCGGAGAGTAGAGACGAGTCGAAACGGAGGAGGAATAGTAAGAATTGACCCAGAATTGGATCTTAAAAATCTGATTTTTGATCCGAGGGTCAGACAATTCGACTGACACCATCGACCCTCGGATCGACCCTCCAATCGACCCTCGGCTCTCGGGAATCTGACAAAAAATCGAGGGTCGGACTGAGGGTCGGATACCCATCGACCCTCGCATCGACCCTCAGCTCCCGAGAAGAACAGGTCATTCCCAGGGTCGAATACCAAGGGTCGGACACACCAGCGACCCTCACCATCGACCCTACATAGAAAAGACAGTATTCATTTCAGAATGAATTGGAGATTTTGAATTTTATATCGGGTAGCGTGCCTACATGAAGTATAAATGATTTCTCACTGATTTTGATGATTTTCAGGCACCATCCATCTCGAAGGTAAATATGTCTGGACGTAAAGTTACCCGACAAACCCGAAATACAGTCCCACCACCACCACCAGTGGAGGAGACTAGTCAAGAGAATAACCCTGCATAGGGTAATCCAGAACCAGCAAGCCCTACAAATTTGCCACCTCCACCACCGGAGCTAGCAAATGTAGTTATGAATCTGGCACAATAGCTACAGCAGATGCAACACGCATAAGCTCAAATGCAGGTTGCAATGGGAGTTATGTTTCAAGCCACTCAGGCTGCAGCCATGCACACTGGGCAAGCTAGTGCAGCACCAGTGGGTAACCACCCACCTCAACAGACACCTCAACAACCGGCTGCACCAATTCCAGTGCAAGTCCCAGAAGCAGTCCAAGGGAACTATCAGTATCCACCCCCTATGTTTGGGGCATACCAAAATCAACTGGATCCCTCCCGGCTAGTGGAGAGATTTTTTAAAATGAAACCGAGAGAATTCAATGGTAAGCCGTCTGATCCACTGTGGCCAGCACACTGGATAGACGAAATGGAAAGGAACTTCCTTATGATGACTATTACCGAGGAAGAGAAAGTACTATGTGCCACCTTCATGCTCAAAGGCGACGCACACCATTGGTGGAAATCTACAAAGACGTACTTATTGACCAAGCACGCCCTACTTACATGGGCTATATATAAAGAAGCATTCTTCAAGAAGTACTTCCCAAGAAGCTTCAGAGATTCAATGGAAAAAGAGTTCCTGAGTTTGTACCAGGGACAGATGACCGTAGACGCATATCAACAGCGCTAGGAAGAATTGTTTTTCTTTGCACCGGCTAGTATGCAAGAAGAAGATACAAAAACCTGTAGATTTGTCGCGGGACTGAGAGGAAGCATCAGGGAACATGTTCTGGGATTAGAAAAGACCATATATAATGAAGCGGTCCAGATCGCTCGAGTGATTGAATCGAGCAAGAAAGAGAGTTATTTCGCTCAAAACAAAGGAATCAAGAGACCAGCTGGGAATTCGTATAACGGAGGCAATAACAGGACGTATAAACCTTTTCGTCCTCAGAATTTTGCCACTGCACCAAAGTCTACTTCCGCAGCTCAACCACAGTCAAAGCCAAATTCTGAAGCCCCGAAGTGCTATAACTGCAACCAACCAGGGCATATGGCAAGAGAGTGCCCAAAACCCAAGAAGCAACTACATCAAGGACGGGTATATGCCGTTACATCAGAGGATGCTGCCGCATCGCCCGATGTGGTCACAGGTATGACCGAAACTTGTAAGACTATAATTAGAATTGATTGAGCATGTAGACTAAGTAAAAACGAATCACAGGTATCGTACCTATCAATGGCGTACCCACCGAGTACTCTTTGATTCGGGGGGCTACTCATTCATTTATATCTGTGTCGTTTGGAAAGAAGACCAATCTGCCCATCAAAACATTAGACTACAAATTACTTGTACGGTCACCGATGGGATTAGAAGTGGAATTAGAGAAAGGTTATGGACCATGTCCAGTTCTCATTGGAGAGCAGACCTTGGATGCAACCTTAATACAACTTGAGATGGCAGACTTCGACGTCATCTTGGGAATGGACTGGTTAGCTCGGCACTCTGCAAATCTGTTATGCGTCGAGAAGAAGCTAACGTTCAAAGACAAAGAAGGAGCGGAATTCAGTTTCTCGGGAACCAAACTTCCCAGGAGACGCAAGCTCATACTCTCAGCATTAAAGGCTAAGAAGTGCCTTGAGAAAGGAGCAGTCGGATATCTAGTATCAGTGGTCGACCTAACTAAGGACGTGCCACGAATGGAAGATATTGATGTCGTGCGAGATTAGCCTGATGTATTTTCGGAGGAACTACCCAGATTACCACCCGACCGAGCCACGGAGTTTGTAATAGACCTTATACCTGGAGCCACACCAGTATCAAAAGCACCTTATAGAATGGCTCCTACTGAACTGAAGGAATTAAAAGTGCAATTACAAGAACTGCTGGATAAGGGTTATATTAGACCCAGTATATCTCCATGGGGAGCACCGGTGTTGTTCGTGAAGAAGAAGGATGGTAGCGTTCGATTATGCATCGACTATCGAGAGTTGAATAAGTTGACGATCAAGAATCGATATCCACTACCCAGGATCGATGACTTGTTCGATCAGTTACAAGGAGTGAAGGTATTTTCAAAGATCGATCATCGATCAGGCTATCATCAACTGAAGATTAAAGAAGGTGACATTCCGAAGACAGCTTTCAGGAAAAGATACAAACATTATGAGTTTCTAGTGATGTCCTTCGGACTAACTAATGCACCGGCGACATTCATGGAACTTATGAACCAGGTTTTCCACGATATGTTGGATACGTCGGTCATAGTATTTATTGATGACATATTGGTATACTCCAAGGACAAGGAAACCCATGTCAAGAACCTAAACGCAGCCCTACAGCGTTTAAGGAAAGAGAAGTTATACGCCAAATTTTCGAAGTGTGAGCTTTGGCTAAGTGAAGTCGCCTTTCTAGGCCATGTAGTATCCATAGAAGGAATCAAAGTGGACCCCAGTAAGATCGAGGCTATTGTGAAGTGGGAAGCACCAAAGAGTGTTTCAGAAATTAGAAGTTTTCTGGGTCTAGCTGGATATTATCGGAGATTCGTAGAAGACTATTCTCGGATTGCCGTACCTCTCACCAGTTTGAGAAAGAAAGGAGAAAAGTTTGTATGGACGGATAAGTGTGGAAAGAGTTTTCAAACATTGAAGACCAGATTGATATCCGCTCTAATTTTGACCATTCCCGTTCCAGGACAGACATTTACCTTATACACTGATGCATCGGGATTGGGATTAGGATGTGTGCTTATATGCAAGGAGAGCAAGTAGTTGCGTATGCCTCGAGACAGTTGAAGGTACATGAGAAGAATTACCCCACCCATGATTTGGAGTTAGCGGCAGTAGTACATGCTATCAAGATATAGAGACACTACCTATACGGAGAGAAATTTCAGATTAAGTCTGACCATAAAATTCTTACTTATCTATTTAATCAGAAGGAGTTGAATATGAGACAAAGAAGATGGCTGGAACTATTGAAAGACTATGATTGTGATATCCAGTATCATCCAGGAAAAGCGAATGTGGTAGCGGATGCATTGAGCAGAAAAACAATGATAAAATCTCAAGGAGAAGTTAGCACGACTGCAGCAATGTACACCAACGGAATGGTGTTTAATCACGGCAATGAACAATATGTGATAGATACCACGGATGAATCAGCTAGCCAAGGGTTTATTCATCGATTTTCGAACATGTTCGCGGCAATGAAGATTATACCGGATATAGTGGGCGAAGGGAAGACAGCTATCAAAGCAGATCCTTATCTAAGAACAGTACAAGAAGATATTGAGAAAGGTAGGACTAACCCTGAGTTCACCTTGGATGACGAGAAGGTACTGAAATACAAAGGAAGAATATGTGTACCCGAAACAGAAAGTGTAGACATTAGACACCGACTCATGAAAGAAGCCCACACCACCATCTACTCGGTACATCCTGGAAGTACAAAGATGTATCATGACCTAAATAAATTATACTGGTAGAGGGGAATGAAAGCAGATGTAGCTAAGTTCGTGTCTCAATGCCTAAATTGTCAAAAAGTAAAGGCTGAACGACAAAGACCCGCAGGACTGTTACAGCTGTTACCGGAACCCGCATGGAAATGGGACTGCATCACTATGGACTTCGTCACAGGACTACCATTGACTCCTCGAGTAGTTGACGCAGTTTGGGTGATTGTAGACCGTCTGACTAAAACAGCTCGCTTCATACTGATACGACCCCAGTATACACTGGAAAGGTTAGCAAAGCTGTATGTGGATAATATTATTCGGTTACATGGTGTTCCAGAAAGCATTGTGTCCGATAGAGACCCACGATTTACTTCCAAATTTTGGGAAGGACTGCAAAAGGCCATGGGTACAACATTGAAGTTCAGTACTGCATTCCACCCACAGACAGACGGACAGTCGGAGTGTACAATCCAGATTTTAGAAGATATGCTACGAGCATGTGTGATTGATTTCAAGGGATCATGGGACGAAAAGTTACCATTGATCGAGTTCGCTTATAATAACAGCTATCAGGCTACTATACAGATGTCACCTTATGAAGCACTGTATGGTAGGAAGTGTCGAACTCCCTTGTTTTGGAATGAAGTTGGAGAACGTAGTATTGTTGGACCGGAATTTATTGAAGAGACTTGTCGAGTAGTCGACATCATCAAAGAAAGAGTAAGAGTAGCTCAGAACCGTCAGAAGCAATACACAGATACTCGACGAAGAGATCTAGAGTTCGCCGTGGGTGATAAAGTATTTTTGAAAGTATCGCCTATGAGAGGATTGAAGAGGTTCGGACAGAAAGGAAAACTAAGTCCAAGATACGTCGGGCCATATGAAATTCTGGCTAAGCGTGGAAAAGTAGCTTATCAGTTAGCACTACCACCATCTATGTCAAGTGTGCATGACGTATTTCACATATCCTTATTGAAGAAGTATGTCAAAGACCCAACACATGTTTTGACAGTAGATTTGCCGGAATTGACTGATGATTTGACATTTGAAGTAATACCAACGGAAATCACTAGTCGAAAGGTTCAACGTCTACGCAACAGAGATATCTACTATGTTAAGGTCACATGGAAAAGTAGAGACATGGAAGAGATTACATGGGAAGAAGAAAATGCTATGAGAAAGCAATACCCTGACTTGTTTAATTCAGAAGGTACGTACAATTTTGAGGATGAAATTTTTATAAGTTGGGGGGAGTAGTAAGACCCGTGTCAAACTAACCCGGTCTTACCACCTTGAACCAGGTTTACCCATCGTGGTCGAGTCAAATGGACCAAGGGCATGAAGGAGATCGAGATCCTAGGTATAAAATCGACCCAAAAACACTTAATTTTAGGGAAGGGTCGCACACCAAGCTAAGCAGGGTCGGACCTCCCAAAACAGAAATTCAGACCCTCAGTTTTGAAGGGAGGGTCGGACAGCTTAAGACCCTAGGGTCGACGGGATCATCGACCCTTCCATCGACCCTCGGTTTCTGACGAAACTGAAATTAGGAAATTTCCTAATTTTCGGTTGGGATTCCTTCCAAATCTTAATGGGATTATTATAGGATATTCCTAGTTTATTTAAAGGACGTCCCTAAGCCACATTCACTCCTTTCACAACCCTAATTGAATTGAGAGAAAGAGAGAAGAAGGAAAAGAGGAAGAAAGGAGGCTAGGAAGAAGGCTTAGCAAAAAGGAGAAGAATTTGCAGAGAAAAGTAATCTTCTCAGGTATGGATACTAATTCATGAGTTTCTACAGACCTTAGGTTAGATATGGTTGAGTGTAGGATTTCGAAGAAACCCAAACCATCCATCCATGGTTAGGTTTTCATGGAAAATCATAGGAGGATGCACGAAAGCTATCTAGATGGATTATACATGGTTCTAGACCATGGATTGACTGTTGAATGAAAGTAGGAAGCAAGCCATAGAACCCCAAACACGAAGAATGGATTAAAAGTGGAAATTGGACCAGAGTGCACCAAGGGTTGCACCGAGGGTCGATAGACCATCCGACCCTAGGTGTTTCTGACCATCGACCCTCAGCATTCGGGAAGTTCAGAATGGAGGGAGGGTCGATAGAGACATCGACCCTAACATCGACCCTAGCATCGACCCTCAGTTGACAGAGTGGTTTTTAAATTCCGAATTAATTCTAATTAAATTCTATCGATTTTGTTAGGTTTGCTAGCAATATAATACCGTTATAACAGTGAGTCGAAAGCTTGGAAAATATCTATTAGCAATCTAAGGTGAGGAATCTTAACCCCAAACTAAATTGATTAATAATAAACTGTTTTCTATTTCTTGAGTCCTATGCCATTTTTGATTTTATGCGAATATGTTTGTAATGTGCATACAGCATACCATCCAATATTTCTATTACTTGTTCATTCATATTTACTTTATTGTTTATAACATGATGATGATGATGATGATAGGAATAGGCATGTGCTTGTATGTGTGTGGTTGATGTGCTTGATGCGAGCGAGTATCAGGGAGGTGTGATGAGAACGTCAATAAACGTTAACCTTTGGCGGGTCTCAGCACTTTAGCTCTATCTCTAACTCAAGTCTTGTGCATTGACATCGTCGTATCGCCATTACCTTAGCAGAACTATTATGTCGTAGAGTATCAGGGGAGGTGGTCTCAGTCCTTGTAGTCTCTGACTCTACTGGGGGGCCTTAGCTCTATCTCTATGGGCATTCTGAGGGATGCTGGGGTGAGGCCTTGGATACACTGTTTGGCATTAGGATTGGTTAGTAGCGAGCCCAGTTTGCAAGCCCTCGCTAACAGGGGATTACGTGTTGGTATAGCATTATATAGCAATAAACGTTAACCTTTGTTGTATAATGTTATGGTAGGGTGGATGGGGACGACGATAAATGTTAACCTTCGGGCGGGCTTCCACACCCTGTGTATAGAGGCGGTGTCAATAAACGTTAACCTTTGATCACCCAACCTTTCTATTGCACATTGCAAACTATAAACCAAGACCAAAGATATAAATTGATTTTTGCATGCATATGTAATGTTGCATTGTTTTGGCTACTCACTGAGCCGTGTTGTGTGCTCACCCCTCGACGTCGAATATTTTATTTGATGATGCAGGTTATACAGTCGAAGATTATATGAACGCGTCAGCATATGGACATGTAGCAGCTATGGAAGTTGGAGCTGAAGACGATACACACGACTCCTCTTGCGAGTGCAACTCGTGTGTATTTGATTAGATATTTTTTATAGGTTTCTTTATTTGGATTTATTAAAGACTTGTATTGATATTTACTTATGTCCCGGTTGATACAGAATAATTTTCTATTAAATTATTAATATCATTTTAGTTCTCAGTTCATTTATTTATAAGATTTCCGCTATTGTGTATTTACTCTGATTATGATTGTGGATGCGTGTAAGTTTGGATAACGCAGGGATAGCCTATTTGAGATCCTGGTTGAACCGTTGGTTTGTTAGCGGTTCATCACACCATTCTGGTTAGACCAAAATTGGGGTGTGACACACACATTCGTGTGAGTAGCCGAACCGGGTCCCATGCATATGGGGCAGCTTGCTAGGTGAAACATACAACCTTGGCCTATACTTTGTGAGACCATGACCAAGGAGCAGCCTCTAACGAGAGTTTCTTGGGTCCTCCTGGGAATGAATTATGCTACTCCACGTCGCTTGATTATTGCAACATAGTATATAATGGGATTGGGGAGCATTATTCATCATGTATTCGATGATAGGTTACCCCGTCCTTGTCAAGGTGCCCTTTTCTGTCCTAACCCAGATTGTAGCCCAATGTTTGTTATTTTTGGTTCATCCCTGAACCGTCCCAGTAAAATCTGCTTAACCATGACATCCATGCTCGAGACGTCAAAATTCTGCCCATTTTTGTCCTCGATTGGTCAACATGTTAGAATCTACACAATGACCATCTTGAACTCACCCATTGGGAGTATGAGGTATGTATACACCTGTTCTACATCATAGTAGATAGTCACTATACACCCTCCATTAATAAAGCTCGATGTGTCGAATCTCTCATTGTTAACACGTCGATTTCGAAAAACGAATAGAAAATCCTTGTCAAGACATAGATACCATGGTCAAGAAGAAATTTACTAGTTTGTTCCTCCATAAACTACTTTTGCTAACCATTTCTAATAAGGACGAAGGATTAATATATCCATTTCAATTTCACTAAAATTCGGTAACCCAAGTGGCCAAACCTTGGTACCACTGATTATCCATTTTTTGGAATCACGAGGTCCCAAGACTGAACACATGGCTTAATCAAATTCAATTAAATTAACTTGGATAATGTTTACCCGATTACCCTTATGAAGGAGAAAACTCTTATTTGGTTGAGTCATCCTTAATTGTGCATGTGACTTCTTTTTACTCCCGTCATCCTAGGGTCCTAATATTTATTACTTTTGGGTTCTTTTCCAATACAAGTCAAGGAGTCAGCCTAAACCACAACCATTTCTACCTCTTGGATAAGGGATCCCATTACTGGGAGGTTGTCTAGGGTGTACACACCAGAGCCAGTTAGACCCACCTTAACCACATCAACTGAATCAATGGCTGATGGATAAAACCAAGTCCAGATCACTATCGATGCTAGGATAGAAAAGATAGAGGATACCATGGGGATGATAGCTACCGCAATAAGGGATATACAATTGCAACTACAGGATCAAGGGTCGACCTCTGAAAGGGTAAATATGGCACCCCCATAAGGACCAAGTACCCCTAATCCAGCTGTGTCAAAATTCTTCATAAACCCGGCATTCGAAGATATGGAAGGTGTCATACCCCAGAAACAGTCAATCGTTCAGGCTATCCCTGTGACCAAGAAATTGAAGGAAGAAGATAGCCCATACGGCAATAGACTGAGTCAAGTAGAAATAATACTGAGGGGCATGAAGGAGTAGAAAGTCAAATCATTGATTCAGAAGGATTATGCTTCTTTCCAGAAACTAAGTTTCCTCCTAAATTTAAATGGACCACTGAGAAATTTGATGGGACAGGAGACCCCAGGACCCACTTAAGATCATTCACAGGCTTATTGAAGCAAGGCGAAGGGTTTACTGATGAGTAGTTAAGACAAGCATTCCAATTCTCACTCACGGACGGGGCTCAACAATGGTTGATGAATTTGAACCCATCACAGATACATTCATGGTCAGACATTACCAAAGCATTTATCAGTTTCTATTCCTACAACAAAGAGACAGAGACCCACCGTAGGCAATTGGAAACCATGGTCCAAGCACAGGGAGAGACATTCACAGCCTATTTAACTAGGTTCAGAAGTGTAGCAGCAAAGCTTTGGGATCGACCTTCCGAAAGGGATTAGGTGCAGATGATGAGAGGCTTAAGTGGGCCATATAAGACATACATTTTCAGCCAGACCATCCTATCATTCGAAGGGCTTGTGGTTGCAGGACAACAAGTAGAGGATGCCATAACTCGGGGAGATATATTACCAGGAAAGACAGAAAGGTCAGAAGTGGCTTCGAATAGAAGGACATACCTGCTATGAAATCTAGGGAACCAATCAGCAAAGCAAGTAGCTAATACCAATTCTGAGCCATTGATCTTGGGAAGTTCAAGTTATACCCCACCACCGCAAGCAAGGCCAAGGAGACAGTTCATGGATTTGGGGATGACCCGATCCAAGGCTCTGGACAAATTGATACAAGCTAAGAAGGTAACAGTGCTTGACCCTCGTCCACCTCCAAGTCCTCTTCCACTAAATTTTCACATGGACTTGTTCTGTAAGTACCACAATCAACATGGGCATGACACAGACAATTTCTACACATTAAGGCATGCCATACAAGATCTATTGGATTTTGGTAAATTTAAGGTCCAGCCCAGGCAAGTGTCGATGGCAATAATCCCCTCCTTTACCACAATGTCAATTTCATAGAATGGGGAGATGAGCCTTTGGATCTTATGCCCATCATGGAAATACCCGAAGGAGTAAACAGTATGACTGTCACATTTGGTGACGAAGTAAACATGTTCGGTAGCCATCAAGAAGAAGAAGAAGAATATGATTTTTATTTCTCGGAAGATTCATCACTCCCAATAGCACAAGTACAGCAGGAAGAAGAAGAAGAACCATTCATCATCTACCTCTCAGATGAAGAAACAGAGATAAATCAAGTTGGCAACCATTTCCTTAAGATTGAGTTCATATTTTCGAAGGATGAGTAAGAAGTAGCAGAAACCAGAACAGGGAAGAACTACAAACCATCTCACCTGATGGTAAATGATCCCGCCTAAGTTATGAGAGAGAAGGGTAAAGGACCTGCCAACCAACCAAAGCCTTCAAATCTGGTATTGAAATAATTACAAAAGACCCAAGCCAACATGTCCATTTGGGAGCTTTTGATGGCTTCCAAGGTCCACAGGGATGCAGTACTGAAATCTTTAGCAAGCATTCAAGTCCCAGTTTCAATGGATGGAGAAGAACTAGCCATGCCAGTAGGAGGTAGATATGTCATTAATGCAATCATTTTTGGAGATGCCAATCTTCCTCGAGGAGGTAAGGATCATATACAAGCTTTACATATTACCATCGGATGTAGGGATAAGAGTATTTTCCAAGTCCTGGTTGATAATGGGTCAGCTTTGAATGTATTGCCTTTTTGTACCTTCAAGCATCTAGGCTTCAGCGAATCAGATTTGAAACCTTCAAATATGACCATCAAGGCGTATGACAATACTAGAAGGGCTATATTGGGTGTCTTCACAGTGCTAGTTCAAGTAGGACCGGCTGAATTTGAAATGGAGTTCCAAGTCATTGACATTTCGGCCTCATTCAGCATGCTTCTAGGTAGGCCTTGGATCCATCAGGCCAATGCAGTGGCATCTACTTTGTATCAGAAGGTTAAATTCATCCACAAGGGTACCACTGTGACAATACACGCGGACTCTGCAGCCGTGAACACATTGGCCACTGGACAGCATAGTGAAGAGTCACAAGGGGATACTAGGCAAGATTTCTCTCTCGGAGGGTTCTAGGTTGACAACATCCTAGTCACAACTAAGCCAGATCCTATAGGTACACATCTGGCCTTTTCATTTCGTCAATTACTTAACATGCTCTACTTTCCAGGTATGGGCCTTGGTTCCCACCAACATGGTGATGTCACTTTCTTATCTCTATTGGTCAACAAGTATAGATTTGGACTAGGGTATACCCCCACCAAAGGGGATCTGAAAGTAATCAAACAAAAGTAGAGGGGAGCTGACAAAAGATTTTGAAAGCTCTAGAGGATGAAATACAAGAATAGTAGTCAGTATGGTAGCAGTACAATAAGACCATCAGACAGAGCTAGTAGGGACTGGTGATCCCAAAGGACCGATGAAGCTGTCTATCAAGCAATATCTAAGGGGTTGTATAATGTACAGAACATCCAGTTTTCGAAGACCCTCAATGGGTATTTTGTTAAAGAAGGAGAAGATAACATCTATTATGGATTTTCAGAACCTTGGTCCAATGCCCACCTTCAAAAGCAAGTACCCGAGTTTAAAATATTCCATGATTGTACTTTTGATTGGGAAGAGCTCGAGTAAGCCAAGATCCAAGAGTAGAGCAGGGAGAAGAAATTCGAGACAGAAGTGATCAACATCAGCAACCTGTTCGAGGATGATCAAGTGATGACGCTCACCGGTGAAGATCAAGATAGGAGTCCCGATATACAACAATTCACCCTTCCCATCAACAAAATAATCCCCAATTAGAGTTGTTATGATAATTGTGTTTACCCAATGGGGTTGCCATGTAATCCACATATTATGACTATGTCTGAGCCTAGGGTCCTTAGGTCTTCAGATAAGATTGAGTCCTTTTCAAGTTTTGAGTTTGTTCCACTAGGAACCTTTTCCTCTGTACCTCTGCTTTTGAATATGAATAAAGATGATATTTTGAATTACACTATGTCTACTTCTTCCTTTCCTGCTCCTTCTAACTCTAACTTTAAAAATGATGTAAATGATGAACCATTTCCTGAAATATTACAATCCATCTAAGCCTCGGAGGAGATGAAGGCTCAACCTTTCGGCGAAGACTTCAAAATAATTAACCTCGGTTCAGCAGAGCAACCTCAAGATAAAGATCGGTGCTACCTTTATAGAAGAAGAAGCCAAACAAATGACAGAATTACTGATGGAGTTCCAAGAAGTGTTTGCCTGGTCCTATGAAGATATGTCCGGCATAGACCCTGAAGTTGTACAGCATAAGATACCTTTGGTCTCAAATGCAAGGCCATATAACCAAAAGCTGAGGCGGTTAAGGCCTGAATGGACCCTCAAGGTTAAAGAAGATATCATGAAGCAGTTTGACGTAGGATTCCTAGAGGTCACAAAGTACCCAGAGTGGCCAGCAAATGTGGTCATCGTACCTAAAAAGGATGGAAGACTGAAGGTGTGCATAGATTACAGAAATCTAAATAAGGCATGCCCTAAAGATGACTTTCCATTACCAAAGATAGACATCTTAGTGGATAACACTGCAAATCATGCTCTTTTATCCTTCATGGATGGATTCTTAGGGTATAATCAGATAAAGATGGCACCTGAAGACAAAGAGAAGACCGCCTTCATAACAGACTGGGGCACCTATTGTTACACTGTGATGCCATTTGGGTTGAAGAATGCTGGGGCAACATCTCAAAGAATGGCTACTACAATCTTGCATGACCAGATCTATAAGGAGGTAGAGGTGTATGTAGATGATGTGATCGTAAAATCATTTACCAGAGAAGGTCACATCCCACACTAAGGAAGTTATTCGAAAGGATCAAGCAATATAAACTAAGGCTTAAACCCCAAAAATGTGAATTTGGGGTAATAGTGGGTAAAATGCTAGGCTTTATGATCAGCCAAAGAGGAATCAAAATTGATCCAGCCAAGATAAAAGCCATCTCTAAAATGCCATCTCCTCAAACAGAAAAGGATGTAAGAGGTTTCCTGGGAAGACTTCAGTACATCAACCGGTTTATTGCACATCTCACTACAACATGCGAACCAATTTTCAAGCTACTCTGGAAAGACTAGCCCAAAAGATTGGAACTCTCAATGTCAGATGGCTTTCGACAAAATCAAGATCTATCTGTTGAATCCACAAGTCATAGCCCCACCATGTCACACCCCAATTCTGCACCAACCAAAATGGTGTGATGAACCGTCAATAAACCAATGGTTCAACAAGGATCTCGAATAGGCTATCCCCACCATGTTAAACCAAAACACATTCCACATAAATAAGAGATAATAAAGTAAATAACAGAAGTCTTACAGATAATGAACTGAGGTCCAGTCATGATAAATAATTAATATTCCATTTATCTCTAAGTAACCAAAACATAATTTAATACATATTATAAATATCCAAATACGAAAGTTAAACACTAAGCGTATCCACAGTTGAAGCGCTCGCTTAACGAATCACAATAGTCCTCTACAGCTTGCTCATCATAGCCGCCACCTGTTCATATGTTGACGTGTCGACATAATCTTCAACCATAATACATGCAACATCAGAAACTAAAAGAATTGCATGCGCGAGGGTCAGCTCTCCAACTTGAGCTCAGTGAGTAAACAAAACAATGCAACAAACATATGCATGCATTCAATTCATATCTTTGGTTTGGTTCATAAGTTTAGAATGTGTAATAGAATGGATAGGTGGCCACCGCACCTCTATACACGAATGTGTGGAGCCACCTAATGGATCAAACACCATTGTCGCCCCCACATGCACCCACTATGGAATAGAGATAGAGCTAAAGTGCTTAGGACCGCACTGCATCACACTTCCCCTGATGCTCTACCCATACCAACACGTAAGCCCCTGTTGGCGAGGGCTTGCAAATTGGGCTCGCGACTAACCAATCCTAATAGTGTATCCAAGGCCTCACCCCAGCATCCCTCAATACGTCCAAAGAGATAGAGCTAAGGCCCCCCGGCAGAGTTAGAGACTACATGGTCTGACACCACCTCCCCTGAGGCCCTATGATGTAATAGTTCTGCTAAGGTAATGACGATACAATGATGTTAGTGGACAAGACTTGAGTAGAGATAGAGCTAGAGTCTGGTGACCAGGATGAACCACAATGTCACGTCCTCCCCCTTATGCTCCACTCGTATCAAGTACACTAACCACACACATACATTCACATGCCTATTCCTAGCATCATCATCATCATCATGTAATAATAAATAAAATTACATATGCATGAACAATAATAACAGGAATAGTGCATGACATGTGATATGCACATTACAATCATACAAGCATAGAATAATTCATGGTATTGGACTCAATAAACAAAAATAGTTTATTATTAGCCAATTAGTTTAGGTCTTGTTTCCTCACCTTTGATTGCTAGTAGATCCTCGTTCAAGCTTTATAATTCACTTTTAAACCACTGGAAGGACCTAACAAGTCGAAAGATTTTAATTAAAATTAGTTCCAGCATGTTTAAACTAACAGAAGCTGTAGGTTCACAGGTAGGGTAGCACCTAGGGTAGCAGTTTCTACGACCACAGGGGTAGGGTTGCACCAAGGGTAGCAGTTTCTGCGACCCTAGGGTGTAGGGTCGCATGTAGGGTCGAATACCATTCGACCCTATGTGCGACCACACCCTCCCTGGGACTTCCCGAGGGCATGTGGTCGATCGTGTGGTCTCGTAGGGTCGGATATCATTTGACCCTACATGCGACCACATGTGTTCTGAGTCGACCTTTCATTTTAAAGTCCATCCCTTCATGTTTGGATCCTTTGGCTTACTATCATGGTCCATTTTATGCTTGTTTTATGGCTTAAAACTATAATTTTGATACACTTTTCATTGTCCACCATGATTTCCTCCATGGATTCTCTTGGAACTTGTCCATGGATGGATGATTTGGGTTTATCCTAATCCTATGTTCTTCATAACTATTCTAGGCTCTCTTATTCAGGTAGGGAATTAGGTTCATACCTTAATTCAGAGGTTTCTCTGAACTTCCTCCTCTTCCTTAGTCTTCTTCTTCAAGTTTCCTTCTCTTCTTCTCTTCCTTCTCTTTCTCTTTCTCTCGCTTTCAATTAGGGTTCCGAAGGAGTGAAAGAGGTTAAGGGATGTCCTATTTATAGAGGAAAATCCTCCATAATAACCCCCAATGAGTTTAGGAAAAACCCCTTCAAATTAAGAAGGTTTCCTAATTTCTGATTCTTGCTGTTTTCGTAGGGTCGCATATAGGGTAGCAGAATCCGTCGACCCTACATTTTTAAAGTCATGCGACCCCATGACTAAAAATTCATGGGTTGGAATCTTTTGAGGTGGGGTCGATCATACCTGTTTTGGCATGTGACCGTACCCTCATATTTGATTGTTTTTGGGTTAGACTTCATACATGGTCTTGTGGTTTCTTCATGCACTTGGTCCACTTGGCTCGACCATGATAGGTAGACCTAGTACAAGGTGGTAAGACCCGTTAGTTCGATACGGGTCTTACAATATGCTCATACAAGTCTAAAAGGGAAAGAAGCACAGGAGCAGAGAAGACATGTTTACCTCTATTGTAGCATAGCCTGACTATTGCTACGAAGTTGCACATATATAGAATCTCTAATCATAATAGATATCATCAAGCATGCAAGACAAGGTTTTGACATCATCCCTACAGTGTTGGCCAAGACATTAAAGGACCTTGACTTCATGGCAACTCATCAAAATCAGTTCGAGCTAGATAATTTTAGTGGGTCACCATATCTACATCAAATTTAGTTAACAGAGAGGTTAGGATTAGTTGAAGAATCTGAAGTTAACCCCTACCAATTGGCAAAAAGAGAAAATCCTATAGCCTATCAGATGGACACAGATTGGTTCAATCGCCTCAAGGAAATAACCACAGCAGATATCAGATGGAAATGCACTTGGTGGAAACAAGAGCAGGTTGTCACAAATACAGAGAATAGTTTACATGTCCAGTTCATGGGGTTGACTCATACTTCATTCTATTCCCCAACAAGGCTACCTCAGCAATTCAATATCCCAGCAAGCACCAGCAGAGAAGTGACTGATTGTGAAATTCCTAGAAAGTTGACATTAGATCTAGTTGATACCATTGCTCATGAATGGAATAATTGAAAAGTTTGAACACTCCCTAGAGTTGCATCAGTCAAGAAACCAATAGCATTTTTGGTTTTTTGAATTCCAGTGTGTTTAATGAACTATGTCTGTTTAAATTCAACAAAGAAACATTTGTTTCCCACCCCATTAGAAATGATCATTATAACATGCTCTATGAAATTTTCAATGATCTGACAAGTGCAGGTACTCAACCCAAAATGGCAAATCTAAAAAGCCTCAGTTCAAACAAAAGGAAAAACAATAATTCCTCTGACCAGACAAATAAAAGCTGAGCCCATGCTCGTGTAGCCAGCCTTGTATTCACAGCCTAGTTCCATACAAGAAGAGGTTCCAAGCCTACAAACCAGCCTTGTATTCACAGCCTAGCTTCGTACAAGAAGAGGTTTATCAGCCTACAAATGGATCAAGCTGGGTTCAAGCCTGCACGTACCTTGCATTATGAGTCTCACCTCAGCAAGAAGAGGTTCCCAACCTACAAATGAGCCTTGTATTCATAGCCTAGCTTCATACAAGAAGAGGTTTATCAGCCTACAAATGGATCAAGTTGGGTTCAAGCCCGCACGTACCAAGTATCATGAGTCTCACCTCAGCAAGAAGAGGTTCCCAGCCTACAAATGAGCCTTGTATTCACAGCCTAGCTTCATACAAGAAGAACAATCATCAATTTTCCAAAAAGAGCAAACCTTCATGCAAATCGAACTACGTTCTGGGCTTGATTTCTAGGACACCCTTAGAATACGTAAGCAGTTTAGGACAAATTTGTCACACCCCAATTCTGCACTATTCAGAATGATGTGATGAACCGCTAATAAACCAACGGTTCAATCAGGATCTCAAATAGGCTATCCCCGCGTTATCTAAACTTACACACATCCGTAATCATAATCAGAGTAAATACACAATAGCGGAAGTCTTATAATAACATGAACTGAGAAACTAAGATGATATTAATAATTTAATAGCAAATTATTCTGTTTTCAACTGAGACATAAATATTTAAGTACCAAATACATGTCTTAATAAATCCAATAAAGAAACCTATAAAATATCTAATCAAATACACACGAGTTGTACTCGCAAGAGGAGTCGTGTGTATCCACTTCAGCATCAGCTTCCATCGCAGCTGCGTTCCCGTATGCAGACGCATTCACATAGTCTTCAACGGTATAACCTGCATCATCAACTAAAAATATTCGACGTCGAGGGGTGAGCACACATCACAGCTCAGTGAGTAGCCAAAACAAAGCAACAATACATATGCATGCAAATCAAGTTATATCTTTGATCCGGTTTAAAGTTTACAGTATGCAATAGAAAGGTTTAGGTAGTCAAAGGTCGCGTTTATTGACCCCGCCTCTATACACGAGTGTGTGACGTCACCCGAAGATCACGTTTATCATCAACTCACATGCACCCAATCATGAACATTATATAACAAAGGTTACGTTTATTGCTATATAGTGCCATACCAACACGTAAGCCCCTGTTAGCGAGGGCTGCAAACTGGGCTCGCAACTAACCAATCCTAATGCCAAAAAGTGTATCCAAGGCCTCACCCCAGCATCCCTTAGAATGTCCATAGAGATAGAGCTAAGGCCCCCCGATAGAGACAGATACTACAAGGACCGAGACCACCTCCCTTGATACTCTATAACACAATAGTTCTGCTAAAGTAATGGCGATACGACAATGCCAATGCACAAGACTTGAGTTAGAGATAGAGCTAAAGTGCTGAGACCCGCCAAAGATTAACGTTTATTGACGTTCTCATCACACCTCCCCTGATACTTGCTCGCATCAAGTACATCAACCACACACATACAAGCACATGCTTATTCCTATCATCATCATCATCATCATGTTATAGACAATAAAGTAAATATGCATGAACAAATAATAGAAATATTGGATGGCATGCTGTATGCACATTACAAACATATTCGCATAGAATCAAGCATGGCATAGGACTCAAGAAATAGAAAACAATTTTTATTATTAACCAATTTAGTTTGGAGTTCTGGTTCCTCACCTTAGCTTGCTATAAGATACTTTTTCAAGCTTTAGAATCACCTTTACAGTGTTATTATATTTGTAGAAGACCTAACAAAGTAGATAGAATAGAATTAATTCCAAATTTAAAAAACCATGCTGTTAACTGAGGGTCGAAGGTAAGGTGGGAGTCCTGATCGACCTTGGGTGCGACCCTCCCCAGATTCTGAACTTCCCGAACACTGAGGGTCGATGGTCAGGAAAACCTAGGGTCGGATGGTCATCGACCCTCGGTGCGACCCTCTGTGCACTTTGGTCCAATTCCCTCTCTTTGATCCATTCTTCGTGTTTAGGGTCCTATGGCTTCTTCTACATTCCATTAAACATTCATTCCATGGTCTAGAACCACGAATCAACCACCTAGATAGCTTTCATGCATTCTTCTATGGTTTTCCATGAAAACTTAACCATAGCTTGATGGTTTGGGTTTCTCCGAGATCACACTCTCAACAATAACTAACCTAAGGTCTGTAGAAACTCATGGAATTAGTATCCATACCTGAGAAGATTACTTTTTCTCAGAAATTCTTCTCCTTTTTGCTAAGTTCTCTTCCTTGCCTTTCTTCTTCCTCTTTTCCTTCTCCTCTCTTTCTCTCAATTCAATTAGGGTTGTGAAAGGAGTGAAAGTGGCATAGGGACGTCCTTTAAATAGAGTAGGAATATCCTAAAATAAGTCCCTTTGAGATTAGAAAAGAATCCCAATCGAAAGTAAGGAAATTTTCTAATTTTATTTTCTTACGACAACCGAGGGTCGATGATCCCGTCGACCCAAGGGTCCTAAGCTGTCCGACCCTCCCTTCAAAACTGAGGGTCTGACTTTCTGTTTTGTGAGGTTCGACCCTACTTAGCTGGGTATGCAACCCTTCCCCTATTTTAAGTGTTTTTGGGTCGATTTGATACCTGGGATCTCGATCTCCTTCACGCCCTTGGTCCATTTGACTCGACCATGATGGGTAAACCTGGTTCAAGGTGGTAAGACCGGGTTAAATTGACACGGGTCTTACAACTCCCCCCAACTTATAAATATTTCATCCTCGAAATTGTATGTACCTTCTGAATCAAATAAGTGAGGGTATTGCTTCCGCATATCATTTTCTTCTTCCCATGTAATTTCTTCCATGTCTCTACTTTTCCATGTGACCTTAACATAGTAAATATCTCTGTTGCGTAGACGTTGAACCTTTCGACTAGTGATTTTTATTGGTGTAACTTCAAATGTCAAATCATCAGTCAATTCTGGCAAATCCACTGTCAAAACATGCATTGGGTCTTTGACATACTTCTTCTGTAGGGAAATGTGAAATACGTCATGCACACTTGATATAGATGGTGGTAGTGCTAACTGATAAGCCACTTTTCCACGCTTAGCTAGAATTTCATACGGCCCGACATATCTTGGACTTAGTTTCCCTTTCTGTCTGAACCTCTTCAATCCTCGCATGGGTGTTACCTTCAAAAATACTTTATCACCTACTTCGAACTCCAGATCTCTTCGTCGAGTATCAGCATATTGCTTCTGACGGTTCTGAGCTGTTCTCACTCTTTCCTTGATGATGTCGACCACTCGACAGGTCTCTTCAACAAATTTCGGTCCAACAACACTACGTTCTCTAACTTCATTCCAGAACAAGGGAGTTCGACACTTCCTGCCATACAGTGCTTCATAAGGTGACATCTGTATAGTAGCTTGATAGCTATTGTTATAAGCGAACTCGATCAGTGGTAATCTTTCATTCCATGATCCTTTGAAATCAATTACACATGCTCGTAGCATATCTTCTAGAATCTGAATTGTACGCACCGACTGTCCATCTATCTGTGGGTGGAATGCTGTACTGAACTTCAATGTTGTACCCATAGCCTTTTGCAATCCTTCCCAAAACTTGGAAGTAAATCGTGGATCTCTATCCGATCCAATGCTTTCTGGAACACCATGTAATCGAACAATATTATCCACATACAGCTTCGCTAACCTTTCCAGTGTATACTGAGGTCGTATTGGTATGAAGCGAGTTGTTTTAGTCAGATGGTCCACAATCACCCAAACTGCGTCAACTACTCGAGGAGTCAATGGTAGTCCCGTGAGGAAGTCCATAGTAATGCAGTCCCATTTCCATGCTGGTTCCGGTAATGGCTATAACAGTCCTACGGGTCTTTGTCGTTCAGCCTTTACTTTCTGACAATTTAGGCATTGAGACACGAACTTAGCTACATCTGCTTTCATTCCCCTCCACCAATATAGTTTCTTTAGATCATGATACATTTTTGTACTTCCAGGGTGTATCGAATAGATGGTGGTGTGGGCTTCCTTCATCAGTCAGTGTCTAATGTCTACACTTTCTGTTTCAGGTACACATATTCTTCCTTTGTATTTCAGTACTTTCTCGTCATCCAAGGTGAACTCAGGATTAGTCCTACCTTTCTCAATATCTTCTTGTACTGTTCTCAGATAAGGATCTGCTTTGATAGCTGTCTTCACTTCATCCACTATATCCGGTATAATCTTCAACGCCGCGAACATATTTGAAAACCGATGAATAAACCCTTGGTTGGCTGATCCATCCATTGTATCTATCATATACTGCTCGTTGCCGTGATTGAATACCATTCCGGTAGTACACATTGCTGCTGTCGTGCTAACTTCTCCTTGAGATTTTATCATTGTTTTTCTGCTTAATGCATCCACTACTACGTTTGCTTTTCCCGGATGATACTGGATATCACAATCATAGTCTTTCAATAGTTCCAGCCATCTTCTTTGTCTCATATTCAAGTCCTTCTGATTAAATAAATAAGTAAAACTTTTATGGTCCGACTTAATCTGAAATTTCTCTCCGTATAAGTAATGTCTCCATATCTTGATAGCATGTACTACTGCCGCTAACTCCAAATCATGAGTGGGGTAGTTTTTCTCATGTACCTTCAACTGTCTTGAAGCATAAGCAATCACTTTCTCTCCTTGTATAAGCACACATCCTAATCCCAATCCCCACGCATCAGTGTATAGGGTAAACGTCTGTCCTGGAATAGGAATAGTCAAAATCGGGGTGGATATTAATCTGGACTTCAGTGTTTGGAAACTCTTCTCACATTTATCGGTCCACACGAACTTTTCACCATTCTTAGTCAAACTGGTGAGAGGTACGGCAATCCGAGAATAGTCTTCTACGAATCTCCGATAATAACCAGCTAGACCCAGAAAACTTCTGATTTTTGAAACGCTCTTTGGTGCTTCCCACTTTACAATAGCCTCGATATTGCTGGGGTCCACTTTGATTCCTTCAGCGGATACTACATGGCCTAAGAAGGCGACTTCACTTAGCCAAAACTCGCACTTTGAAAATTTGGCATATAGCTTATCTTTCCTTAAACGCTGTAGGGCTACGTTTAGGTTCTTGATATGGGTTTCCTTGTCCTTGGAATATACCAATATATCATCAATAAATACTATAACCGACGTATCCAACATATCGTGGAAAACTCGGTTCATAAGTTCCATGAACGTTGCTGGTGCATTAGTTAATCCGAAAGACATAACCAAAAATTCATAATGTCCATATCTGGTTCTGAATGCTGTCTTTGGAATATCACCTTCTTTAATCTTCAGCTGATGATATCCTGATCAAAGGTCGATCTTAGAAAATACTTTTGCTCCTTGTAACTAATCGAACAAGTCATCGATCCGAGGTAGTGGGTATCAATTCTTGATTGTCAGTTTATTCAACTCCCGATAGTCGATGCATAATCGAACGCTACCATCCTTCTTCTTTACGAACAACACCGGTGCCCCCATGGAGATATACTGGGTCAAATATAACCCTTGTCCAGGAGTTCTTTTAGTTGCACTTTTAATTCCTTCAGTTCCATAGGAGCCATTCTATAAGGTGCTTTTGACACTGGTGCGGCTCCAGGTATAAGGTCTATCACAAACTCCGTGGCTCGATCGGGTGGTAATCCGGGTAGTTCCTTCGGAAATACGTCAGGATAGTCCCGTACGACATCAATATCTTCCATTCGTGGCGCGTCCTTGGTTAGGTTGACCACGGATACTAGATACCCGATTGCCCCCTTCTCAAAGCACTTCTTAGCCTTTAGTGCTGAAAGTATGAGCTTGCGTCTCCGGGGAAGTTTGGTTTCTGAAAAACTTAATTCTGCTCCTTCTTTGTCTTTGAACGTTAGCTTTTTTTCGGCTCATAATAGATTTGCAGAATGCCGAGCTAACCAGTCCATTCCCAAGATGACATCAAAGTCTGCCATCTCAAATTGTATCAAAGTTGCATCTAAAGTCTTTTCTCCAATAAGAACTGGACATGGTCCATAACCTTTCTCTAGTTCCACTTCTAACCCCATCGGTGACCGTACAAGTAATTTGTAGTCTAATGTTTTGATGGGTAATTTCGTTTTCTTTTCAAATGACACAGATATAAATGAATTAGTAGCTCCGGAATCGAAGAGTACTCTGGCGGGTACGCCATTTATAGGTACAATACCTGTGACCACATCGGGTGATGCGGCCCCATCCTCGAACGTAACAGCATATACCCGTCCCTGATGGGATTGCTTCTTGGGCTTAGGGCACTCCCTTGCCATATGTCCCGGCTGGTTGCAGTTAAAACACTTCGGGGCTTCAGAATTTGGCTTTGGCTGAGGTTGAGCTGCTGGAGTAGTCTTGGTTGCAGCAGTAAAATTCTAAGGACGGAAAGGCTTATATGTCATGTTATTGCCTCCGTTGTAAGAATTTCCGACTGGCCTTTTGATGCCTCTGTTCTGAGTAAAATAACTCTCCTTCTGGCTCGATTCTATAACTCGAGCAATCTAGACAGCTTCATTATAATTTCTCTTTTCTAAGCCTAGAACATGTTCTCTGATGTTTCCTCTCAGTCCCGTGACAAACCTGCGGGTTTTGGTTTCTTCTTCTTGCATACTCAGTGGTGCGAAGAAAAACAGCTCTTTATAACGTTGTTGATACGCATCCACTGACATCTGTCCCTGATAAAGACTCAGAAACTCCTTCTCCATCGAATCTCTGAAGCTCCGTGGAAAATATTTCTCAAAGAAGGCTTCTTTATATATAGCCCATGTCAGTAGGGCGTGCTTGGTCAGTAGATATGCCTTCGTGGATTTTCACCAATGATGTGCGTCGCCCTTGAGCATGAAGGTGGCGCATAGTACTTTCTCTTCCTCTGTGATAGTCATCATGAGGAAGTTTCTCTCCATCTCATCTATCCAGTGGGCTGGCCACAACGGATCAGACGGTTTGCCGTTGAATTCTTTGGGTTTCATCTTCAAAAATCTCTCCACTAGTCGGGAGTGGTCCAACTGATTTTTAGGGTTTGCCCCAAACATATGGGGTGGATACTAGTATTTCCCCTGAGCTGCTTCCGGTACCTGCACTGGAATCTGTGCAGCCGGTTGTTGAGGTGTCTGAGGAGCTGGGTAGTTACCCATCGGTGTTGCACTGGCTTGTCCTGTGTGCATGGGTGCAACCTGAGTGGCTTGAAACATAATTCCCAAGGCAACCTGCATCTGAGCATGTGCGTGTTGCATCTGCTGCAGCTGTGCTGCTAGATTCATCACCACTGTTGCTAGCTCTAGTGGTGGAGGTGGCAAATTTGTAGGGTTTACCGGTTCTGGATTACCCGGTGCGTAGTTATTTTCTTGACTGGTCTCCTCCATGGTTGGTGGTAGTGGGACTGCATTTCTGGTCTGTCGAGTCACCCTACGTCCAGACATAATTATTTTCTGTGATTGGTGGTGCCTGAAAATCATCAAAATAGGTGAGAAGTCATTTATATTTCATGTTGGCACGCTAACCAATAATCAATTCCAATTCTAGCTCATTTAATAAAAAAAATATTATCTTTTCCATGCAGGGTCGATGCAGAGGGTCGATGGTGTGTCCGACCCTGGGAATGACCTGTTCTTCCCAAGAGCTGAGGGTCGATGCGAGGGTCGATGGGTATCCGACCCTCAGTTCCGACCCTAGATTTTCTATCAGATTCCCGAGAGCCGAGGGTCGATGGGAGGGTCGATTCGTGGGTCGATTGTTCTAGTCGAATTGTCCGACCCTCGGACCAAAAATCAGATTTTTAAGATCCGATTATGGGTCATTTCTTATAATTTCCCTCCCGTTTCGACTCGCCTCTCCACTCTGAGTTGCTACAGTGCTACTCCACCATAGTTGGTCGATTTTATTTCGAGTTTCGACGTCCACTTCATCCCTACAGGTATGTCTTCCCATTTTTACCTGTTTTTAGGTTTCCATTTATAGATTTTCGCACATTTAACTTGTATTTTCCAAATTAAACTTTTTCCAACCATAAAAATTCGATTTTTATTGGGGGCTTTTGTTATTGGTGTCTCGAGGAACGAAAGCCCTCAAAAATTTTTGAGTTTCATCGGTTGGTTGTCGAGAAACTTGAAATTTTTTCTTTTTGCCCTAATTTGTCCACATTTTTTATTTTTCTTGAATTTCTTCAAATTGGACATCGTCAGTTAAAATTTCCTACTGCATGTGGGTGGTAGGGTATGTTTAGACCTACGTAAGTTCTCATGCCCACTTGTATGGTGAGAAATAGGGCTTTATCGTCACTTACGTCATTATTAAATCGAATTTTGGATTTTTTTATCCCATAATTTCCTTATTTTTCCTTCTCTTTCTTGTTTTGCAGATACCATGGCTCGTACCAAGGTACCCAGAGTTCGTGATCCTCTTCGCTTCCGCTCCAATGAAGCCGAGGCACGGTATGCTGACTATGCCCGTAAGAAGGTTGAAGGAGGTCGTATGGTGAACTTGGCTGAGTTAGCCATGTTCAACGTAGAGGGAGCCTTTGGTGACATGGGGTGGCTTCCTGTCATTACATACGATGCGTGCACATGTCCGGATTTGGTGCGCCAGTTCTATTGTAATCTCCAGGTGGTGGGGAATTACGATGACGTTGAGCATGGTCAGGAGTTGTGTAAGACCCGTGTCAATCTAACACGGTCTTACCACCTTGAACCAGGTTTACCCATCATGGTCGAGTCAAATGGACCAAGGGCGTGAAGGAGATCGAGATCCCAGGTATCAAATCGACCCAAAATCACTTAAAATAGGGGAAGGGTCGCATACCCAGCTAAGCAGGGTCGGACCTCCCAAAACAGAAAGTCAGACCCTCAGTTTTGAAGGGAGGGTCGGACAACTTAGGACCCTAGGGTTGACGGGATCATCGACCCTCGGTTGCCATAAGAAAATAAAATTAGGAAATTTCCTAATTTTTGATTGGGATTCTTTCCTAATCTCAAAGGGACTTATTTTAGGATGTTCCTACTCTATTTAAAGGACGTCCCTAAGCGACTTTCACTCCTTTCACAACCCTAATTGAATTGAGAGAAAGAGAGGAGAAGGAAAAGAGGAAGAAGAAAGGCAAAGAAGAGAACTTAGCAAAAAGGAGAAGAATTTCGAAGAAAAAGTAATCTTCTCAGGTATGGATACTAAATCCATGACTACAGACTTAGGTTAGTTATTGTTGAGAGTGTGATCTCGAAGAAACCCAAACCATCAAGCTATGGTTAGGTTTCCATGAAAAACCATAGAAGAATGCATGAAAGCTATCTAGGTGGTTGATTCGTGGTTTCAGACCATGGAATGCATGTAGAATGGAATGTAGGAGCAAGCCATAGGATTCCAAACACGAAGAATGGATTAAAAGAGGGAATTGGACCAAAGTGCACAGAGGGTTGCACCGAGGGTCGATTAACATCCAACCCTAGGTATTCCTGACCATCGACCCTCAGTGTTCGGGAAGTTCAGAATTTGGGGAGGGTCGCACCCAGGGTCGATCAGGACTCCGACCCTACCTCCGACCCTCACTTAACAGAATAGTTTTTAAATTTGGAATTAATTCTAATTAAATTCTATCGACTTTGTTAAGTCTTCTAGCAATATAATAATATTATAAAGGTGATTTTAAAGGTTGAAAAGGTATCTATTAGCAAGCTAAGGTGAGGAACCAGAACTCCAAACTAAATTGGTTAATAACAAAAACTGTTTTTCTATTTCTTGAGTCATATGCCATGCTTGATTCTATGCGAAGATGTTTGTAATGTGCATACAACATGTCATCCAATATTTCTATTATTTGCTCATGCATATTTATTTTATTGTTTATAACATGATGATGATGATGATGATGATGATAGGAATAAGCATGTGCTTGTATGTGTGTGGTTGATTTACTTGATGCGAGTGAGTATCAGGGGAGGTGTGATGAGAACGTCAATAAACGTTAACCTTTGGTGGGTGTCAGCACTTTTTCTCTATCTCTAACTCAAGTCGTGTGCATTGGCATCGTCGTATCGCCATTACTTTAGCAGAACTAATATGTTGTAGAGTATTAGAGGAGGTGGTCTCGGTCCTTGTAGTCTCTGACTCTACCGGGGGGCCTTAGCTCTATCTCTATGGACATTCTAAGGGATGCTGGGGTGAGGCCTTGGATACACTTTTTGGCATTAGGATTGGTTAGTTGCGAGCCCAGTTTGCAGCCCTCACTAACAGGGGCTTACGTGTTGGTATGGCACTATATAGAAATAAATGTAACCTTTGTTATATAATGTTCATGATTGGGTGCATGTGAGTTGACGATAAACGTGATCTTCGGGTGACGTCACACACTCGTGTATAGAGGCGGGGTCAATAAACGCGACCTTTGGCTACCTAAACCTTTCTATTGCATACTACAAACTTTAAACCGGACCGAAGATATAAATTGATTTGCATGCATATGTATTGTTGCATTGTTTTGGCTACTCACTGAGCCGTGATGTGTGCTCACCCCTCAACGTCGAATATTTTTAGTTGATGATGCAGGTTATACCGTTGAAGACTATGTGAATGCGTCTGCGTACGGGAATGTGGCAGTGATGGAAGCTGAAGCTGAAGTGGATACACACGACTCCTGTTGAGAGTGCAACTCGTGTGCGTTTGATTAGATATTTTATAGGTTTCTTTATTGGATTTATTAAGACATGTATTTGGTACTTAAATATTTATGTCTCAGTTGAAAACAGAATAATTTGCTACTAAATTATTAATACCATCTTAGGTTCTCAGTTCATGTTATTATAAGACTTCCGCTATTGTGTATTTACTCTGATTATGATTACGGATGTGTGTAAGTTTAGATAACGCGGGGATAGCCTATTTGAGATCCTGGTTGAACCGTTGGTTTATTAGCGGTTCATCACATCATTCCGAATAGTGCAGAATTGGGGTGTGACAACTTGGTATCAGAGCGTTTCAGGCCTTGTCCGCTGAACTAACATACATTCGAGACAATTGTGAACTGAGATAGGATAAAAGTAAAAACGGTAATATTAACACACTATAAGCACCAGTGATGTTTGAGACCAAATTTAAAAAGAGAATAATGCATCTATAAAAGGGGAAACAAGTGTACATATAATGAGAGCGAAACAAAACGTATATACATAATGAAAGCAGAGTACAGTCCACAACCCAGACAGTTACTCTGAAGTACAAGGAAACTAAAGTACACTCAGGAAGCTGGAGGCGAAGGAGGAGGCGGAGCCTCACGGTCTCTGTCATAGTCCTCAGCATAGACTCTAGTCAACCAGGCTATCTGAGTCTGGGTCGTCTGTAGACTAGCTGTAAGATCGGCTACCCTCCTATCAGTCGCACGCTAAACCTCTATGAGCTCTCCCACCCGCGTATCTGATATAAGCTGGGAAGCTAGTAGCTCATCTACTCTTGCACGCTGAGCGTCTAGCAACTCCTCCATCCCCAGATCCGATGCGCGTTGAGCCTCTCTAATCTCGTGAAACATACTCAGCACGTCATCAGCAGGTGGGCGTGAAGGACCAGCCACATGAGAAGGACCGGTCTCCGGTACAGGACCCACCGTAGAAGAGGTACCAACACCAGCCGCATGAGTAGGTGAAGGCGGTGGTATCGCGTTGACATCCATATACATACGGTCATCATCATCAACAGGATCCACGTGGGCTCTAGCAACGGCAGCAACAGCCTCGGCATCAGCCATCTCGATACGAGTGTGAGGGCACACCATCGCGTTCCTCTCATCATCACTAACCTGGGAATCCCGCATACCCATCTTGCAGATTGCCTCCCAATCTAGAGGCGACAAGAAGGTCTTCTCCTGGATCTTCTCATCTACCAGGTCAACCCCCAGACGGGTCAGTAGGACTGTAATCATGCGTCCATATGGTAGATTACCCCTATGACCGGACAATGTAGCACTAATCATAGTCTGCATGATGATGTATGGAAGGCAGACGGGCTGGCGGGTGCAGATACTGTATATCAGGAACTGGGTCAGCTGAGAAACCCTCTCATAGTGCCCACTCTGCAGGAACAGATTATGCTGGATAATCTTGCAGAAGACCCGTGGAGCTAGACGCAAATAACAAGCTCTCATTTGCCAACGATCAGGACGGAGCAACTGATTGTCGATCTTTGCCCTCATCTCCATCTCAACAAACTGGGGCTCTCCAGGCTCACAGTACACCATGGGGCCATCATAGGGAATGCCCAACAAGTCGGCCAGCTGCCGATAGTCGAAAGAAATATCTACCCCTTTGACGTAGCTGGTGATGCGCAACTCCTGACCATGCTCAACGTTATTGTAATTCCCCACCACCTGGAGATTACAATAGAACTGGCGCACCAAATCCGGACATGTGCACGCATCATAGGTAATGACAGGGAGCCACCCCATATCACCAAAGGCTCCCTCTACATTGAACACGGCTAACTCAGCCAAGTTCACCATACGACCACCCTCAACCTTCTTACGGGCATAGTCAGCATACCGTGCCTCGGCTTCATTGGAACGGAAGCGAAGGGGATCACGAACTCTGGGTACCTTGGTACGAGCCATGGTATCTGCAAAACAAGAAAGAGAAGGAAAAATAAGGAAATATTGGGATAAAAAAATCCAAAATTGATTTAATAACGACGTAAGTTGACCATAAAGCCCCATTCCTCACCATACAAGTGGGCATGAGAACTTACGTAGGTCTAAACATACCCTACCACCCACATGCAGTAGGAAATTTTAACTGACGATGTCCAATTTGAAGAAATTCAAGAAAAATAAAAAATGTCGAAAAATTAGGGCAAAAAGAGAAAATTTCAAGTTTCTCGATAACCAACCGATGAAACTCAAAAATATTTGAGGGCTTTCGTTCCTCGAGACACCAATAATAAAAGCCCCCAATAAAAATCGAATTTTTACGGTTGGAAAAAGTTTAATTTGAAAAATACAAGTTAAATGGACAAAAACCTAGAAATGGAAACCTAAAAACAGGTAAAAATGAAAAGACATACCTGTAGGGATGACGTGGACGTTGAAACCCAGACTAAAAACGACCCACAACAGTGGAGTAGCACTGTAGCAACTCAAAGAGGAGAGGCGAGTCGAAACGGGAGGGAAATAATAAGAAATGACCCAAAATCGGATCTTAAAAATCTGATTTTTAGCTCGAGGGTCGGACAATTCGACTAGCACAATCGACCCTCGAATCGACCCTTCCATCGACCCTCGGCTCTCGGGAATTTGACAGAAAACTAAGGGTCGAAACTGAGGGTCGGATACCCATCGACCCTCGCATCGACCCTCAGCTCTCGGGAAGAACAGGTCATTCCCAGGGTCAGATACTAAGGGTCGGACATACCATCGACCCTCACCATCGACCCTGCAAAGAAAAGACAATATTTTTTTTTTATAAATGAGCTAGAATTGGAATTGATTATTGGTTAGCATGCCTACATGAAATATAAATGACTTCTCACCTATTTTGATGATTTTCAGGCACCACCAATCACAGAAGAGAATTATGTCTGGACGTAGGGTGACCCGACAGACCCGAAATGCAGTCCCACCACCACCACCCGTGGAGGAGACTAGTCAGGAAAATAATCATGCATCGGGTAATCCAGAACAGGCAAACCCTACAAATTTGCCACCTCCACCACCAGAGCTAACAACTGTGGTGATGAATCTGGCACAGCAGCTGCAACAGATGCAACACGCGCAGGCTCAGATGCAGGTTGCCATGGGAATTATGTTTCAAGCCACTCAGGCTGCACCCATGCACACAGGACAAGCTAGTGCAGCACCGGTGGGTAACCACCCAGCTCCTCAGACACCTCAACGACCGGCTGCACAGATTCCAGTGCAGGTACCGGAAGAAGCTCAAGGGAATTACTAGTATCCACCCCATATGTTTGGGGCAAACCCCCAAAATCAGTTGGACCACTCCCGACTAGTGGAGAGATTTTTGAAGATGAAACCCAAGAAATTCAACGGCAAACCGTCTGATCCGTTGTGGCCACTAGATAGATGAGATGGAGAGAAATTTCCTCATGATGACTATCACAGAGGAAGAGAAAGTACTATGCGCCACCTTCATGCTCAAGGGCGATGCACATCATTGGTGGAAATACACGAAGGCATATCTACTGACCAAGCACGCCCTACTGACATGGGCTATATATAAAGAAGCCTTCTTTGAGAAATATTTTCCACGGAGCTTCAGAGATTCGATGGAGAAGGAGTTTCTGAGTCTTTATCAGGGACAGATGTCAGTGGATGCGTACCAACAACGTTATGAAGAGCTGTTTTTCTTCACACCACTGAGTATGTAAGAAGAAGAAACCAAAACCCGTAGGTTTGTCACGGGACTGAGAGGAAACATCAGAGAACATGTTCTGGGCTTAGAAAAGAGAATTTATAATGAAGCTGTCCAGATTGCTCGAGGTATAATCGAGCTAGAAGGAGAGTTATTTTACTCAAAACAGAGGCATCAAAAGGCCAGCCGGAAATTCCTACAACGGAGGCAATAACAGGATGTATAAGCCTTTCCGTCCTCAGAATTTTACTGCTGCAACCAAGACTACTCCAGCAGCTCAACCTCAGCCAAAGCCAAATTCTGAAGCCCTAAACAGTTTTAACTGCAACCAGCCGGGACATATGGCAAGGGAGTGCCCTAAGCCCAAGAAGCAATTCCATCAGGGACGGGTATATGCTGTTACGTCCGAGGATGCGGCCGAATCCCCCGATGTGGTCACAGGTATGACTGAAACTTTTTAAAGTTATAATTACATGATGAGCATGTAGACTAAGTAAAGATAAATCACAGGTATTGTACCTATAAATGGCGTACCCGCCAGAGTACTCTTCGATTCCGGAGCTACTCATTCATTTATATCTGTATCATTCGGAAAGAAGATAAACTTACCCATCAAAACATTAGACTACAAATTACTTGTACGATCACCGATGGGGTTAGAAGTGGAACTAGAGAAAGGTTATGGACCATGTTCAGTTCTCATTGGAGAGAAGGCTTTAGATGCAACCTTGATAGAACTTGAGATGGCAGACTTTGATGTCATCTTGGGAATGGACTGGTTAGCTCGGCATTCCGTAAATCTATTATGCGTCGAAAAGAAGCTAACGTTCAAAGACAAAGAAGGAGCAGAATTAAGTTTTTCGGGAACCAAACTTCCCCGTAGACGCAAACTCATACTTTCAGCACTAAAGGCTAAGAAGTGCCTTGAGAAAGGGGCAATCGGGTATCTAGTATCCGTGGTCGACCTAACCAAGGACGCGCCATGAATAGAAGATATTGATGTCTTGCGGGACTATCCTGACGTATTTTTGGAGGAACTACCCAGATTACCACCCGACTGAGCCACGGAGTTTGTGATAGACCTCATACCTGGAGCCGCACCAGTGTCAAAAGCACCTTATAGAATGGCTCCTATTGAACTAAAGGAACTGAAAGTGCAACTACAAGAACTACTGGACAAGGGTTATATTTGACCCAGTATATCTCCATGGTGGGCCCCGGTGTTGTTCGTAAAGAAGAAGGATGGTAGCGTTCGATTATGCATCGACTATCGGGAGTTGAATAAACTGACAATCAAGAATCGATACCCACTACCTCGGATCGATGACTTGTTCGATCAGTTACAAGGAGCGAAAGTATTTTCTAAGATCGATCTTCGATCAGGCTATCATCAACTGAAGATTAAAGAAGGTGATTTTCCGAAGACAGCATTCAGGACCAGATACGGACATTATGAATTTTTTGTTATGACTTTCGGATTAACTAATGCACCGGCAACGTTCATGGAACTTATGAACCGAGTTTTCCATGATATGTTGGATACGTCGGTTATAGTATTTATTGATGATATATTGGTATATTCCAAGGACAAGGAAACCCATATCAAGAACCTAAACGCAGCCCTACAACGTTTAAGGAAAGAGAAGCTATATGCCAAATTTTCAAAGTACGAGTTTTGGCTAAGTGAAGTTGCCTTTCTAGGCCATGTAGTATCTGCTGAAGGAATCAAAGTGGATCCCAGCAAGATAGAGGCTATTGTAAAGTGGGAAGCACCAAAGAGCGTTTCGGAAATCAGAAGTTTTCTGGGTCTAGCTGGTTATTATCGGAGATTCGTAGAAGACTATTCTCGGATTGTCGTACCTCTCACCAGTTTGACTAAGAAAGGTGAAAAATTTGTGTGGACGGATAAATGTGAGAAGAGCTTCCAGACATTGAAGCCCAGATTGATATCCGCCCCGATTTTGACTATTCTTATTCCAGGACAGACGTTTACCTTATACACTGATGCGTTGGGATTGGGATTAGGATGTGTGCTTATGCAAGGAGAGCAAGTGATTGCTTATGCTTCAAGACAGTTAAAGGTACATGAGAAAAATTACCCCACTCATGATTTGGAGCTAGCGGCAGTAGTACATGCTGTCAAGATAAGGAGACATTACTTATACGGAGAGAAATTTCAGATTAAGTCAGACCATAAAAGTCTTATTTATTTAATCAGAAGGAGTTGAATATGAGACAAAAAAGATGGCTGGAACTATTGAAAGACTATGATTGTGATATCCAGTATCATCCGGGAAAAGCGAACGTAGTAGCGGATGCATTAAGCAGAAAAGCAATGATAAAATCTCAAGGAGAAGTTAGCACGACTGCAGCAATGTGTACTACCGGAATGGTATTCAATCACGGCAACGAGCAGTTTGTGATAGATACAATGGATGGACCAGCCAACCAAGGGTTTATTCATCGGTTTTTGAATATGTTCACGGCATTAAAGATTATACCGGATATAGTGGATGAAGTGAAAACAGCTATCAAAGCAGATCCTTATCTGAGAACAGTACAAGAAGATATTGAGAAAGGTAGGACTAATCCTGAGTTCACCTTGGATGACAAGAAAGTACTAAAATACAAAGGAAGAATATGTGTACCTGAAACAGAAAGTGTAGACATTAGACACCGACTGATGAAGGAAGCCCACACCACCATCTATTCGATACACCCTGGAAGTACAAAAATGTATCATGATCTAAAGAAATGATATTGGTGGAGGGGAATGAAAGAAGATGTAGCTAAGTTTGTGTCTCAATGCCTAAATTGTCAGAAAGTAAAGGCTGAACGACAAAGACCCGCAGTACTGTTACAACCATTACCGGAACCAGCATGGAAATGGGACTGCATCACTATGGACTTCGTCACGGGACTACCATTGACTCCACGAGTAGTTGACGCAGTTTGGGTGATTGTGGACCGTCTGACTAAAACAGCTCGTTTCATACCTATATGACCTCAGTATACACTGGAAAGGTTAGCGAAGTTGTATGTGGATAATATTGTTCGATTACATGGTGTTCCAGAAAGCATTGTGTCGGATAGAGATCCACGATTTACTTCCAAGTTTTGGGAAGGATTGCAAAAGGCTATGGGTACAACGTTGAAGTTCAGTACTGCATTCCACCCACAGAAAGATGGACAGTCGGAGCGTACAATTCAGATTCTAGAAGATATGCTACGAGCATGTGTAATTGATTTCAAGGGATCATGGGATGAAAGATTACCACTGATCGAGTTCGCTTATAACAATAGCTATCAGGCTACTATACAGATGTCACCTTATGAAGCACTGTATGGCAGGAAGTGTCGAACTCTTTTGTTCTGGAATGAAGTTGGAGAACGTAGTATTATTGGACCGGAATTTTTTGAAGAGACCTGTCTAGTGGTCGACATCATCAAGGAAAGAGTGAGAACAGCTCAGGACCTTCAGAAGCAATATACGGATACTCGACGAAGAGATCCGGAGTTCGCTGTAGGCGATAAAGTATTTTTGAAGGTATCGCCCATGCGAGGATTGAAGAGGTTCGGACAGAAAGGGAAACTAAGTCCAAGATATGTCGGTCCGTATGAAATTCTAGCTAAGCGTGGAAAAGTGGCTTATCAGTTAGCACTACCACCATCTATGTCAAGTGTGCATGATGTATTTCACATTTCCCTACTGAAGAAGTATGTCAAAGACCTAACGTATGTTTTGACTGTGGATTTACCAGAATTGACTGATGATTTAACATTTGAAGTAACACCAACAGAAATCACTAGTCGAAAGGTTCAACGTCTACGCAACAGAGATATCTACTATGTTAAGGTCACATGGAAAAGTAGAGACATGGAGGAAATTACATGGGAAAAAGAAAACGCTATGCGGAAGCAATACCCTCACTTGTTTAATTCAGAAGGTACTTACAATTTCGAGGACAAAATTTTTATAAGTTGGGGGGAGTTGTAAGACCCGTGTCAATTTAACCCGGTCTTACCACCTTGAACCAGGTTTACCCATCATGGTCGAGTCAAATGGACCAAGGGCGTGAAGGAGATCGAGATCCCAGGTATCAAATCGACCCAAAAACACTTAAAATAGAGGAAGGGTCGAATACCCAGCTAAGCAGGGTCAGACCTCCCAAAATAGAAAGTCAGACCTTCAGTTTTGAAGGGATGGTCGGGCAGCTTAGGACCCTAGGGACGACGAGATCATCGACCCTCCCATCGACCATCGATTGCCGTAAGAAAATAAAATTAGGAAATTTCCTAATTTTCGATTGGCATTCTTTCCTAATCTCAAAGGGACTTATTTTAGGATGTTCCTATTGTATTTAAAGGACGTCCCTAAGCCACTTTCACTCCTTTCACAACCCTAATTGAATTGAGAGAAAGAGAGGAGAAGGAAAAGAGGAAGAAGAAAGGCAAGGAAGAGAACTTAGCAAAAAGGAGAAGAATTTCGGAGAAAAAGTAATCTTCTCAGGTATGGATACTAATTCCATGAGTTTCTACAGACCTTAGGTTAGTTATTGTTGAGAGTGTGATCTCAGAGAAACCCAAAACATCAAGCTATGGTTAGGTTTCCATGAAAAACCATAGAAGAATGCATGAAAGCTATCTAGGTGGTTGATTCATGGTTCCAGACCATGGAATGCATGTAGAATGGAATGTAGGAGCAAGCCATAGGATTCCAAACACGAAGAATGGATTAAAAGAGGGAATTGGACCAAAGTGCACAGAGGGTCGCACCGAGGGTCGATGACCATCCGACCCTAGGTGTTCCTGACCATCGACCCTCAGTGTTCGGGAAGTTCAAAATTTGGGGAGGGTTGCACCCAGGGTCGATCAGGACTCCGACCCTACCTCCGACCCTCAGTTAACATAATAGTTTTTAAATTCGGAATTAATTCTAATTAAATTCTATCGACTTTGTTAGGTCTTCTAGCAATATAATAATATTATAAAGGTGATTTTAAAGCTTGGAAAGGTATCTATTAGCAAGCTAAGGTGAGGAATCAGAACTCTAAACTAAATTGGTTAATAACAAAAACTGTTTTTCTATTTCTTGAGTCCTATGCCATGTTTGATTCTATGCGAAGATGTTTGTAATGTGCATACAACATGTCATCCAATATTTCTAATATTTGCTCATGCATATTTATTTTATTGTTTATAACATGATGATGATGATGATGATAGGAATAGACATGTGCTTGTATGTGTGTGGTTGATGTACTTGATGCGAGCAAGTATCAGGGGAGGTGTGATGAGAACGTCAATAAACGTTAACCTTTGGTGGGTCTCAGCACTTTAGCTCTATCTCTAACTCAAGTCTTGTGCATTGGCATCGTCGTATCGCCATTACTTTAGCAGAACTATTATGCTGTAAAGTATCAGGGGAGGTGGTCTCGGTCCTTGTAGTCTCTAACTCTACCGGGGGGCCTTAGCTCTATCTCTATGGACATTCTGAGGGATGCTGGGGTGAGGCCTTGGATACACTTTTTGGCATTAGGATTGGTTAGTTGCGAGCCCCATTTGCAGCCCTCACTAACAGGGGCTTACATGTTGGTATGGCAGTATATAGCAATAAACGTAACCTTTGTTATATAATGTTCTTGATTGGGTGCATGTGAGTTGACGATAAACGTGATCTTCGGATGACGTCACATACTCGTGTATAGAGACGGGATCAATAAACGCGACCTTTGGCTACCTAAACCTTTCTATTGCATACTGCAAACTTTAAACCGGACCAAAGATATAAATTGATTTGCATGCATATGTATTGTTGCATTGTTTTGGCTACTCACTGAGCCGTGATGTGTGCTCACCCCTCGACGTCGAATATTTTTAGTTGATGATGTAGGTTATACCGTTGAAGACTATGTGAATGCGTCTGCATACGGGAATATGGCAGCGATGGAAGCTGAAGCTGAAGTGGATACACACGACTCATCTTGCGAGTGCAACTCGTGTGTATTTGATTAGATATTTTATAGGTTTCTATATTGGATTTATTAAGACATGTATTTGGTACTTAAATATTTATGTCTCAGTTGAAAATAGAATAATTTACTATTAAATTTTTAATACCATCTTAGTTTCTCAGTTCATGTTATTATAAAACTTCCGCTATTGTGTATTTACTCTGATTATGATTACGGATGTGTGTAAGTTTAGATAATGCAGCGATAGCCTATTTGAGATCCTGGTTGAACCGTTGGTTTATTAGCGGTTCATCACATCATTCTGAATAGTGCAGAATTGGGGTGTGACAAGTTGCGCATTACCAATTACATCAAAGGGGTAGATATTTCTTTTGACTATCGGCAGCTGGCCGACTTGTTGGGCATTCCCTATGATGGCCAGAGAGCCCCAGTTTGTTGAGATGGAGATGAGGGCAGAGATCGACAATCAGTTGCTCCGTCCTGATCGATGGCAGATGAGAGCTTGTTATTTGCGTCCAGCTCCACGGGTCTTCTGCAAGATTATCCAGCATAATCTGATCCCGCAGAGTGGGCACTATGAAAGGGTTTCTCAGCTGACCCAGTTCCTGATATACAGATATCTGCACCGCAGACGCCCGTCTGCCTTCCATACATCATCATGCGGACTATGATTAGTGCTACATTGTCCGGTCATAGGGGTATTCTACCCTATGGATGCATGATTACAGTGCTACTGATCGTCTAGGGGTTGACCTGGTAGATGAGAAGATCCAGGAGAAGACCTTCTCGTCGCCTCTAGATTGGGAGGCAATCTACAAGATGGGTATGCGGGATGCCCAGGTTAGTGATGAGGAGAGGAACGCGATGGTGTGCCCTCACACTCGTATCGAGATGGCTGATGCTGAGGCTGCTACTGCCGCTGCTAGAGCCCATGTGGATCCTGTCGATGATGACGACCGCATGTATATGGATGTTGACGCGATACCACCGCCTTCACCTACGCATGCGGCTGGTGTTGGTACTTCTTCTGCGGCGGATCCTGTACCTGAGGCTGGTCCTTCGCATGCAACTGGTCCTTCACTCCCACCTTCTGACATGATGGAGATGCTGCAGGAGATCAGGGAGGCTCAGCGCAGATCTGATCTGAGGATGGAGGAGTTATTAGATGCTCAGCGTGTGAGAGTGGATGAGCTGTTAGCCACCCAGCGCATATCAGACACATGGATGGGAGAGCTTATAGAGGTACAGCGTGCGACTGATCGGAGGATAGCCGATCTCACAGCTAGTCTACAGACGACCCAGACTCAGATAGCCTGGTTGACTAGAGTCTATGCTGAGGACTATGATCGAGATCGTGAGGCCCCGCCTCCTCCTTCGCCTCCAGCTTCTTGATCGTACTTTCTTTTCTTGTACTACAGAGTAACTGTCCGGGTTGTGGACTGTACTCTGCTTTAGTTATGTATATACGTTTTGTTTCTCTCACTCATTGTATGTAACTTGTTTCCCCTTTAGTAGATGCATTATTCTCTTTTTAAATTTGGTCTCAACCATCACTTGTGCTTACAGTGTGTTTATATTACTATTTTTACTTTTATCCTATCTCAGTTCACAATTGTCTCGAATGTATGTTAGTTTAGCGGACAAGGCCTGAGATATTCTGATACCAAGTTGTCACACCCTAATTCTGCACTATTCAGAATGATGTGATGAACCACTAATAAATCAATGGTTCAACCAGGATCTCAAATAGGCTATCCCCGCGTTATCTAAACTTACACACATCCGTAATCATAATCAGACTAAATACAAAATAGCGGAAGTCTTATAATAACATAAACTGAGAAACTAAGATGATATTAATAATTTAATAGCAAATTATTCTTTTTTCAACTGAGACATAAATATTTAAGTACCAAATACATGTCTTAATAAATCCAATAAAGAAACCTATAAAATATCTAATCAAATACACACGAGTTGCACTCGCAAGAGGAGTTGTGTGTATCCACTTCAGCTTCAGCTTCCATTGCTGCCACGTTCCCGTACGCAGACGCATTCACATAGTCTTCAATGGTATAACCTGCATCATCAACTAAAAATATTCGACGTCGAGGGTTGAGCACACATCACGGCTCAGTGAGTAGCCAAAACAATGCAACAATACATATGTATGCAAATCAAGTTATATCTTTGGTCTGGTTTAAAGTTTGCAGTATGCAATAGAAAGGTTTAGGTAGTCAAAGGTCGCGTTTATTGACCCCGCCTCTATACACGAGTGTGTGATGTCACCCGAAGATCACGTTTATCATCAACTCACATGCACCCAATCATGAACATTACATAACAAAGGTTACGTTTATTGCTATATAGTGTCATACCAACACGTAAGCCCCTGTTAGAGAGGGCTGCAAACTGGGCTCGCAACTAACCAATCCTAATGCCAAAAAGTGTATCCAAGGCCTCACCTCAGCATCCATCAGAATGTCCATAGAGATAGAGCTAAGGTCCCCCGGTAGAGTCAGAGACTACAAGGACCGAGACCACCTCCCTTGATACTCTACGACGATGCCAATGCACAAGACTTGAGTTAGAGATAGAGATAAAGTGCAGAGACCCGCCAAAGGTTAACATTTATTGACGTTCTCATCACACCTCCCCTGATACTCGCTCGCATCAAGTACATCAACCACACACATACAAGCACATGTCTATTCCTATCATCATCATCATCATCATGTTATAAACAATAAAGTAAATATGCATGAACAAATAATAGAAATATTGGATGGCATGTTGTATGCACATTACAAACATATTCGCATAGAATCAAGCATGGCATATGACTCAAGAAATAGAAAACAGTTTTTGTTATTAACCAATTTAGTTTGGAGTTCTGGTTCCTCACCTTAGCTTGCTATAAGATACTTTTCCAAGCTTTAGAATTACCTTTACAATGTTATTATATTGCTAGAAGACCTAACAAAGTCGATAGAATTTAATTAGAATTAATTCCGAATTTAAACACCATGCTGTTAACTGAAGGTCGGAGGTAGGGTCGGAGTCCTGATCGACCCTGGGTGCGACCCTCCCCAGATTCTGAACTTCCCGAATACTGAGGGTCGATGGTCAGGAACACCTAGGGTCGGATGGTCATCGACCCTCGGTGCGACCCTCTGTGCACTTTGGTCCAATTCCCTTTCTTTGATCCATTCTTCGTGTTTGGGGTCCTATGGCTTCTTCTACATTCCATTCTACATTCATTCCATGGTTTGGAACCACGAATCAACCACCTAGATAGCTTTCATGCATTCTTCTATGGTTTTCCATGAAAACTTAACCATAGTTTGATGGTTTGGGTTTTTCCGAGATCACACTCTCAACAATAACTAACCTAAGGTCTGTAAAAACTCATAGAATTAGTATCCATACCTGAGAAGATTATTTTTTCTCTGAAATTCTTTTCCTTTTTGCTAAGTTCTCTTCCTTGCCTTTCTTCTTCGTCTTTTCCTTCTCCTCTCTTTCTCTCAATTCAATTAGGGTTGTGAAAGGAGTGAAAGTGGCTTAGGGACGTCCTTTAAATAGAGTAGGAATATCCTAAAATAAGTCCCTTTGAGATTAGGAAAGAATCCCAATCGAAAATTAGGAAATTTCCTAATTTTATTTTCTTACGACAACCGAGCATCGATGGGAGGGTCGATGATCCCGTCGACCCTAGGGTCCTAAGCTGTCCGACCCTCCCTTCAAAACTAAGGGTCTGACTTTCTATTTTGGGAGGTCCGACCCTGCTTAGCTGGGTATGCGACCCTTCCCTATTTTAAGTGTTTTTGGGTCGATTTGATACCTGGGATCTCGATCTCCTTCACGCCCTTGGTCTATTTGACTCGACCATGATGGGTAAACCTGGTTTAAGGTGGTAAGACCGGGTTAGATTGACATGGGTACAAAATTACTCTAAGTGCAGCCCAATAAGCAATCTCACTCATATAATAAATGTGGTTCTTTTGTCTTTAGCCTTCAATTGGTAACAATCTTGGCTAAAGAGGGGCATCTGTAAGCACCCCATTTTGGCTATCCTCAGCATAAGTGAATCCACATGACATGTTTTTGGATTTTAACCCAAAGGTTTGTGATTCTGTAATGAACCCCACAGTAGGGTCATAGGCTATTACCTACTTGGATGTATAGGTCGTGAAATTATCTTCAAAATGAGACTAGAATCATCAAATTCTGACATCAAACAAGGAAGATATCATAGTTTGAAAGTACAAGGGCATTTATGTAATTATTGTATGATGAATGCATTATCATTTAAACTTCAAATCATCATATCTTGGTCATCCGATATCGAAATTCGATGATTCAAAGGCCAATATTACTCATTTTCAGTCCTCTTCAAAGTGGAGGTGAAAAAATCCCGGACAATGGTCACCGGTGGGCCCTATGCAAGCTTTCATGTAGAATTATCAATAGAACTTCAATGCTTTATATCTTTGCTGTTCTATGTCCGATTCAGATGATTAAAAGGCCATTATTCTTCATTTGTGATGTTCTACAAAGTGGACGTGCAAAATTCGATACAGAAGTTTTTGAAGGGTCCCATGCAAAATTACACATGGAAATGATTGTTTAATCTTTGAAAATTCATATTTTGGTCACCCCATATCCAAATCAGGTGATTTCAGTTTCAATATGTTCCATTTTTAGTACTCTACAAAGTGGACCTAAAGGATTTTTGGTAGATGTCTCCGAAGGATCCCATGCAGAATGGTTAGCCAAATTATCGGTAATTGGCCTGCTAAAATTTCAAAAATTCATAAGTTGGCCATTTTTTTTCCAAATGAGGTGATTAAAGTTTCAATATTCCTCATTTTTAGTGTTCTACAAAGTGAACGTACAAAATTTGGAATAGAGGCTATTGGAAAATTTCATGTGGAATGGTGGCATAAATGGACTATGAAATGATAGAAGAAGTCAACTTGGTCCAAACCAGCTCAACCCAACTTAGTCTAACTCAGCCCGGCCCAGCTCAGACCAATCTGGACCAAGTCACGTTGGCCCATATGCAAGTATTTCTCTTATATATGTATATTTATATAATGTATAATATATTATCATGTATTTCCCTTATATATGTATACATATAGAAGAAAAGAAGAAGGAAAGAAGGGATTTTCTTGAAGAAGAAAGGAGAAAAGGAAAGAAAAGAAGAAGAAAAAATGTAGAAGGAAGAGAAAGAGGAAGGAAGAGAAAAAGGAAAGAAGAGAAGGAGGAAGGAAGAGAAAAAGGAAAGAGAGAAGGGGTTTTCAAGAAAAGAAGAAAAGAAAAAAAACATGGGAAAGGAAGAGAAAGAGGAAGGAAGAGAAGAAATGAAAGAAGAAGAAAAGGAAAGAAGGGATTTTTTAGAAGAAGAAGAAGAAAAGGAAAGAAGGGATCTTTTGGAAGAGGAGAAGAGAGGATAAAAAGGCCAAGAAAAAGAGAGAGGGGGATTTTTTTTCCAGAAGAGAGAGAAAACGTGAAAGGGAGAGAAGCCAAGAGAAAGAGAGAAGAAGAAAAAGAAAAAAAAAGAAAACATGAAAGAGAGAAAGAGAAGAGAGAAAGGAGCAGAGAAGAGGAGAATGATGATTCACCTTCAGAAATCTCGATATGATCTCTAAAAAATCCTACATCAAAGGTTTCGCTCCATTCGAGCACAAGGTTGGTACCCTAAAACGAATTTAGTGGTCTTTAGAAGGTTTGAATGTTGATTTTGCTTGAAAAGGATTATTTTCATTAAATCTCGATCAGGAATGTCCTATTGCATGCATGTTGATGTTAGGATGCTCATGTCTAATATTTTTTATGTATGATAATTTGTTCAAACTATTCAATGATGAAGATTTGAGTGCTATATGATGATGTTTGATGTTTTTGATAAAGTGGATTTCTAATATGAAATTTTTAGATTTAGGATCCAAATTTTGGGTGTGCATCTCATGTGGTTTTTTTTAGATTTTGAAACCCAAAATTTTATGGGATTCTCTCTGATATGTTAGAAAACTCCCCTAGAAATTTTGATCCATTTGGAATTGAAAAAAGTCTATCAAAAAAATTCTTCTTTGGCATTGCTGCCTTACTCGGGTATAATGCAATCCCCTATTAGAAAGTCTCTAAAAAAGGATTTTACGGCCATAATCAGAAAAGAAAATTCATATGAATTTTTTATATATGGAAGTGTTCTAAAAGATGACACTAGTTTTAGATTTTTTCAATTTTTCATTGAATTGATATTGATTTTGAAATGCATAGTGCTCTGTTTTTGAATCTGTTAGGATATACTGATTGGCATGATTGAAAAGTATCTTTTTCACAATGAGAATGTTTTGTTCTCACTTGTTTTTCTTGATGAAATTTTAAATCTATCAATTATCTACATGGACATATGTTTGGATTTAATTTTCATTAAGTATGGGATTTTAAACGAAATTTATGGTGCAGCTGGTAAAAAATCTAGAACAAACTTAAGCAATGCACATATCCAGTCTCGTGGCATTCATTTGACCTGGTTTCATCCTCTGTTGGGATTCGACCCCTTCAGATGAAATGTAGCATGTCAAGTCATATTTCTGTAAAAAGAAAAGGGCTTAATTTGAGTTACAGAAGACCTACGTATGGACATTTTTGGTGTAATGTGGCAGAATTTGAAAGCAGTTCCTAGTTTGTGCAATACTTGAAACTTTGTGTCACAATTTTGACATTTTTGAGTCATTATTCAATCCAAATGTCTTCATAAAAGTTAAAATATTTTCAAAGTACTTCTTCAACATATGTTTTTTTTTTTTGATAATTTTGGATTTTTCAAAAAGGTTTCATTGTTGTCTCATGCAATTGATTGTTTGAGTGATTTGGTGAATTCTACCATATTTGATTGCATACTTGCAACATTTAGAGTATCCACATGCCATATTTGGATAAATGGCCACATTTAGAGTATTCACATGCTTTGTTTGGATTATGCACATACCATGTTTGCCATATCCATGTGTTGCTATATTTGGTAGAATAAATAGATTTTTTTGCCATATTTAGCATTATCTTGTCAATTACCATATTTAAACATGCCATTGTAAGCATCCCACTTTTTCCATCCCTAACAGAACAAAGTCTTACTGGTATGTGGACAACAAAGGAATCGAGATGAGGGAAAATTTGGATTTTTTGACTACGACTTCGAGGTAGTTTTTGATAGGTCCCACAATAAGGGCACAGGCTGTAATCTGCATGGATCCATAGGTCCTGGAATTATCTTCGAAATGAGACCAGAATTGCTCAATTCTGATATCAAATGAAGAAGATATGGTCATTTTTATCAGATGATATGTACAAGGGAGGTTTCTGAAATTATCATAAATAATCCCAGGGGCTTTCATTCAAATCATCATATCCTGATCATTCGACATCTGAATCATATGGTTTAAGTACCCATGTTCCTTATTTTTAGTCCTTTTCAAAATGGACGTGAAGAATCCCGTATAGAGGTCATCGATGGATCCCATGTAAGCTTGCACGCAGAATTATCGATAAAACTTCATTTCTTCATATCTTGGGCGTTCTACATCCCATTCAGATGATTCAAAGGCCATTATTCCTCATTTTCTGTGTTCTTTAAAGTGGATGTGAAAATTTTGGGATAGAGATCTCCGAAGGGTCCCACGCAAAATTACATATTAAAATGGCCATTTAATTTTTGAAAATTCATATTTTGGTCAACCCACACCCAAATCAGTTGATTCCAGTTTCATTATTCCTCATTTTTAGTGCTCTACAAAGTAGACATGAAGGATTTTAGGCAGAGGTCTCCGAAGCAGCCCATGCAGAGTCGCTAACTGAATTATCATAAAATGGCTTGTTCAAACATCAAAAATTTTTAAGTTGGTCATTTTATTTCCAAATGAGGTGATTCAAGCTCCAGTATTTCTTATTTTTAGCGATCTACAAAATGAACGTGGAAAATTTAGGGTAGAGGTTGTTGAAAAATTCCATGCAGAATGGGGGCGGAAATAGCCTATGAAATGATAGAGAGAGAAAAAAAAACCAATTTTGGCCCAACCCAACTCAACCCATATCAGTTTAACTCAGTCAACCCAAGCCAGTCTCAACCCGGTTCAAATCAGTTCATCCATGTGCATAGTATTTATATATATTATATATTGTATACTATATATATGTATGTTATTAAATATATGTGTGTATATATGTATATAATATATATTATTATATATAGAAGATAGAATCCGATAAGGGGAGGGAATCAACAAGGAGATAAAGAAAAATAATAATAAAAAGAAAATGAAAGAAAAGGGAGAAGGAGGCGAGATCTAAAGTGAGAATTCGAGAGATTGAGAATAGGAGAAAGAGAGAGAAGAAGATAAGAAAAGGAAAGAAAGAAAAAGAGAAAAGGACATGAGAATCCGAGAGAGAATGAGAATAAGAGAAAGAGAGAGAAGAAGAGAAGAAAAGGAAAGAAAGAAAAAGAGAAAAGGATGTGAGAATCCGAGAAAGATTGAGAATAAGAGAAAGAGAGAGAAGAAGAGAAGAAAAGGAAAGAAAGAAAAGAGAGAAGGACGTGAGATTGAGAGAGATTAAGAATAAGAGAAAGAGAAAGAAGAAGAAAAGAAAAGGAAAGAAAGAAAAGAGAGAATCCCAGAGAGATTGAGAAGAAGAGATTGAGAAAGAAGAAGTGACGTGAAAGGGAGAGAGAGAAATTGATATTGAGAGAGAAGAATCCGAAAGAGAGAGAAGAAGAGAAGAAATGGAAAGAAAGAAAAGAGAGAAAGAGGGGGAGATCTCAAGAGAGAATCCGAGAGAGATTGAGAAGAAGAGATTGAGAGAGAAGAAGAGACGTGAAAGGGGGAGAGAGAGATTGATATTGAGAGAGAAGAATCCGAAAGAGTGAGAAGAAGAGAAGAAAAGGAAAGAAAGAAAAGAGAGAAAGAGGGGGAGATCTAAATGGAGAATCCGAGAGAGATTAAGAAGAAGGGATAGAGAGAGAAGAAGAGACGTGGAAGGGGGAGAGAGATATTGATATTGAGAGAGAAGAATCCGAAAGAGAGAGAAGAAGAGATTGAGAGAGAAGAAGAGACGTAAAAGGGGGAGAGAGAGATTGATATTGAGAGAGAAGAATCCGAAAGAGAGAGAAGAAGAGAAGAAAAGGAAAGAAAGAAAAGTGAGAAGGAGTAGGAGATCTAAAGGGAGAATCCGAGAGAGATTGAGAAGAAGAGATTGAGAGAGATGAAGAGACGTGAAAGGGGCAGAAAGATTGAGAAGAAGAGATTGAGAGAGAAGAATAGAGGTGAGAGGGGGAGAGAGAGATTGATATTGAGAGAGAAGAAGAGACGTAAGAAGGAGAGAAGTTTTTGGGTTGGAGATTGAGATTGAGATGGAGAAGGAGAGAAGGAGAGGTGTCCAGAGAGAGACGAAGAAGAAGATCGAGATCGAGAGAATAGGAAGAAGAAAAAGAAGAAGAAGAAGAAGGAAAGGGTGAGCGAAACTAGGTAAACCCATCTTCTCTTTATTATTTTTTTGAAACTGTGATCATCATCGTTTATACTACAAACTACCTGTAACCATATCATCACCCTTACCATCTGTCTACCTGTAGCACTCTCATATACCCAAACCAAAACTCCACTTTGGCCAACACTTGTACATGCAAGATGGTCACCAATTGGCTGTCCACCTTGCATACCTGTCTAGCCTCACCTTAAAATCCTCAGATCTGAATTAAATTTGTTCCCACATACACCACACACCACAATCGCTACTTGTCAACGCCTCCATCTCACGTCCATGCATAAACCGATTACCTTATTCATCCCTTTACCATCTCTCACCTATCCAATGAAATCCCAAGCCAACTATCCACTTTGTCCCCCATTGATAACACCTGTTAACCATCACCGAACCTGTGGTGGTGTTGTACTGGTTTAATTTAGTTCTTTATTATTATTATTATCTTTTTTTTTCTTTGGACATTTAAATTCAGTTGTACATATATTCTCTGTTAGTTTAGTTATGTTTTTTTTTTAAGTTTTGTGTTATATCTTAGTTTGGTTGTATGAACATTATATATTAGAGCTTGGTTGTTTTTTTGATATCTTAGTTTGGCTATCTAATACAATATTATTTTAGTTTTGTGGTTGTAGAGTATATGTATATGTTTTTTTAAAATAATTTATTTTTTTTCATAGACATTATATTTTATTATTACATGTATATTGACAGGCATTATTTTCTCATTTATTTTCCATGTCTTAATTTTATTTTTTTATTATTCTTCATGTACATTATATTATTTATTATCACATGTATATTATTTATTTTGCATGTACGTTAGCTTTTTTTTCTATTAGATATAAATTATTTTGTATCCTTATCCTTACTTTGCGTATATATTATACTATATTATTTTACATGTATATTATTTATATTTATTTTTACGTGTATGTTATTCATGTTTATTTTCCTATGAATAAATATAATATTATGTTATTTTTACATGTACATTATTTTCTTATTTATCTTTGACATGCATATTTTTTTGTATACTATTTATTATTACATGTATGTTGTTTTTTTTTATCTGAACATTATTCTTACTATCACATGTATATTGTTTTCATATTTATTCTCATGCTTATTTTTACATTGCGTGTATATTATATTATATTATTTTTACATGTATATTATTTAAATTTATTTTTTTGAATATATTTTATTTATGTTTATTTTTCCATGAATAAATATTATGTTATTGTTATTTTTACATGTATATTATTTTTGACATGCTTTGTCGATTCTCACATGCTATGATGCTCACATGCCATATTCGGACTATTCACTTGCTACATATTCGGATTGCTCACTTGTCATATTTGGTTAGCTTATTGTTATATTTCTCTGCTACATGCTTATTGCCATATTTAGATGATTACTGTTATATTTACCTGAGCTAAAGTCACAGACTTGATGAGGTCGCTACTCAAGGAGCTTGACATCTACAGTTGTTGTTGTACAATGGTAGAATCTAGATCAAGTGCAGAATAATGCAAAAATGTGCCACTTTTGTCTTCGGCCTTAATTGCTCAAAATTTCGACCAAAGAGGGGCATCTGTAAGCATCCCATTTTTGCCATCCCTAGCTGAACAAAGTCCTACTAGTGTGTGGACAACAAAGCAAGAGAGATGAGTGAAATTTTGGATTTTTTGACTACGACCTTGAGGTAGTTTTTTGTGGGTCCCACAATAAGCTCACAGGTTGTAATCTGTATGGATGCATAGGTCCTGGAATTATCTTTGAAATGAGACCAGAATTGCTCAATTCTGATATCAAATAAAGAAGATATGGTCATTTTTGTCGGATGATACGTATAAGGGAGGTTTCTGAAATTATCATAAATAATCCCAAGGGCTTTCATGCAAATTATCGCAAGTTGGATTGTTTGAATTTTTAATCATCTTATCTTTATCATTCGACATTTGAATCATATGGTTTAAGTACCAATGTTCCTTATTTTCAGTCCTTTTCAAAATGCACGTGAAGAATCCTGGGTAGAGGTCACCGGTGGGTCCCATGCAAGCTTGCATGCAGAATTATTGATAGAACTTCATTTCTTCATATCTTGGCAGTTCTATGTCCCATTCAGATGATTCAAAGGCCATTATTCTTCATTTTCTGTGTTCTGTAAAGTGGACGTGAAAAATTTGGGACAGAGATCTCCGAAGGGTCCCATGCAAAATTACATATTAAAATGGCCATTTAATCTTTGAAAATTCATATTTTGGTCATCCCACATCCAAATCAGTTGATTTCTATTTCATTATTCCTCACATTTAGTGCTCTACAAAGTGGACGTGAAGGATTTTAGGCAGAGGTCTCCGAAGCAGCCCATGCAGAGTCGTTAGCTGAATATCATAAAATGGCTTGTTCAAACTTCAAAAATTCATAAGTTGGTCATTTTATTTCCAAATGAGGTGATTCATGCTCCAGTATTTCTCATTTTTAGCGTTCTACAAAATGAACATGGAAAATTTGGGGTAGAGGTTGTTGAAAAATTTCATGCGGAATGGCGGCGAAAATGGCCTATGAAATGATAGAGAGAAAAAACTAATTTTGGCCCAACCCAGCTCAACCCATAGCAGTTTAACTCAGTCAACCCAAGCCAGTCTCAACCCGGTTCAAATTAGTTCATCCATGTCCATAGTATTTATATACATTATATATCGTATATTATATATATGTATGTTATTAAATATATGTGTATATATGTATATGACATATATTATTATATATAGAAGATAGAATTTGATAAGGGGAGGGAATCAGCAAGGAGATAAAGAAAAAATAATAATAAAAAGAAAAAGAAAGAAAAGAGAAAAGGAGGCGAGATCAAAAGAGAGAATCCGAGAGATTGAGAATAAGAGAAAGTGAGAGAAGAAGAGAAGAAAAGGAAAGAAAAAAAGAGAAGGATGTGAGAATCCGAAAGATTGAGAATAAGAGAAAGAGAGAAAAGAAGAGAAGAAAAGGAAAGAAAGAAAAAGAGATAAGGCATGAGAATCCGAGAGAGATTGAGAATAAGAGAAAGCGAGAGAAGAAGAGAAGAAAAGGAAAGAAAGAAAAAGAGAGAAGGACGTGAGAATCCAAGAGAGATTGAGAATAAGAGAAAGAGAAAGAAGAAAAGAAGAAAAGGAAAGAAAGAAAAGAGAGAAGGACGTGAGATTGAGAGAGACTAAAAATAAGAGAAAAAGAGAGAAGAAGAGAAGAAAAGGAAAGAAAGAAAAGAGAGAATCTAAGAGAGAATGAGAAGAAGAGATTGAGAGAGAAGAAGAGACGTGAAAGGGGGAGAGAGAGATTGATATTGAGAGAGAAGAATCCGAAAGAGTGAGAAGAAGAGAAGAAAAGGAAAGAAAGAAAAGAGAGAAGGAAGGGGAGATCTCAAGAGAGAATCCGAGAGAGATTGAGAAGAAAAGATTGAGAGAGAGACATCCGAAAGGGAGGGAAGAAGAGAAGAAAAGAAAAGAAAGAAAAGAGAGATGGAGGGGGAGATCTAAAGGGAGAATCCGAGAGAGATTAAGAAGAAGAGAATGAGAGAGAAGAAGAGACGTGAAAGTGGGAGAGAGTTTTAGAAGAAGAGTTTGAGAGAGAAAAAGAGAGGTGAGAGGGGGAGAGAGAGATTGATATTGAGAGAGAAGAAGAGACGTGAGAAGGGTAGAAGTTTTTGGGTTGGATATTGAGATTGAGATTGAGAAGGAGAGAAGGCGAGGCGTCCAGAGAGAGAGAGGAAGAAGAAGATCGAGATCGAAAGAGGAGGAAGAAGATAAAGAAGAAGAAGAAGAAGGAAAGGGTGATCGAAACCAGGTGAACCCATCTTCTCTTTATTATTTTTTTTGAAACCGTGATCATCATCGTCTATACCACGAACTACCTGTAACCATATCACCAACCTTGTTGTAAACCTCTTGCCAAACCTCCAAACTGCCACCATCACCCTTACCTTCCGTCTACCGATAGCAGTCTCATATACCAAACCTAAAACTCCACTTTGGCCAACACTTGTACATGCAAGATGGTCACCAATTGTCTCTCCACCTTGCATACCTGTGCAGCCTCACCTTAAAATCCTCAGATCTGATTTAAATTTGTTCCCACATACACCATGCACCACAATCGCTACTTGTCAACGCCTCCATCTCACATCCATGCATGAACCGATTACCTTATTCACCCCTTTACCATCTCCCACCTTTCTAATGAAATCCCAAGCCAACTGTCCCCTTTGTCCCCCATCTATAACACCTGTTAACCATCACCGAACCTGTGGTGGGGTTGTACTGGTTTACTTTAGTTCTTTTTTATTATTATTATTTTTGTTTGTTTCTTTTGACATTTAAATTCAGTTGTACATATATTCTCTGTTAGTTTAGTTTTTTATTTTTTAGTTTTGTGTTATATCTTAGTTTGGTTGTATGACCATTATATATTAGATCTTGGTTGTTTTTTTGATATCTTAGTTTGGCTATCTAATACAATATTATTTTAGTTTTGTGGTTGTAGAGTATATGTATATGTTTTTTTTCAAAATAATTTATTTTTTTTCATATACATTACATTTTATTATTACATGTATATTGACATGCATTATTTTATTATTTATTTTTCATGGCTTAATTTTATTTTTTTTATTATTCTTCATGTACATTATATTATTTATTATCACATGTATATTATTTATTTTGTATGTACATTATCTTTTTTACTATTACATATATATTTTTTTCATATTTATTTTGCATCCTTATCCTTACTTTGCGTATATATTATACTATATTATTTTTACATGTATATTATTTATATTTATTTTTGAGTGTATGTTATTCATGTTATTTTCACATGAATAAATATATTATTATGTTATTTTTACATGTACATTATTTTCTTATTTATCTGTGACATGCATATTTTTTTTGTATATTATTTATTATTATATGTATATTGTTTTTTTTATCTGAACATTATTTTACTATCACATGTATATTGTTTTCAAATTTATTCTCATCTTTATTTTTACTTTGCGTGTATATTATATTATATTATTTTTACATGTATATTATTCAAATTTATTTTTTTGAATATATGTTATTTATGTTTATTTTTCCATGAATAAATATTATGTTATTGTTATTTTTACATGTATATTATTTTTGACATGCTTTGTTGATTCTCACATGCTATGATGCTCACATGCCATATTCGGATTATTCACTTGCTACATATTCGGATTGCTCACTTGTCATATTTGGTTAGCTTAAAGTTATATCTATCTGCCACATGCTTATTGCCATATATAGATGCTTATTGTCATGTTTGGATGCACACTGGTATATTTGGAATATTATCACTGCTATAGATGGAATGTTTTCATTTGCCGTATTTGTCTGGAAAGAGATAAATTGGAAAAATAGCAATTAGGGTAGAAAATCCTAATAAATGGAAAGAGCATAGCAATTAGGGTAGAAAACTCTAAAAACGAAAAGAATACAGCAATTAGGGTAAAAAAAAATGAAAGGAATACAGCAATTAGTGTAGAAAACCCTAAAAATGAAAAGAATATAGCAATTAAGGTAGGAAACCATAAAAATGGAAAGAATACGGCAATTAGGGTAGTGAAACCCTAAAAATGGAAAGAAATATTAGGGTAAGATAAACCCTATAATAAAGAGAATAATTAGGGTATGAAACCCTAAAAAATGAAAATCCCAATGAAAAGGGATAGGAAACCCTAGAAATCTAAAAATAAAAACAATAAAAATAATAAGAATTTAGGTCTCACCCCTAGATCCTATTGACAAAAATAGAAACAATAAAATTGGTTGGAATTTAGGTCTCATCCCTAGATCCTATTGATAAAAATGGAAACAATAAAAATGATAGGAATTTAGGTCTTATCCCTAGATCCTATTGACAAAAAGAGAAAGAATTTGGTACACATCCCAAATAAAAATGGTAGGAATTTAGTTCTCATCCCTAGATCATATTGACCAAAATAGAAGGAATTTGGTACACATTCCAAATTCGACTCTCACAAGCCTTTCGAATTACGTAGTACCTCATTTCTAGGGCACACCCTGGAATACATAGGCAATTTGGGTTTCCCAAATACGGTACAAAGCCACCCATCAACCATCCATCAGCATAAATTTCAACTTGAACAAAGAATCTAATTGAAGCACATGCATAAATCACTTCCATAATCTTTAATCACAATACCCTTTTCGAACTACGTTTTTTTGGACATGATTTTCAGGATTGGAATAGGTAGGCAGTTTGAGATCTTACACATCTCAGATTCAGTCCAAGACCGAACCATTTTTGGTCCGGTTCACTGTGTAATATTGTATATTACATTTGCTTGTTTATTTGCTTTAAAACATGATTGGCTAAATCTTAGTTAGAATAACTTAGCAATTTGGTTTAGGACATCCCCCATTGAACCCTAGTCATCCAGATGACCAAGCACAGTCAAAATTAAAATTTAAGGAAAGTTTAGGAGGTCGATATTGATCAGGCGGTTTGGGTGCCTAACACCTTCCCATAATTGTACCTTGAATACTTACTCGATCTTTTGCAGACCAAAGAACTGATAAATTAGGTCACGAGTCAATAGAAGTCTTACCTTAGGGTGAGGCCACATTTTTAGATGTCCTAGACCTTAATCTAGGTGGCGACTTCAACAGAACAATTGATCTTCATCGGTACGGATACACATTCCATCCCGAGGAGGATCATCATTTCCCATTGTCCTCACAGTGGCGACTCTACTGGGGAATAATATTTAGACTCCTAGGATACTTTCCTTATATTGATTGCTTGACATTGGATGCTAGATCTAGGGTACTATATTTATTGTTTGTACATATTGCTTTGGGGGATATGGGTTCAGTCACACTTTCGTTCGAGTAGTCAAACCGGGTCCCATGCATATGGGGCAGCTTGCTAGGCAAAACACACAACCTTGGCCTGTACTTTGTGAGATCACGACCGACGAGCAGCCTCTGACGGGCGTTTCTCCGGTCCGCCCGAGAATTCGTTATGCTACTCCACGTCGCTTGATTCTTGCATCATAGTATATAAAGGGATTGGGGGCCCATTATTCATCGTGTATTCGGTGATAGGTTATCCCATCCTCGTCAAGGTAGCATTTTCTGTCCTAACCTAGTTTGAACCACATGTATGTTATTTTTGGTCCATCTTTGAACCAACATGGTAAAGTCTACTCAACAATAATATTTACATCTGAGACGTCGAAGTTCTGCCCATTTTTGTCCTCGACTTGTCAACATGTTTGGATCCACTCTTGAGTATTCTTGTCTCTCACTCGATGGGAGTGTGAGGGTCACGTATACCCTCATACACATTAGTGTGGGCGGTCTGTACTCGCCCTCCATCGTACAAAGCTCATTGTGTTGACTGTTCAATATTGATACATCAATCTCAAAAAACGATCAGAAAATCCCTGTCACGACATAGATACTGTGATCAAGTTAAAATTTATCGATTTGTTCAATCATGAACCACTTTTGTCATCCTTCATGAAAACAATAAATAAGCATATCCGTTTTAATTTCTTGGAATTTTAGGAACTACATGGTCGAACCTTGGTGCTACAGTGATCCATTCGGAATCTCGAGGCCCCAAGACCAATCATGGGTTATTCAAATACAAATAAATTATTACAGATGATGTCTAATGGTCAGTTTTCATGAAGGAGCTAACTTTGTTTGGTCGAGTCAGCTTGTATGTATAAGTGTATTCTTCTCGTGTCCAGTCACTTCTGAGTCTTAACCTTCATTCATTGTTTATATAGAAAGAAGGAAAAGAACCAAAAAAAATAAAAATAAAAAGAAAAAGAAAAGGAGAATGGGTGAACTAGGGAGGATAGGATTGTCTAGACTTAAGAGAACACCTCAGTGAGTAAACAGAGCATCCACTCTTATTACATTCACTCATAGGAAGGTCTCATCATCACCAGTTCATGTTTCGATTCATGTTCACAAGGACGACTTTTGTACCTCAAAGTGTTGGAATGGCTGGAAGACAATATATTGAGAGCCCAAATATTTTAGAACGAAATTAAAATTCTAAGATCGGAGTTGAGGAATCCAAGAGGTTAGAAAGCTGAATCATAGATTCTGAGAGATTACATGTTTCTTTCCTATGTTAGCATACCTGCCAATTTTAAATGGAAAAACTAAGATTGGAAAGCATTTCTTTCACCTTTGGCGATTGAGCCACTTTGACTGAAGGAGTTGGCTTCTAACTCCCTAATTACTTTCATCACCCACGGTGACCCAAACTCAAAGGAGCAGCCCTCGAACCATTATGAATGTCCCACCCACCTCCCAAAATCCAAGATGAAAAAGAACACCATGTGGTCAATTGTACCCCAAAATTAAGGTAGCATGAAAATGAACTTCATGTGCACCCTAAACTGGGGCACAACCAAAATGTCAGTGTACCCTAAATTGGGGCACAACAAAAATATTAGTGCACCCTTAACTGGGGCATGGTTAAAATGTTAATGGATTCAAAGTGAGGCAAACCAAAAAGGTGATGGACCAACTAGGGTGTAGGTCAGAGTTTCATGAAATCCAAACTGGGGCATAAGATTGGAATACATTTAACCCAAAATGAAGCATTGGCCAGGTGAATGTTAAACCCAAACTGGGGCATAAATCAAAATGGTAATAGACACAAGAGGGGTTTAGCTCAAGATGGAAAGGGTCAAACACATGTCGATAGGTAAGCGTAATGAGCCTTACTAGCGAAAGTCTGGACAGAGATTCGGTCCTATAACCAATCATAAGTTGGCGTCAATGATGTCGAATCCAATTGAGGTAACTCGGTGAATTATTTGTCTAAAATGGCTACCGTTGGTATCTGATAGGTCATCTATGTTTGGGCTTAAGTTCAATGTGTCTGTAGATGGTCCTATCCAAAATGCTCTGAAAAAATAAACAATAATCATCTCATTTTAGACATCAACTGCAGTGCTTTTACTACTTCCAATCTATTCATTCCCAGTTTGATACTTCTTCCTCTTCCAATGTCCACTGCCAATTCTGACTCTGATGACAATTGGGATGATGAGCTACAACCTGAACTTCTACTCCACCGGCCTTTAGAGAAATGAAAGTTCAACATACATGTGAAAGTTACAAATGATTAAGTTAAAGTAATGGAAGCATTCTCAAAGATATAAGTTGGCACATCAAAATGTCATCCCATTTGGTCGATTTACAGAAATAATTCTTTTTGGGATATTCCTTAAAAGTAGAGAACATTTACAAACTCATACAAGTGGTTCATTTAGTTTTGCAATAATGGGTCTACACACAAGGCATTATCAAGTTTACATCAATTCAAGTGATCAAGTCTTCTACAAGTGCATGAAGTCTACAGACATAAAACATGCTACAAATCAAACTCAAAGTCAAAGATGAGCTCAAAAAAAAAAAAAAAAAAAAAAAAGAGCTATACAAAATAATGAGGTTGGTTAGCATACTCCATTGGAATAGTGATGGTGGGCAAGTTCAACTATGGTGCATAAACATGGAGCAACTACTTTGAAACACTAATGATTAGTGAGTCGATTACAAGGCATATACATGGGGCAACTCCTTTGAAGGCCTGCTGATGGACGAGTTCATGTTATAGAGCAATAAGACAATTGGTTCTCGTACAATGACATATAGACACCATTTCTTAGAACCTGATTGGAGACCTGATCGGTCGTTGTGTTTCATGTTGTATGTTGAGCTGGATTTTTTATATTGGTCATTACATCCAGCCCATACAGGGGGTGGTCTCATCACTTTGTTGTCATCAGAGGATTTCTTTTCGGCTATAGACTCTCTCTCCCGTCCATCAATCTGACGGTCTTCCATAGAGTCTACATTACATGCCCTTACATCAAATGTCACAAAATTTTATGGTATCGTTTCTTGAGAACATGTCGTCTTGTTATGCATAAATATTGTTCAATAAATCTGACTGGAATATTTATCTGTCGTCCATCATTTCGACGGCATTCAAGAATTCCATAGTCTTTTGTTGCTAGCTAATAAAATGACATTGCCTAGTGGGGATCAAGCCATTCTACATAAACAATCAAACACTCTCCCAATGGCAGAACCCATTGGACAGTTTATTTTTTGTCCATCTAGACCTTCGTTGTCATACTTGTATACAGACTTAAAGGATTTGGGCCCGAACATGGTTATAACCGATTCAACATCTGAGCATAGCTTGTTGAAACTTACTTTCTATCTGAATGATACCAAGAGGAGAAAGAAATCTTTGATGTTTTTCTAAAAATTAATGTAGGGTTCCATCTCCTTAAGGTTATTTCTAGTGATGACTCAAAAGTCGCCTGCCTATCATTGTGTGCAGACTTGAACTTCGATACTAGGGAAAAATCACCCATTTATCCAAACATCATGAGTTTAGTTGAGCCCCCTGTTTGAAACTCTAGCTGAGTTTATTTGAATGTAAGAGAAAGATGACCCATACAAATTTGAAAAAAAAATGAAATAAAATTAAGTCATTGTCATCATTTGCCCCTCATTAAAAAGACCTAATTGCCCATTGATCAAAGTGAAACCCATATAAATTTGGCTGAAATGCAGAACATATCAAGATTGGCTTTTAAAGAAAAAAAAAAACATGTCTCTCTCAGTCTAGATTAAGTCAATTCAAGGAAAGTTAATCAAATCATGATCTCTAGTTCCTCTTAGATTCCGAGCAATGTTAGTGGAAAAAATGCAGATTCTAAGCCCCATTGCGGCTACCTCAATATTTATGGAAAGTTTAGCCAGTTTTAGAAATGAAGAAAGACAGTAATAGAAAAGAACATTGAAAAAATAAAAGAATAAAAGAGAAAAGGAAAGAAAGGTTAAAGTACAGAGAACAAAGAAGAATGAATGAAAAAAAAAAGAAGAAAAAAGAAAGAAAAGAAAGAATGAAAGATCACACAAAAATGGAAAGCCCGAACTACACGGAACTTGATTCTAGAGGGATGGAAGTCCCAAAGGATACGTAGGCAATTTGGACACCCCAAATTCGGTCCAAAGGCTATACATCCAAAGGATACATAGGTAATTTGGGACACCCCAAATTCGGTTCAAAGGCTATACATCTAAAGGCTATACACCCAGAGGCTACACATCCAAAGGCTATACATCCAGAGGCTAGACATCCAAAGGCTATACATCCAGAGGCTACATATCCAAGGGCTATACATCCAAAGGATATACATCCAGAGGCTACACATCCAAAGGCTTTACATCTAGAGGCTACACATCCAAGGGCTATACATCCAAAGGCTATACATCCAGAGGCTACACATCCAGGGGCTACACAGCCAAAGGCTATACGTCCAGAAGTTACAAATTCAGAGCACAAAGCACAGCTACAGTTACATCATGAGCGGTCTTGAGCTAAAGTCACAGACCTGATAAGGTCGCTACTCAAGAAGCTTGATTGTTACAGTTATATCATGAGCAGTTTTGAGCCAAAGTCACAAACCTGATGAGGTCACTACTGAAGAAGCTTGATAGTTACAGTTACATTAAAAGCGGTCCTGAGCTAAAGTCATAGACTTGATGAGGTCGCTACTCAAGGAGCTTAACATCTACAGTTGTTGTTGTACAATGGTAGAATCCAAATCAAGTGCAAAATAATGCAAAAATGGGCTACTTTTGTCTTCGGCCTCAATTGCTCAAAATTTTGGCCAAAGAGGGGCATTTGTAAGCACCCCATTTTTGCCATCCATAGCTGAACAAAGTCCTACTGGTGTGTGGACAACAAAGGAAGAGAGATGAGTGAAAATTTAGATTTTTTGACTACGACTTCGAGGTAGTTTTTGGTGGGTCCCACAATAAGGTCACAGGCTGTAATCTGCATGGATGCATAGGTCATGGAATTATCTTCGAAATGAGACCATAATTACTCAATTCTGATATCAAATGAAGAAGATATGGTCATTTTTGTCGGATGATACGTACAAGGGAGGTTTATGAAATTATCATAAATAATCCCAGGGGCTTTCTTGAAAATTATTGTAAGTTGAATTGTTTGAATTTCAAATCATTATATCTTGTTCATCCGACATCTGAATCATATGGTTTAAGTACCAATGTTCCTTATTTTCAGTCCTTTTCAAAATGGACGTGAAGAATCCCGGGTAAAGGTCACCGGTGGGTCCCATGAAAGCCTCCATGCAGAATTACAGATAAAACTTCATTTCTTCATATCTTGGCCTTTCTACGTCCGATTCAGATGATTCAAAGGCCATTATTCCTCATTTTCTACGTTCTGTAAAGTGGACTTGAAAATTTTGGGACAGAGATCTCCGAAGGGTCCTATGCAAAATTACATATTAAAATGACTATTTAATCTTTGAACATTCATATTTTGGTCACCCCACATCCAAATCAGTTGATTCCAGTTTCATTATTCCTCATTTTTAGTGCTCTACAAAGTGGACGTGAAGGATTTTAGGCAGAGGTTTTCAAAGTAGCCCATGTAGAGTCATTAGCTGAATTATCGTAAAATGGCTTATTCAAACTTCAAAAATTCATAAGTTGGTAATTTTATTTCCAAATGAGGTGATTCAAGCTTCAGTATTTCTCATATTTAGCGTTCTACAAAATGAATGTGGAAAATTTGATGTAGAGGCTGTTGAAGAATTCCATGCGGAATGGTGGCGAAAATGGCCTATAAAATGATAGAGAGAGAAAAAACCAATTTTGGCCCATCCTAGCTCAACCCATATCAGTTTAACTCAGTCAACCCAAGCCATTCTCAACCTTATTCAAATCAGTTCATCCATGTGTATAGTATTTATATATATTATATATTGTATACTATATATATGTATGTTATTAAATATATGTGTATATATGTTTATAATATATATTATTATATATAGAAGATAGAATCCGATAAGGTGAGGGAATCAGCAAGGAGATAAAAAAAATAATAATAAAAAGAAAAAGAAAGAAAAGGGAGAAGGATGCGAGATCTAAAGAGAGAATCCGAGAGATTGAGAATAAGAGAAAGAGAGAGAAGAAGAGAAGAAAAGGAAAGAAAGAAAGAAAAAAGTGAAGGACGTGAGAATCCGAGAGATTGAGAATAAGAGAAAGAGAGAGAAGAAGAGAAGAAAAGAAAAGAAAGAAAAAGTGAGAAGGACGTGAGAATCCAAGAGAGATTGAGAATAAGAGAAAGAGAGAGAAGAAGAGAAGAAAAGGAAAGAAAGAAATAGAGAGAAGGACCTGAGAATCCGAGAGAGATTGAGAATAAGAGAAAGAGAGAAAAGAAGAAAAGAAAAGGAAAGAAAGAAAAGAGAGAAGGACGTGAGATTGAGAGAGAATAAGAATAGGAGAAAGAGAGAGAAGAAGAGAAGAAAAGGAAAGAAAGAAAAGAGAGAATCCAAGGGAGATTGAGGAAGCGATTGAGAGAGAAGAAGAGTCGTGAAAGGGGGAGAGAGAGATTGATATTGAGAGAGAAGAATCCGAAAGAGAGAGAAGAAGAGAAGAAATGGAAAGAAAGAAAAGAGAGAAGGAAGGGGAGATCTCAAGAGAGAATCCAAGAGAGATTGAGAAGAAGAGATTGAGAGAGAAGAAGAGACGTGAAAGGGGGAGAGGGAGATTGATATTGAGAGAGAAGAATCCGAAAGAGAGAGAAGAAGAGAAGAAAAGGAAAGAAAGAAAAGAAAGAAGGAGGGGGAGTTCTAAAGGGAGAATCCGAGAGAGATTGAGAAGAAGAGATTGAGAGAGAAGAAGAGATGTGAAAGGGGGAGAGAGATTGAGAAGAAGAGACTGAGAGAGAAGAAGAGAGGTGAGAGGGGGAGAGAGAGATTGATATTGAGAGAGAAGAAGAGACGTGAGAAGGAGATAAGATTTTGCGTTGGAGATTGAGATTGAAATTAAGAAGGAGAGATGGAGTGGTGTCCAGAGAGAGAGGAAGAAGAAGATCGAGATCGTGAGAAGAGGAAGAAGAAAAAGAAGAAGTAGAAGAAGGAAAGGGTGATCGAAACCCGGTAAACCCATCTTCTCTTTATTATTTTTTTGAAACCGTGATCATCATCGTCTATACCACGAACTACCTGTAACCATATCACCAACCTTGTTGTAAACCTCTTGCCAAACCTCCAAACTGCCACCATCACCCTTACCTTCTATCTACCGATAGCAGTCTCATATACCAAACCTAAAACTCCACTTTGGCCAACACTTGTACATGCAAGATGGTCACCAATTGTCTCTCCACCTTGCATACCTGTGCAGCCTCACCTTAAAATCCTTAGATCTGATTTAAATTTGTTCCCACATACACCATGCACCACAATCGCTACTTGTCAATGCCTCCATCTCACATCCATGCATGAACTGATTACCTTATTCATCCCTTTAACATCACTCACCTGTCCAATGAAATCCTAAGCCAACTATCCACTTTGTCCACCATCTATAACACCTATTAACCATCACCGAACCTGTGGTGGTGTTGTACTAGTTTAGTTTAGTTCTTTTTTATTATTATTATTTTTGTTTGTTTCTTTTTACATTTAAATTCAGTTGTACATATATTCTCCGTTAGTTTAGTTATGTTTTTTAGTTTTGTGTTATAACTTAGTTTGGTTGTATGAACATTATATATTAGATCTTGGTTGTTTTTTTGATATCTTAGTTTGGCTATCTAATACAATATTATTTTAATTTTGTGGATGTAGAGTATATGTACATGAGTTTTTTAAAATATTTCTTTTTCATATATATTACATTTTATTATTACATGTAAATTGACATGCATTATTTTATTATTTATTTTCCATTTCTTAATTTTATTTTTTTTATTATTCTTCATGTACATTATATTATTTATTATCACATGTATATTATTTATTTTGCATGTACATTATCTTTTTTACTATTACATATATATTTTTTTCATATTTATTTTGCATCCTTATCTTTACTTTGCGTTTTTTTATACTATATTATTTTTACATGTATATTCTTTATATTTATTTTTGCGTGTATGTTATTCATGTTTATTTTCCCATGTGTAATATAATATTATGTTATTTTTACATGTACATTATTTTCTTATTTATCTTTGACATGCATATTTTTTTGTATATTATTTATTATTACATGTATGTTGTTTTTTTTATCTAAACAATATCTTACTATCACATGTATATTATTTTCATATTTATTCACATCCTTATTTTTACTTTGCGTGTATATTATATTATATTATTTTTACATGTATATTATTTAAATTTATTTTTTTGAATATATATTATTTATGTTTTTTTTTCCATGAATAAATTTTATGTTATTGTTATTTTTACATGTATATTATTTTTGACATGCTTTGTTGATTCTAACATGCTATGATGCTCACATGCCATATTTGGATTATTCACTTGCTACATATTCGGATTGCTCACTTGTCATATTTGGTTAGCTTATTGTTATATCTGTCTGCCACTTGCTTATTGCCATATTTAGATGCTTACTGCCATGTTTGGATGCACACTGATATATTTCAAATATTATCACTGCTATAGTTGGAATGTTTTCATTTGCCATATTTGTCTTGGAAAGAGATAAATTAGAAAAATAGCAATTGGGGTAGAAAATCCTAAAAAATGGAAAGAGCACAGCAATTAGGGTAGAAAACCCTAAAAATGGAATGAATACAGCAATTAGGGTAGAAAACCTTAAAAAAGAAAAGAATACAGCAATTAGGTTAAAAAACCCTAAAAATAAAAAGAATACAGCAATTAGGGTAGGAAACCCTAAAAATGGAAAGAATACAGCAATTAGGGTAGTAAAACTCTAAAAATAAAAAGAATAATTTGGGCAAGATGAACCCTAGAATAAAGAGAATAATTAGGGTATGAAACCCTAAAAAATAAAAATCACAATGAAAAGGGATAGAAAACCCTAGAAACCTAAAAATGGAAACAATAAAAATAATAGGAATTTAGGTCTCACCCCTGGATCCTATTAACAACAATAGAATCAATAAAATTGATAAGAATTTAAGTCTCATCCCTATATCCTATTGACAAAAATGGAACAATAAGAATGGTAGGAATTTAGGTCTTATCCCTAGATCCTAATGAAAAAAATAGAAAGAATTTGGTACACATCCCAAATATAAATGGTAGGAATTTAGGTCTCATTCCTAGATCCTATTGACAAAAAATGGAAGGAATTTGGTACACATTCCAAATCCGACTCTCACAAGCCTTTCGAACTATGTCGTACCTGATTTCTAGGGCACACCCTAGAATACATAGGCAATTTGGGAATCCCAAATATGGTATAAAGCCACCCATCGACCATCCATCCAGCATAAACTTCAACTTGAACAAAGAATCTAATTGAAGCACATGCATAAATCATTTCCATAATCTTTAATCAGAAAACCTTTTTGAACTATATTTTTTTGGACTTGATTTCTAGGATTGGAATAGGTAGGCAGTTTAAGATGTCTTACAGATCTCAAATAAAGTCCATGATCGAACCATTTTTTATCCGATTCACTGTGTAATATTGTATATTACATTTGCTTATTTATTTGCTTTAAAACATGATTGGCTGAACCTTAGGTTAGAATAACTTAGCAATTTGGTTTAGGACATTCCCCATTGAACCATAGTCATCCAGATGACCAATCACAGTCAAAATTCGAATTTAAGAAATGTTTAGGAGGTCGATATTGATCAGGCAGTTTGGGTGCCTAACACCTTCCCATAACCGTACCTTGAATACTTACTCGATCTCTTGCAGACCAAAGAACTGATACATTGGGTCACGAGTCAATAAAAATCTTACCGTAGGTTGAGGCTACATTTTTAGAGTTCCTAGACCTTAATCTAGGTGGCGACTCCAACAGAACAATTGATCTTCGTCGATACGGATACACATTCCATCCCGAGGAGGATCATCATTTCCCATTGTCCTCATAGTAACGACTCTACTAGGGAATAATATTTAGACTCCTAGGATACTTTCCTTATATTAATTGCTTAACATTGGATGCTAGATCTAGGGTACTATATTTATTGTTTGTACATATTGCTTTGGGGCGAGTATTCGAACCGAGTCCCATGCATATGGGGCAGCCTGCTAGGCGAAACACACAACCTTGGCCTGTACTTTGTGAGATCACGATCGGCGAGCAGCCTTTGACGAGCATTTCTCGGGTCCGCCCGAGAATGCGTTATGCTACTCTACGCCGCTTGATTCTTGCATCATAGTATATAAAGGGATTGGGGACCCATTATTCATCGTGTATTCGGTGATAGGTTATCCCGTCCTAGTCAAGGTAGCATTTTCTGTCCTAACCCAGTTTGAGCCACATGTATGTTATTTTTGGTCCATCTTTGAACCAACATGGTAAAGTCTACTCGATCATAATATTTACATCCGAGACGTCAAAGTTCTGCCCATTTTTGTCCTTGACTTGTCAACATGTTGGGATCCACACTTGAGTATTCTTGTCACTCACTCGTTGTGAGCATGAGGGTTACGTATACCAGCATACACATTAGTGTGGGCGGTCTGTACATGCCCTCCATCGTACAAAGCTCATTGTGTTGACTATTCAATATTGATACATCAATCTCAAAAAATGATCAGAAAATCCCTGTCATGACATAGATACTGTGATCAAGTCAAAATTTATCAGTTTGTTCAATCATGAACCGCTTTTGTCATCCTTCATGGAAATTATAAATAAGCATATCCATTTAAATTTTTTTGAATTGTAGGAACCACATGGTCAAACCTGGGTGCTATAATGATCCATTCAGAATCTTGAGGCCCCAAGACCAATCATGGGTTATTCAAATACAAATAAATTGTTACAGATGATGTCTAATGGTCGGTTTTCTTGAAGGAGCTAACTTTGTTTGGTCGAGTCAACTTGTATGTATAAGTGTATTCTTCTCGTGTCCAGTCACTTCTGAGTCTTAACCTTCGTTCATTGTTTATATAAAAAGAAGGAAAAAAAACCAAAAAAAAAAAAGAAAAAAGAAAAAAAAAAGAGAATGGGTGAAATAGGGAGGATAGGATTGTCTAGACTTAAGAGAACACCTCAGTGAGTAAACAAAGCATCCACTCTTATTACATCCTCTCATAGGAAGGTCTCATCATCACCGATTCATGTTCCGGTTCATGTTCACAAGGAGGACTTTTGTACCTCAAAGTGTTGGAATGGCTGGAAGATAATATATTGGGAGCCCACAAATTTCAGAGCGGAATTAAAATTCGAAGATCGGAGTTGAGGAATCCAAGAGGTTATAAAGTTGAATCATAGATTCTAAGAGATTACATGTTTCTTTCCCATGTTAGCATACCTGCCAATTTTAAATGGAAAAACTAAGATTGGAAAGCATTTCATTCACCCTTGGCGATTGAGCCACTTTGACGGAAGGAGTTGGTTTCTAACTCCCTAATTACTTTCAACACCCAAGGTGACCCAAACTCAAAGGAGCAGCCCTCGAACCTTCATGAATGTCCCACCCACCTCCCAAAATTCAAGATGAAAAGGAACACCTTGTGGTCAATTGTATCCCAAAATTAAGGTAGCCTGAAAATGAACTTCATGTGCACCCTAAACTGGGGCACAACCAAAATGTCGATGTACCCTAAATTGGGGCACAACAAAAATATCAGTGCACCTTAAACTAGGGCATAGTTAAAATGTTAATGGATTCAAAGTGGGGCAAACCAAAAAGGAGATGGACCAACTGGGGTATAGGTCAGAGTTTCATGACATCCAAACTGGGGCATAAGATTGGAAAACATTTAACCCAAATTGAGGCATTGGCCAGGTGAATGTTAGACCCAAACTGGGGCATAAATCAAAATGGTAATAGACTCAAGAGGGGTTTAGCTCAAGATGGAAAGGGTCAAACACATGTCGATAGATAAGCATAATGAGCCTTCCTAGTAAAAGTCTGGACGGATATTCGGTCCTACAACCAATCATAAGTTGGCGTCAACGATGTCGTATCCAATTGAGGTAACTCGGTGAATTACTTGTCTAAACTGGCTACCGTTGGTATCTGATAGGTCATCTATGTTTGGGCTTAAGTTTGATGTGTCTGTAGACGGTCCAGTCCAAAATGCTCTGAAAAAATAAACAATAATCATCTCATTTGAGACACCAACTGTAGTGCTTTTACTACTTCCAATCCATTCATTCCCAGTTTGATATTTCTTCCTCTTCCGATGTCTACTACCAATTATGACTCTGATGACAATTGGGATGTTGAGCCACAACCTGAACTTCTATTCTACCAGCCTTTAGAGAAATGAAAGTTCAACACACATGTGAAAGTTACAAATGATTAAGTTAAAGTCATGGAAGCATTCTCAAAGATACAAGTTGGCACATCAAAATGTCATCCCATTTGGTTGATTTACAGAAAGAATTTTTTTTGGGATATTCCTTGAAAGTAGAGAACATTTACAGACTCATACAAGTGGTTCATTTAGTTTTACAAGAATAGGTTTACACACAAGGCATTATCAAGTTTACATCAATCCACGTGATCAAGTCTTCTACAAGTGCATGAAGTCTACAGACATAAAACATGCTACAAATCAAACACAAAGTCAAAGATGAGCTCAAAAAAAAAAAAAAAAGCTATACAAAATAATGAGGTTGGTTAGCATACTCCATTGGAACAGTGATAGTGGACAAGCTGATGAGGTCGAAGGTGACGGGTTGGAGCTGGTCGTCCGTCAGGTGCATCCTCTGGTAGGCATGGTAGAATATAATGTCCACCGAGCTCCCGGTGTCTACCAGGCACTTTGCGACATCGCAGTGTCCGATCCCGGCCGTGAAGACAAGGGCATCTACAAGGGGGACCGCGATGTTGACAAGATCTTCGTCACTGAAGGTGATGACTTTTCCAGTTCGAGCTCTCTTCGACGGCCACTCAATCTTTGCCACCAGACGCGAGTAGGCCTTTGCCGACCTGTTGGAGGTGTTCCCGGCGGCAGGTCCTCCTATGATTGTGAGGACTGATCGGCCTTCGGCTTCGGGGCCCTTGGTGATGGTATAGACCCCATTGTCACTAGGGATGCGCAAACCCATTGCTATACGCGGTCGGTCCTCTGGGGGCGGACTGCCGACAAACCTGCGCTTGGCCTTTCTTCTCTTTGAAGCCAGGTGGGACTTCCTTCTTCTTCTTTTTCCCCAGACTTCCGTTTCCGACCAGGACGGGATGGGCCCGGACTGGGTATGCTGTCGGCCTCCCAGTCTTTCTTTTACCGACACTCTTTCTTTTTGTGCTCCCGAAGAGCCTTCAATTGTCCCAAACTGGATGGCACCGACCCACTGTCTGGGGGGAGCCGGCCCACTATCAGGGTCCCTGTCGTCTCTACGAGCGGCGTTTGATTATCGCCCACGTCCACTCGGCAGTTGTTGGGCTGCTGGTTTCTTGGAGGTGGGGGTGGTAACCCACGATCCCTCCGAGCGGGGGCTGGTCCTCGGTCTGCATGCCGAACGAAGTTACCATAGTATCCTCGTCTAATGAGGTCCTCAATTTCCCTTTTGAGGTACTTGCACTCTTCTGTTTCATGGCCGTAGTCGCGATGGAAGCGACAGAAACGGGAGTGGTCCTTATTCCTCCCGTTGCCGAGTGCTTTTGGAGGCGGTCGGAGGTTCCGATTGTTCTTGATTACTTCGAGGATCTCTGTCATCGAAGAGTTCAGCGGAGTGTAATACTCGAATGTCTTGTAGGGGTGCCGGTAGGTCTGATCCTTACCGGATGATACCGCTTTACTCAGCATACAATAACACCCCCAAGTATGGGTACACCGTTATGGAATGAGCCCATATTTCAATGGCTACTTGCCAACAACTCATCGCAAGTGCATACTATGTTAGGTACTTGAGGAGATGGTAATCCCACTAGTTGACTCGCCCGCTCATCTATGATATGTTGGGTATGGGGAGCATCATAGCTATGTTCATACCACCTTTTTATTGCACCCATGCCATTACATAACCCCCTAATGGCTAGGGGTATAGCTATAGGGATAAAAATGTTCGACTAGTCATATCCACCTAATTAATCATTTTACTGGACCGTAACATCACCAAGCTTCCGACCCTGTCTATCCTCCCACTTAAGACATCGTGACTCGGCAAGGTTACATATGGTCAATGCAAAGCAGCGTCAGTAAGAAGTGGTGTAAGCATCCCATATCACCCACCTTCTTCCTTATCGACTTAACCAGACATCATGCATCAAACACGGATCAATCACTTTTGTGGAAAGGTAGCAGGTGTCCCATACCACCTGCCCTCCAATCCTTTCCGAACTGCTGATCCCAAACACAAGTATGCCATATGCATGATCACACAAAATAGTTTATTGGACGACATGTTATCACATAAGAGCATGTTATCAATCGCATCCATTACACATCATAATCAATAGACCTGATTCTACCAAACAAGGGTTTTGTTTCCTTACAAACAGTTAAAGAGAAAATCCTTGATAAGCCGATCAGGTAGCTATCTACCAGAGTCCTCATAGCTAAGGATCAAGATCATAATCAATAACATTCGTTAATGTGTTATTTAATAGAATTAATTAGATTTCTGTGTAAGTTCATTATTTTAGTGCTCATAGTGTTAATAGCTTATTTGATAACTTGTGCTTATTATTTACAATTCGTTTATCATGACATAGCATCAAGGGTCATCATTATTCCTTTAACTCATTATTGCTTGTAACTAAGGGTAACTCCTAACATATAATAATCATGCTGTCCACACAAGGTAGAAATAGTGTGGCTAACACCACCCGAGACGGCACAATTATTAGTCAAAAATCACCTTCTAATAGCCTTAACACTAAGAAGGACTTCTTATAATGAAGTCAGGAGTTCTAACGTCATACAAGGCTATTTACTAATCCCTAAGGTTCCACACTTGCTGTCATAGCCCATTCTAGTGAATCAAACATGATATCTAGGTCAACCCTCATGGCAACCTGAATCTTTCAGCGATCGACAACCAAAATGATCTATCAACAAACGCCACAATCTATACAAACAATATCCATAACAATCAATAACAATTAATAATCATTGCAACAGAATAATAAGAGTTGCAGTAGAATCATAGTAGAAAATAGATGCTTCTAATGTTATCAATACATAATATGTCTGTCATGTCTTACAAACTGTTTCACACATACCATTCATATTACATAATTCCTCGTACCAAAAAACTAGAGTAAATCATAAATAATATATTGTAGATATAACAAACCGTATCTATCTACAGATATCAAAATGGAGGCAAGGTGCTGACTCAGGTCCCGTAAAAAGAGTTTTTATAGGTACAACCTTCGACATTACCCCTCAGTGGCCCTCTACCAAGGAAAGTGCCCTCTACTTTAATTGGATCCATATCAACCATCATAGAAGATGTACCTATGACCAAAGGAAAAAGATTTCAATATCGAGGGGTGAGCTTACATCCCAGCTCAGCTAGAAGTCAGGTATCTAATGAAATCCTATGCAACCATTTAATGAATGAAATATAGAAGCAAATAAACAAGCAATTGTGAGTGGAAATCAAATGTGTAAGCAATCATAGTCGGCTTGTACCCTAGCTCAATTACTGTGGGGCACTATTCCCTTGTACTAATAAGCATTACTTGACCTTGCCCATTAATATCTATCACCATCATATTTGATGGTACCTAGTAATTGTCATCCCTAGGGAGAAACAATAAATCAATTATCAGTCTCCCATGAGCCTTATAGTCACTTTGCATAAACTAGTTCTCTTTGTCATGCCTCTTACTGATGACTTCGATTTGTCAGTTACACTAACTCCCATTCTACTTCCCCTTTTACAAGTGAGACATGGCCTCTAAGAGAGTCATTGATCCTTCAAGGAAGGGTTCTAATGAGCATAGGTTCACCTCTTATGCTGCTCGTACATCAAGACCACCTGCAGCTAAATAGACTTCAAGGCCATCTGCTGACCTAGGTCAGGTGCTCGATGTACTCCAGCTCATGCAAAAGAAAGTGGAAAAGTTGGCTGAGGGTCAAGCGAGACTAGAGAGATGAGTGGAGACTATGAAGACTCACGTGGGCCAAAAACATGATGATATGATTATTGTGGTCAGTTGCATCATCATGTTAGGCATAGGCTTGCTCCTTCACTAGTTCCAAAAACTACACCTCTACCATCTGCTACCCAGGAGATACCTCCAATACATGTACCCACTACTGAATCTCAGCTATCTCCTACTATGGATGCCCCTTCTTCACCTGCACCATAGGTCGTGTTTCAGCCTTCTGCCGCACCAAGTGAGCCTCAATAGATAGACTAGTGATCCTCTCTTTGGTTTTGTTTACTTTTCTTTCAATTTGATATGTACAAAGGGTAACTTTCTGAAGTGTAGACCGTACCCTACTCCTTTTTGCTTCTTACGTACACTTATTGTCCTTCTAATTTTTGGTTAAATACTTATTTCTTCTTTTCTTTCATTTGGAATAAATATTTGATCATGGGATGACTGCCAGGTTGTGGGTTGTATCCCAAATTTTTTTGTACTTAAATCAGATACACATACATATATACATGTCTTACTTCTTGTTTTTAGTTCATATTGTGTGTTATGCTCTTTCTTTAGTTCTTGTAATGCGATGTAACCTAACTTACTATTTTTCTTACTTAATACTACTTGGTTCGTAAATGCTTTTAGTTAGCCTAGGAATCTATTCCAATGCATGTGCAAGGGTAGGTAAAGTCAGAGTGGTTGTGCTCTGATACCAGTGTTGTCATAGCCCAATCTGGGGAATCAAACGTGATATCTGGGTTAACCCTCGTGGCAACCTGAATCTTCCAATGACTAACAACCAAAATGATCTACCAGCAAACCCCACAGTCTACACAAAAAATATCCATAATAAGCAAAAATAATTAATAATCATTGCAGTGGAATCATAATAGAGAACAAATGCTTCTAATATTATAAATACATAATATGTCTATTATGTCTTATAAACTGTTTCACACGTACCATTCATATTACATAATTTCCCATACTAAATAACTAGAGTAAATCTAAAATAACATATCGTAGATAGACTAAATTGTTTCTATCTATAGATATCAAAATGGAGGTGAGGCACTGACTTAGGTTTCATAAATACAATCTTTATAGGTGCAGCCCTCGATATGACCCCTCAGTATCCCTCCACCAAGAGAAGGGCCCTCTACATCAATAAGATCCATATCAGCCATCACAGAAGAGGTACCTACAATTAAAGCTTAAAAGATTTCGATATTGAGGGGTGACCTCACATTCTAGCTTAGCGAGAAGTCAGGTATCCAATGCAATCCTATGCAATCATTTAATGAATGTAGTACATATGCAAATAAACAAGCAATTGTGAGTGGCAATCAATTATGTATGCAATCATGGTTGGCCTGTACCCTAGCTTAATCACACCCCATGAGTGAACCGCCAATGATCCCGAGCACTCCTTGTAATGAATCAATGACACCCCTGACCCGAGCACCCCTCAATGATTAGAAGCTTGTCCAACCCATGAGTAAACTGCCATTGATCCCGAGCACCCTACTTCAGCCAAATTCTGTACTCAAGGTCCATGTTAGTGGTGGGGCTTGCAAAACAAAGACAAGAGACAAAGGGGGGCTGGCCTTATGGCCCTGGGTCCACTCCGATGCCAAAGTAAGGAATCTGTGAACAGTCAATGGGCCCGGGATCCAAGCCCACCTTTTATGTGGTGGGGCAAGGGAGAAATCTCGAGTCCAAAGTGTCAAAGCGAGAATCCTAAGGATGAGTAATTAATGTTTTTTGTACCTTAATTCTTGGGATTTGATTTATTTATAGTGAACAGTGCTTTTCCCTTAAATTCCATTTTTGCCCTTTGTTGGTTTTGATCCCTAAAACATCCTTGCAATAACTTAGAAATGACATTTTTTACCCTTAACTCATGTGATTGGATTTATGAGGATGCTTTCTTATATCCATACGAGAACGCCCATGTAGTTTGCTAATTGAGTCCTAAGTGTCATGGTTTTATTAGTGACGTGGCAGATCACCCCAACACTTGCCTCATTGCTCTGCTAAATCTATAAGGTTCAACTGAGCAGAGAAGAAGAGTAAAAATTCATCCCAATTACTTGCCTCGTTGCTCTGCTGAATCTGTAAGGTTCGGCTGGGTAGAGAAGAAGAGTAAAAATTCATCCCAATCACTTGCCTCGTTGCTCTGCTGAATCTGTAAGGTTCGGCTGGGCACAGATCCTATTCTACCAATGTGGGAAAGTCTTTTCCATCGCTGGGTGGAACACCGAGGCCGATGTAGAATGTTGGGGCGTGGCCGATGCCTTGGGGGTAAGGTCCATGTAGTGGGGCCACATCAGGCAATCATGAAAAATTTGCCAGATGTGGTCACGGGATGTACACATGACTGATGCTTTCTAGGGAAGGCCGATATGATGGGGCCGATGTGGGCGGCACAGCAAGTACACATCGGGCAATAATGAGAAATTTGACCGATGTGGTCATGGGATGTACACGTGATGGATGCTTTCTAGGGAAGGCCTATGTGATGGGGCCGATGTGGGTGGTGCGGCTAGTACACATCGAGCGATCATGAGAAATTTGATCAATGTGGTCACGGGATGTACATGTGACCGATGCTTTATAGGTAAGGCCGATCTGATAGGGCTGATGTGGGCGGCGCGGCCAGTACACATAAGAAAATCATGAGAAATTTGACCGATGTGGTCACGAGATGTACACGTGACTGATTCTTTCTAGTGAAGGCTGATGTGATGGGGCCGATGTGGGCGGCGCGGCCAGTACACATCAGGCAATCATGAGAAATTTGACCAATCTGGTCTACACATGGCCGATGCTTCTGTTGGAAAGCTGATGATGGGGTCGATGTGGGCGGCGCTGCCAGTACACATCGGGCAATCATGAGAAATTTGATCGATCTGGTCACGAGATGTACACATGACCGATGCTTCCGTTGGAAGACTGATGTGATGGGGCCGATGTGGGTGGCGCGGCCAGTACACATCGGGCAATCACGAAAAATTTGACCAATGTGGTCACGGGATGTACATGTGACCAATGCTTCTGTTGGATGGCGGATGTGATGGGGCTGATGTGGGCGGTGCAGCCAGTACATATCGGGCAATCATGAGAAATTTGATCGATATGGTCACAGGATGTATAAGTGATCGATGCTTCCATTGAAAGGTTACTTCAACATTGTACCCATAGCCTTCTGTAATCCTTTCCAAAACTTTGAGGTAAAGCGTGGGTCTCTATCAGACACGATGCTTTCAGGTACACCATGCAACCTAATAATATTATCAACATACATCTTAGCTAGCCTCTTTAGTGTATACTGAGGTCGTATAGCTATAAAACGAGCTATCTTAGTCAAACAATCTATAATCACCCAGGCTGTGTCAACTACTCTGGGAGTCAATGGTAACCCTGTAATGAAGTCCATAATGATACAGTCTCATTTTCATGGTGGTTCTGGTAATAAGCCTACAGGCCTTTATCTTTTAGCCTTTACCCACTGACAATTCAGGCATTGAGACACATATTTAGCTACATCTGCTTTCATTCCCCTCTACCAATATAGTTTCTTCAGATCATGATATATCTTTGTACTCCCAGGGTGTACCGAATAGGCAGTAGTATGGGCTTCCTTCTTTAATCTGTGTCTAGTATCTAAGTCTTTATTCTCAGGAACACATACTCTCCCTTTGTATCTTAATACTTCCTCAGAATCCAAAGTAAAGTCAAGGTTAGTCCTACCTTTTTCAAGGTCTTCTTTCAGTGTTCTCAAATAGGGGTCTAACTGAATAGCTATTTTTACTTCATCTATCAGATTAGGTACAATCTTCAATGTAGCAAACATGTTTGAGAATCAATGAATAAACCACTGGTTGGTTGGTCCATCCAAAGTATCAATCATGAACTACTCATTGCCGTAATTGAATACTTTTTTGGCTTCACACATTGCAGCATTGGTATTAGCTTCTTCTTGAGGTCTTGTCATTGCTTTTCTACTTAGTGCATCGGAAACTACATTAGCCTTCCCTAGATGATACTAGATATCACAATCATAATCCTTTAGCAATTCCAGCCATCTCCTCTGTCTCATGTTCAACTCTTTCTGATTGAAAAGATGAGTAAGACTCTTATGATCTGATTTAATATGAAATTTCTCTCCATACAAATAATGTCTCCATATCTTGACAGCATTACTACTGCTGCTAGTTCCAAGTCATGAGTGGGATAATTCTTTTCATGAATCTTTAATTGTCTACACGCATACGCGATCACTTGCTCTCCTTGCATGAGAACGCATCCCAAACCTAACCCAGACGTATCAGTGTACAAGGTAAATGGTTGTCCTGGGATCGAAATAGTCAAGATGGGAGTTGATATTAATCTTGCCTTCGATGTTTGGAAACACTCTTCACACTTGTCTGTCCAAATAAACTTTTCTCCTTTCTTAGTTAGACTGGTGAGTGGTACTGCGATTCTAGAGTAATCTTCTACGAATCGTCGATATTAACCAGCTAAACCTAAGAAACTTCTGATTTTGACAATATTCTTAGGTGCTTCCCATTTCACAATAGCTTCAATCTTACTAGGATCCACTTTAATTCCTTCAGGTAATACAACATGGCCTAAGAAAGCGACTTCATTTAGCTAGAATTTACACTTTGTAAATTTAGCATAAAGCTTCTCTTTTCTTAGTCGCTGTAGAGTGGCTCTTAGATTTGTGATATCAGTTTCTTTATCCTTAGAGTAGACTAGTATGTTGTCAATGAATATGATGAATGACGTATCCAACATATTGTGGAATACTCGATTCATAACTTCCATAAAAGTTGCAGGAGCGTTAGTCAATCCAAAATACATAACTAAAAATTCATAATGTCCATATCTGATTTTGAAGGCTATCTTTGGAATATCGCCTTCCTTATCCTTCAATTGATGGTATCCCGACCGAAGATCAATTTTGGAGAATACTTTAGCATCTTGCAACTGGTCGAATAACTCATCAATCCGAGGCAACAGATATCTGTTCTTGATCGTGAGCATGTTCAGTTTCTGATAATCTATACAAAGTCGGACGATACCATCCTCTTTTTTCACGAACAATACCGGCGCTCCCCATGGTGATATACTGGGTCGAATATAACCCTTGTCCAATAATTCTTGTAATTATACTTTCAATTCCTTCAGTTCAGTAGGAGCCATCCGATAAGGTGCCTTAGATATTGATGCGGCTCCGAGGATAAGGTTTATGACGAACTCTGTTGCTCGGTCAAGTGGCAATCCTGGTAATTCCTCAAGAAACACATTAAGAAATTCATGCACAACTTCAATATCTTCCATTCGTGGTGCTTCCTTGGTTAGGTTAACCATGGACACTAGATACCTAATTTCTCCTTTCTCAAGGCATCTCTTAGCCTTTAATGCCGAAAGAATGAGTTTTTGTTTACGGAGAAGTTTGGTTGCCATAAAACTGAACTATGCGCCTTCTTTATATTTAAATGATATCTTCTTCTCAGCACAAAGCAAACTCGTCGAATGCTAGGATAACCAGTCCATCCCTAGGATGACGTCAAAGTCTGCCATCTCAAGTTGCACCTTCCATTTATAAGAATTGGACATGGTCCATAACCTTATTCTAGTTCTACTTCTAATCCCATAGGTGATCGTACAAGTAGTTTATAGTCTAAAGACCTGAGGGATAGACTTAGCTTCTTCCCAAATGTTACAGATATAAAAGAATGAGTGGCCCTAGAGTCAAAGAGTACTCTGACGGATATGCATTAATAGGTACGATACCTGTGATTTGATTTAATTTAGTCTACATGCTCACACAAGGTCTTTCAAAATAAAAGGTTGAACCATACTTATGACCACATCAGGCGATGCGATGGTATCCTCAGAAGTAATTACATAAACTTTTCCTTGTTGTAGTTACTTCCTTGGCTTAGGACAATCTCTTGAATAATGCCCCACTTGATCATAGCTAAAAATTTTTGACTCCAGCACTACTTTGCTTTTCTTAAGGTTGGGCTATTGGGGTAGTCTTAGCTGTAGCATTAAAGCCTTGAGTACGGAAGGGTTTCAATGTCTTTGAGTTCCCTCCATTATATGTATTTTCATTAGGCCTCTTTATACCTCTATTCTAAGTAAAGTAACTCTTTCTCTGGCTCGATTCCAGCACACGAGCAATCTGTATGGCTTCATTATTTTTCCAACCCCAATACATGCTCACGGATGTTTCTCCTAAGTCCCATGATGAACCTTCGGGTTTTAGTATTTTCCTCCTGCATGCTAGAGGGCGCAAAGAAAAATAGCTCTTTGTAATGCTACTGATAAGGGTCTACAGACATTTATCCCTGGTACAGACTCAGAAACTCCTTTTTCGTTGCATCTCTGAAACTCCTGGGAAAATACTTTTCGAAGAAAGCTTCTTTATAGATAGCCCAAGTAAGTTGGGTGTGCATGATCAGTAGATAACTTTGAGTGGATTTTTACTAGTGGTGTGCTTCACCTTTCAGCATAAATGTGGCACATAATACTTTAACCTCTTCATTTACAGTCATCATCATAAAGTTTCTTTCCATCTCATCGATCCAGTGAGCTGGCCACAGAGGATCCGATGGCTTGCCAGTGAATTCCTTCGGTTTCATCTTCAGAAAATCCTCGATCAGCTTAGAATGGTTCTGCTGATATTGTGCATATGCTCCATACATAGGCGGTTGGTACTAATAATTACCTTGGTTGTACCCGCCTTGCGGGATTCAGAGTTTTGTACTTGAGCTTGTGCAACTAGCGTTTGAGGTACTTGGGGTACCGTTGTAAGACCCGCACACCACTAACTCGGTATAATCGTGTCGTGCCAGGTCTTTCCATCATTCCTGGACCAAGTGGACCGAGCGTGCGAAGATAGATCACAAACTAGGTATGAGAATCGAGTTAAAAACACTAAAAATATACCTAAGGTCGCATGCTTGGGTAGGTATGGTCGACCATAAGGAAGGGAACCAAAAATCTAAAATCCAGAATCCCATGGTCGATGATTTCGACCTTACAGTCGACGGTTTATGCGACCGTATGATCAACCGTGAGAAACCTAGATCAGACTCTGACTTTTGGAAACTTTCCTAAACTAAGGGATTGCTTTCCTAATTGAAAAAAGACTTTATATGGAGAGTTTTTCTCTATATAAAGGATGTTCCTCAGCCCTTTTTTCACTCTTTCAGAATATTAGTAAACCTTAGAGAAAGAGAAGGAAGAGAAAGAAGAGAAGGAGAAGAAGAAAAACCTAAGGAGAAGAGTTTGCTGAGAAGGGATTGACTCTCTATCACAGGCAAAGGTATAAAACGAATCTCTGGAGATTTAAACTCTAAGGAATAAGACTTCTATGGAGGATAGGCCATATCAACCTATTATGATCTATGTGATTTCCTTGAGAAAATCCCAAGGAGAACCATGAGGAGTGAATTTGATGATTAGGGTTGATAAGAAATTACTAATGATGGCCATAGGATGACCTTAGGATAAACCCCATTGAAGAACAGAAGAATTAACCCAGGAGAAATTCGAATTTCAGGTAGACTATGTCCAGAAATCTCAAGGTCGTAGCTACGATCGACCATAGCATGACCAGTATAGGCATTCAGAAAGATTTCAGAAATCATATGGTCGCAGCTACGGTCGCACCATATGCGACCGTAGGGTATCAACCATAGACAGTAAAGTCGATACAGCATAAGACCATGGACCAATCAAGCACCTATCAAGGCTCTGTTTCGATTTTCGACTACTGTAGCATGTCACATATGAACCCTAACTTAAATTCATATAACTTTTAGGTTGTTAAATCAATTCATAGAGAATTTTAAGGCTTAGAAGGACATCGAGAATTGCTAACAGGTGAGGGAACAAGACCTAAACTAATTGGATAATAACAAACTATTTATTTTTGTTGAGTCCAATGCCATGATTGATTCTATGCCTATATGCTTGTAATGTGTATCTCACATGTCATCCAGTATTCCTTCTATTATTGTTCATGCATATTTAATTCTGTTTATTTATAACATGATGACGATGATGATGCTAGGAATACGCATGTGAATGTATGTGTGTGGTTGGTGTGTTGGATGCTAGTCGAGCATCAGGGGGAGGACGTGGCATGGTGGTCTTCAACCTCGTCACCAGACTTTAGCTCTATCTCTACTCAAGTCTTGCCCACTAACATCGTCGTATCGCCATTGCCTTAGTAGAACTATTACGTCGTAGGGCATTAGGGGAGGTGGTCTCGAACTGTGTGGTCTCTGACTCTGTCGGGGGGCCTTAGCTCTATCTCTATGGACGTATTGAGGGATACTGGGGTGAGGCCTTGGATACACTATTTGGCATAGGATTGCTTAGTTGCGAGCTTAATTTGCAAGCCCTCGCCAATAGGGGCTTACGTGATGGTATGGGTAGGACATCAGGGGAAGTGTTATGCGGTTTTTTATCAGGATACTTTAGCTCTATCTCTATTCCATGATGGGTGCATGTGGGATGGCAATGGTGTTTGATCCATTGGGAAGATTTACACACTCGTGTATAGAGGTGCGACGGCCACCGAACCTTTCTATAGCACATTGCAAATTTATAAACCAGACCAAAGATATGAATTGAACGCATGCATATGTTTGTTGCATTGTTTTGTTTGCTCATTGAGCCGTAATGTATGCTCACCCTTTCGACATCGAATATTTTTAGTTGATGATGCAGGTCCTAAGAATATATGAATGCGCCGATGTATGGACACGTTGTTGTGATGGATGTACAAGCTGAAGAAGATGCGCATGATTCATCATGCGAGTGTAACCATTGTGTTTTTGCTCAGGTTTAGTTTTAGTTTGAACATCAGAAATGTAATTGATTATTTATTTTTATGTCTTGAGGTTTTGAGATAATTGGATTAAATATTTATTTATCACTGTGAGACTCTCAGTTCATTATCTATAAGATTTCTGCTTATTTGTTTATTACCTCTGATTATTAATGTGGAATGTGTGTGTGGTTTGATATGGTGGGTACAATCTATGTGAGATCCTGGGTGAACTGTTGGTTTATTGGTGGTTCATCACACCATTTTGGTTAGACTAGAATTGGGGTGTGACAACTTGGTATCAGAGCACTCAGATTCTACCCATTGACCTAACTACTTCGACATGAGTCATGAACTGAGTTAGGATAACTTTAAAAGCTGTAATAAGAACACAACATAAGTACTTGTGTTGTATGAGACATAAACTAAGAAAGAGAATAATGCATATGTATGGAAACAAGACAAATGTACATCAAATTCAGAGTACAGTCCATAATCCGGACAGTTACTCTGTAGTATAAAGGAAAAAAGAAAGAAATAACAATCATGGAGCTGGAGGTGCTGGAGGAGGAGGAGCCTCACGATCTCTATCGTAGTCCTCAGCATATACTGTGAGTTAGGCCACCTGAGTCTGAGTCGCTCGGAGATAAACCGTCAGATCTGCTTGAAGCTCTCCTACTCTCTGATCAGTCATGTGTTGAGCCTCTCTAATCTCACGTAACAGCCCCATCATGTCATCTGGTGGTGGGCGTGAAGGGCCAGTTGAATGAGAAGCCCTAGAAGGGCCAGCTCCCGTAGAATGTTGTGGCAATGGAGGAGGGATGGCATTCACATCCATGTACATCTGATCATCATCCTCCTCATCACCACCATCGTGTGCCTCTACTGCTACCTCTGCTACTGCTGTTGTTGCCGCCTTTGCATCTGTCGCTGCTACCCAAGTAAGAGGACGTCTCATAGCATTCCTCTCATCATCACTGACCTGTATCTCTCACATGCCCAACCTGCTGATGGCCTCCCAGTCAAGGTCAACTGAGAAGGTATCCTCAACGATCCTCTCATCCACTAGGTCCACCTATAGACGAGCAAGCAAGGTGGAGATCAGCCGCCCATAGGGCAAGTTACCTCTCGAGTCAGGCAATGTAGCTCGGTGCATAGTTCGAAGAATAATGTATGGGAGGCAGACAGACTGCCTAGTATAGATACAGTACAGTAGGTACTGAGTCAGCTGAGAGATCATCTCATAATGTCTGCCCTGGGGAATCAGATTATGCTAGATAATCTTGCAGTATACACGTGGCTCTGGACGCAGGTTGACTGCTTTTACCTCCTAGCGGTCATCCCGAAGAATCTGACCATTGATCTCTGCACGCATCTGTGTGGAAAGAAACTGTGGCTCTTTGGGTGCATAGTAAACCAACTTCCCATCATTGGAGATACCTAGGAGATCAGCCAAGTCCTGACAATTGAAAGAAATCGGAACCCCTTTCACCTAGCTGGTGATCCAAAGCTCTCTGCCGCTCTTTACATCTAGGTCACCCTCCACCTGAAGGTGACAGTAGAACTGCTTAACCAAATCCAGGAGAGTGCAAGCCCCATATAGGATCACTGGAAGCCAGCCCATATCACCAAATGCCCTGTCCACATCAAATAAGGCCAAGTGAGCTAAGTTCTCACATCTACCCCCTTCAACCTTCTTTCGGTCAAACCAAAGGTATCGCACTTCTGCTTCTACAGACCTGAAGCAAAGTGGGTCATGAACTCAAGGAACCTTGGTGCGAACCATGATAGCTGTAAGAAAAAAAAACAAGAAAACAAGTTAGATAAATTTGAAAATTTTATAGCATAACGATGTAAAATGAGAAAAAACCTCACTTTTCACCCAAACATTGGGTAGGAGGACTTACATAGGTCCCAAACCATCTTGCAATGCATATCCAATCGGAAATTTTAACTAGGTAGGTCAAATTTGAAAAATTTTGACAAATGGGCAAAAACCCTAAATTTTAGGTCAAAAATAGAAATTTTAAAATTTTTACAAACCAACCGACTCAAATTTTCTTGAGGGCTTTCATCCATTGGGTGGCCAATAGCAAAAGCCCCCAATAAAAATCAAATTTTTACGGTTAGAAAAATATTAATTAGAAGAAAACCCTATAAAAGGCAAAAACCCTAGGTATGAAAGCTTAAAAATGAAAGAGAGTAGAGAACATACCTTATGGAATGGAATGTAGGTCATAGATCGAAGTAAAAATCACCAAGTATGTATGGTCGACACTATAGCAACTCACTGGAGGCGAGTTGAGTAGAGACCGTTGGAGGAAGAAGAAGAAATGGGAAAATAGGTTTTTAAAACTGATTTTGGATCTTACGGTCGTACAATTCGACCAAAACCATCGATCGTAAAATCGACCGCATGATCGACCATAGGGTCTCGGTAAGTTGCCGAGGATTTGATGGTCGCACCTATGGTCGCACCACATGCGACCGTAGGCCATCGACCGTATGACCTACTATTGTCTGCATTTTGATTCTAATTGAACTTTTGCCTACTGATTTTTCTCTCACTTTCCATTGTGAGACTAACCCAATACTATCACCATATCATGTTTCACATGTACAACCTTTCCAAATACCATTCAACCAAGAGTTTAAATGACTAGACACAGAGTAAGTAGAAGAAGACAAAATGCAAACCCATCTCCATCACCTATGGAGACTAATGACAATGAAGGTCAGCAAGGATAGGAAGGGAATATTGGAACTCAAAATACTGCACCTCAGAATGTGCACACCCAAGCCAGCCCAAACAACCTACCTGCACCACATACAGATCTGGCTACTGCGGTGATGAATTTAGCACAATAATTGCAGCAAATACAGCAAGTGCAAGTCAACATGCAAGCTACTACGGGAATGGCTTTTCCAGCTGCAAACATGACACCTTTACCTGCAAGACAAGCTAGTACTACACCTGATGGTAGCAACATCGTACCCTAAGTACTGTAAACACCAGCAGTACAAGGCCAAGTGCAAAACCTTGAAGTACCGCAAGGCGGGTATAACCAAGGAAATTACCAGTACCAGCCACCTATGTATGGAGTATATGCACAGTATCAGTTTGATCACTCTAGACTGGTCGAGCGTTTCCTGAAGTTAAAGCCGAAGGAATTTATAGGCAAGCCATCAAATTCGTTATGGCCAGCTTACTGGATAAATGAGATGGAAAAAAACTTTATGATGATGACTATAAATGAAAAAGAGAGGGTGTTATGTGCCACTTTTATGCTAAAAGGTGATGCTCACCACTGGTGGAAATGAACTAGAAGTTATCTGTTAACAAAGCACGCCCAACTGACCTGGGCTATCTATAAAGAAGCTTTTTTCGAGAAGTATTTTCCAAGGTGTTTCAGAGATCAAATGGAAAAGGAGTTTTTGAGTTTATATCAAGGACAAATGACTGTAGGCACATATTAACAGCGTTATGAAGAACTATTTTTCTTTGCTCCCTCTAGCATGCAGGAGGAAAATACCAAAACCCGAAGGTTTGTCATGGGACTTAGGGGAAGCATCCGTGAGCATGTATTGGGACTAAAAAAGAAGATTTATAATGAAGCTATACAGATTGCTCGAGTACTAGAATCGAGCCAGAGGGAAAGTTATTTTGCTCAGAATAGTGGTATTAAAAGGCCTAATGGAAATTCATACAACAGAAGGAACTTAAAGACATTCAAACCCTTCCGTACTCAAGGCTTCAATGCTGCAGCCAAGACTACTCCAACAGCCCAACCTCAAAAGAAGAAAAGTTGTGAAGGAGTTAAATCCTTTAACTGTAATCAAGTAGGACATTATTCAAGGGAGTGTCCTAAGCCAAGGAAGCGGCTACAGCAAGGAAAGGTTTATACAGTTACATCTGAGGATGCTGCCGCATCGCCTGATGTGATCATAGGTATGACCTGAACCTTTCATTTCATACTACCTTGTCTGAGCATGTAGACTAAATTAAATCAAAACACAGGTATCGTACCTATTAATGGATGCAACCTTAATTCAACTTGAGATGGCAGACTTTGACGTTATCTTGGGAATGGATTGGTTAGCTCGGTACTCTGTAAACCTATTATGTGTAGAAAAGAAATTGACATTTACAGACAAGGAAGGAGCAGAGTTTAGTTTTACAGGAACCAAACTTCCTTGTAAACGAAAACTCATTCTCTCTGCATTGAATGCTAGAAAATGCCTTCAGAATGAAGGAATTGGGTATCTAGTGTCCGTGGCCGACCTCACCAAGGAAGCACCCTGAATGGAGGATATTGAAGTTGTGCGTGAATTTTTTAATGTATTTTCTGAGGAACTACCAGGACTACCACCCGATCGAGTGATAGAGTTGGTTATAGATCTTATACCTAGAGCCGCACCAGTATCAAAAGCGCCCTATCGAATGGCTCCTACTGAACTGAAGGAACTGAAGGTACAATTATAAGAATTACTGGACAAGAGTTATATTAGACCCAACATATCACCATGGGGAGCGCCAGTATTGTTCGTAAAAAAGAAAGACGGTAGCGTTCGACTGTGTATAGATTATCGGGGATTGAATAAGCTTACAATCAAGAATCGATACCCGTTGCCTCGGATTGATGACTTGTTCGATCAGTTGCAAGGTACCAAAGTGTTCTCCAAAATTGATCTTTGATCAGGATACCATCAGTTGAAGATTAAGGAAGGTGATATTCTGAAGACAGCATTCAGAACAAGATATGGACATTATGAATTTTTAGTCATGTCTTTTAGATTAACTAATGCACCCGTAACTTTTATGGAACTCATGAATCGGGTATTCCATGATATGTTGGATATGTCAATCATTATATTTATTGACGACATACTAGTCTACTCCAAGGGCAAAGAAACTCATGTTACAAATCTAAGAGCCGCTCTGCAGCGACTAAGAAAAAATAAGGTTTACATAAAATTTACTAAGTGTGAGTTCAGGCTAAATGAAGTTTCTTTCTTAGGCCATGTTGTATCCGCTGAAGTAATTAAAGTGGATTCTAGCAAGATTAAAGCCATTGTGAAATGGGAAGCACTAAGAATGTTGCAGAAATTTGAAGTTTTCTAGGTTTAGCTGGTTACTATCGACGATTCGTAAAAGATTACTCTAGAATCGTCATACCTCTTACCAGTCTGACAAAGAAAGGAGAAAAGTTTGTTTGGACCGATAAATGTGAAGAGTGTTTTCAAACATTGAAGGCTAGATTGATATCAGTGCCCATCTTGACTATTCTGATCCTAGGATAACCATTTACCTTGTACACTGATGCATCTGGGTTAGGTTTAGGATGTGTGCTTATGCAAGGAGAACAAGTAGTTGTGTATGCCTCAAGACAACTAAAGACACATGAGATGAACTATTCCACTCATGACTTGGAATAAGCAGCAGTAGTACATGCTGTTATGATATGGAGACATTATTTGTATGGAGAGAAATTTTAGATTAAATCAGATCATAAAAGTCTCACTCATCTTTTTAATCAGAAGGAGTTGACTATGAGACAAAGAAGATGGTTGAAATTACCAAAGGATTATGATTGCGATATCCAGTAACATCCAGGAAAAGATAATGTAGTTGCTGATGCACTGAGTAGGAAAGCTATGACAGAATCCCAAGACGAAGTTAGTGCCAATACTGTGGCATGTGTCACAAGGAGAGTATTTAATTATGGTAAAGAGTAGTTCGTGATTGATATTCCGAATGAATTAACTGACCAAGGGTTTATTCATCGTTTCTCAAACATGTTTGCTACATTGAAGATTGTACCTGATCTATTAGACTACGTGAAAGCCGCTATTAAATCAGACCCTTATCTAAAAATGGTGCAAGAAGACCTCGAAAAAGGTAGGACTACTCCTTATTTCACCTTGGACGTTGAAAAGGTACTAAAATACAAAGGAAGGGTATGTGTTCCTGAATATAAAGAATTGGATATTAGACACAGACTAATGAAGGAAGCTCACACCACCGCTTATTCGGTACATCCTAAAAGTACAAAGATGTATCATGATCTGAAGAAACTATATTGGTGGAGAGGAATGAAAGCGGATGTAGCTAAATTTGTGTCTCAATGCTTGAATTGTTAGCAAGTAAAGACTGAAAGGCAAAGACCTGCAGGATTGTTGCAGCCACTGCCAGAACCAGCATGGAAATGGGACTGCATCACTATGGACTTCGTCACTGGGTTACCATTAACTCCTCGAGTAGTTGACGCGTTCTGGGTGATTATGGATCATTTGACCAAGACAGCTCGTTTCATAGCTATACGACCTCAGCATACCCTAGAGAGGTTAGCTAAGCTTTATGTAGATAATATTGTTTGATTACATGGTGTACTTAAAAGCATTGTGTCCGATAGAGACCCACGCTTTACCTCAAAGTTTTGGGAAGGATTACAGAAGGCTATGGGTACAACGTTGAAGTTTAGTACTGCATTCCATCCTCAGACAGACGAATAGTCGGAGCGTACTATTCAGATTTTAGAAGACATACTTCGAGCTTATGTCATTGATTTCAAAGGATCATGGGATGAGAAGTTACCATTAATTGAGTTCGCTTATAGCAACAGCTATCAAGCAACGATACAGACGTCACCCTATGAAGCACTGTATGGTAGGAAATTTCAAACTCCTTTGTTTTGGAATAAAGTTGGAGAACGAAGTATTGTTGGACCAGAGTTTGTTGAAGAAACTTGTTGAGTAGTCGACCTTATTAAGGAAAGAGTCCGAATAGCTCAGAACCGTCAGAAGCAATTTGCAGATAATCAATGCAGAGATCTCGAATTCACCATAGGTGATAAGGTATTTCTAAAAATATCTCCTATGCGTGGTTTGAAAAGGTTTAGACAGAAAGGAAAAGTGTGTCCCAGATATATTGGACCTTATGAAGTTCTAGATAGACGTGGAAAAATATCAGTTAGCACTACAACCATCCATGTCAAGTGTGCATGATATATTTCATATCTCATTACTAAAGAAGTACGTCAGAGATACCACACACATGTTAACAATGGATCCACCAAATTTGGCTGAAGATTGGATGTTCGAAGTAGTACCTTTTGAGATCACTAGCCGAAAGGTGCAACGTCTTCGCAACCGCAACATTTACTACGTTAAGGTTACTTAGAGAAGCCAAAATGTAGAAGAAGTTACATGGGAAGAAGAGAACGCTATGCGGAAGCAATATCCTCACCTATTTGACTCGGAAGGTATGTGTAAATTTTGAGGATAAAATTTATACAAGAGGGGGGAGTTGTAAGACCCGTACTTTACTAACTTGGTCTAACTGTGTCGTGCCAGGTCTTTCCATTATTCTTGGACCAAGTAGACCGAGCGTGTGAAGTTAGATCACAAACCAGGTATGGGAATCAAGTTAAAAACACTAAAAACATACCTAAGGTCGCATGCCTGGGTAGGTATGGTCGACCATAAGGAAAGGAACCAAAAATCTCAAATCCAGAATCCCACGGTCGATGATTTTGACCTTATAGTCAATGGTTATGCGACCGTATAATCGACCGTAAGAAACCCAGATCAAACTCTGAGTTTTGGAAACTTTCCTAACCCTAATTGAAAGAGGACTTTATATGGAGAGTTTTTCTCTATATAAAGGACGTCCCTCAGCCTTTTTTTTACTCTTTTAGAACATTAGTAATCCTAGAGAAAGAGAAGGAAGAGAAGGAATAGAAGGAGAAGAAGAAAAAGCTAAAAATAAGAGTTTGCTGAGAAGGGATTGACTCTCTATCATAGGTAAAGGTATAAAACAAATCTCTAGAGATGTAAACTCTAAGGAATAAGATTTCTATGAAGGATATGTCATATCAACCTATTATGATCTATGTGATTTCCTTGAAAAAATCCCAAGGAGAACCATGAGGAGTGAATTTGATGACTAGGGTTGATAAGAAATTACTAATGATGGCCATAGGATGACCTTAGGATAAACCCCATTGAAGAACAGAAGAATTGACCCAGGAGGAACTCGAATTTCAGGTAGACTGTGACCAAAAATCTCAAGGTCGTAGCTACGGTCGACCATAGCATGACTAGTATGATCAGAGGATTGACCATAGGCATTCTGAAAGATTTCAGAAATCATATGGTCGCAGCTACAGTCGCACCATATGTGACCATAGGGTATCGATCATAGATAGTAAGGTCGATACAACATGAGACCATAGGACCAATCAGACACCTATCAGTGCTCTGTTTCGATTTTTGACTACTGTAACATGTCACATATGAATCCTGACTTAAATTCATATAACTTTTAGGTTGTTAAATCAATTCAAAGAGAATTTCAAGGCTTGAAAGGACTTCGAAAATTGCTAACAGGTGAGGGAATAAGACCTAAACTAATTGGATAATAACAAACTGTTTATTTTTGTTGAGTCCAATGCCATGATTGATTCTATACTTGTATGCTTGTAATGTGCATCTCACATGTCATCCAATATTCCTGCTATTACTGTTCATACATATTTAATTCTGTTTATTAATAACATGATGATGATGATGATGCTAGGAATAGGCATGTGAATGTATGTGTATGGTTGTTGTGCTGGGTGTGAGTCGAGCATCAGGGGGAGGACATGGCATGGTGGTCTTCGACCTCGTCACTAGACTCTAGCTCTATCTCTACTCAAGTCTTTCCCACTAACATCGTCGTATCGCCATTACCTTAGTTGAACTATTACGTCGTAAGGCATCAGGGGAGGTGGTCTCTGACCGTGGGGTCACTGACTCTGCTGCGAGGCCTTACCTCTATCTCTATGGACGTATTGAAGGATGCTAGGGTGAGGCCTTGGATACACTGTTTGTCATATGATTGGTTAGTTGCAAGCCTAGTTTGTAAGCCCTCGCAAATAGGGGCTTACGTGTTGGTATGGGTAGGGCATCAGGGAAAGTGTTATGCGGTGTTTGATCCGGACACTTTAGCTCTATCTCTATTCCATGATGGGTGCATGTGGGACAGAAATGGTGTTTGATCCATTGGGCGGATTCACACACTTGTGTATAGAGGTGCGGCAGCCACCGAACCTTTCTATAGCACATTGCAAACTTATAAACTAGACCAATGATATGAATTGAATGCACGCATATGTTTGTTGCATTTTTTTTGTTTGCTCACTGAGCAGTGATGTGTGCTCACCCTTTGGACGTCGAATATTTTTAGTTGATGATGCAGGTCCTACCATTGAAGAATATATGAATGCATCGACGTATGGACACGTTGCTACAATGGACGTAGAAGCTGAACAAGATGCGTATGATTCATCATGCGAGTGTAACCAATGTGTTTTTGCTTAGGTTTAATTATAGTTTGAACATCGAACATGTAATTGATTACTTATTTTTATGTCTTGAGGTTTTGAGATAATTGGATTAAATATTTATTTATCACTGTTAAACTCTCAGTTCATTATCTATAAGAATATCGCTTATTTGTTTATTATCCCTGATTATTAATGTGAAATGTGTATGTGGTTTGATATGGTGGGTACGACCTATGCGAGATCCTAGGTTAACCATTGGTTTATTGGCGGTTCATCACACCATTTTGGTTAGACCAAAATTGGGGTGTAATAACTGTGTTGCTACCACCAGGTTTGATACTAGATTGCCCTATAGGTAGAGGTGTTGTGTTTGCATCTGGGGAAGCAATTCCCATGATAACTTGCATAGACAGTATCATTTGTTATTATTCTTGCATTTTGCCAGACTAAATTCATTACAATCATGGCCAAGGCATTTGATGGTCCAGGAAGATTGGTTGGAGTGGCCTGGTTATTCATCCCCTTTGACTTGCTCCAGTCTGATTATCATTATTTGGCATTTGCTCAGATGGTTTTGATTACCTGTTCTTGACCCAGATTTTAAGACCCGTGTCAATCTAACCCGGTCTTACCACCTTGAACCAGGTTCACCCATCATGGTCGAGTCAAATGGACCAAGGGCGTGAAGGAGATCGAGATCTCAGGTATCAAATCGACCCAAAAACACTTAAATTAGGGGAAGGGTCGCATACCCAGCTAAGCAGGGTCAGACCTCCCAAAAAAAAGAGTCAGACCCTCAGTTTTGAAGGGAGGGTCGACAGCTTAAGACCCTAGGGTCGACGGGATCATCGACCTTCCCATCGACCCTCTGTTCCTACCGAATATAGAAATTAGGAAATTTCTATATTTTTCGATTGGGATTCTTTCCAAATCTCAATGAGACTTATTTAGGATGTTCCTAGTCTATTTAAAGGACGTCCCTAAGCCACTTTCACTCCTTTCACAACCCTAATTGAATTGAGAGAAAGAGAGGAGAAGGAAAAGAGGAAGAAGAAAGGCAAGGAAGAGAACCTAGCAAAAAGGAGAAGAGTTGCAGAGAAAGATTAATCTTCTCAGGTATGGATACTAATTCCATGAGTTTCTCCAGACCTTAGGATAGTTATTGGAGAGAGAGTGATCTCGGAGAAACCCAAACCATCCATCCATGGTTAGGTTTTCATGGAAAATCATAGGTGGATGCATGAAAACTATTTAGATGGATTATACATGGTTTCAGACCATGGAATGGATGTAGAATGGAATGTAGGAGCAAGCCATAGGACCCCAAACACAAAGAATGGATTAAAAAGTGGAAATTGGACCAAAGTGCACCAAGGGTCGCACCGAGGGTCGATGACCATCCGACCCTAGGTGTTTCTGACCATCGACCCTCAGCATTCGGGAAGTCCAGAAAGAGGGGAGGGTCGATAGACCCATCGACCCTAGCATCGACCCTAGCATCGACCCTCAGTTAACATAATGGTTTTTAAATTTAGAATTAATTCTAATTAATTCTATCGACTTTGTTAGGTTTGCTAGCAATATAATAACATTATAACGGTGATTCTAAAGCTTGGAAAAGTATCTATTAGCAAGCTAAGGTGAGGAACCTTAACCCCAAACTAAATTGGTTAATAATAAACTATTTTCTATTTCTTGAGTCCTATGCCATGCTTGATTCTATGCGAATATGTTTGTAATGTGCATACAGCATGCCATCCAATATTTCTATTACTTGTTCATGCATATTTATTTTATTGTTTATAACATGATGATGATGATGATGATAGGAATAGGCATGTGCTTGTATGTGTGTGGTTGATGTGCTTGATGCAAGCGAGTATTAGGGGAGGTGTGATGAGGACGTCAATAAACGTAACCTTTGGCGGGTTTCAGCACTTTAGCTCTATCTCTAACTCAAGTCTTGTGCATTGGCATCGTCGTATCGCCATTACTTTAGCAGAACTATTATGTCGTAGAGTATCAGGGGAGGTGGTCTCGGTCCTTGTAGTCTCTGACTCTACCGGGGGGCCTTAGATCTATCTCTATGGGTATTCTGAGGGATGCTGGGGTGAGGCCTTGGATACACTGTTTGGCATTAGGATTGGTTAGTTGCGAGCCCAGTTTGCAGCCCTCGCCAACAGGGGCTTACGTGTTGGTATCGCACTATATAGCAATAAACGTAACCTTTGTTATATAATGTTCATGATTGGGTGCATGTGAGTTGACGATAAACGTGATCTTCGGGTAACCTCACACACTCGTGTATAGAGGCTGAGTCAATAAACGCGACCTTTGGCTACCTAAACCTTTCTATTGCATACTGCAAACTTTAAACCGGACCAAAGATATAAATTGATTTTTGCATGCATATGTATTGTTGCATTGTTTTGGCTACTCACTAAGCCGTGTTGTGTGCTCACCCCTCGACGTCGAATATTTTTAGTTGATGATGCAGGTTATACCGTTGAAGACTATATGAACGTGTCTGCGTACGGGAACGTGGCAGCGATGGAAGCTGAAGCTGAAGTGGATACACACGACTCCTTTGCGAGTGCAACTCGTGTGTATTTGATTAGATATTTTTATAGGTTTCTTTCATTGGATGTATAAAGACATGTATTCGGTATTTAAATATTTATGTCTCAGTTGAAAATAGAATAATTTGCTATTAAATTAAATGATATCATCTTAGTTTCTCAGTTCATGTTATTGTAAGACTTCCGCTATTGTGTATTTACTCTGATTATGATTACGGATGTGTGTGAGTTTAGATAACGCGGGGATAGCCTATTTGAGATCCTGGTTGAACCGTTGGTTTGCTAGCGGTTCATCACACCATTCTGAACAGTACGAAATTGGGGTGTGACAACTTGGTATCAGAGCATCTCAGGCCTTGTCCACTGAACTAGCATACATTCAACACAATTGTGAACTGAGATAGGATAAATTAAAAGCTTTAATATAAACACACTGTAAGCACAAGTGATGATTGAGACCAAATTTAAAGAAAATAATATATCTATTAAAGGAGAAACAAGTTACATACAATGAGAGAGAGAAACAAAATGTATACACATAATGAAAGCAGAGTAAAGTCCACAACCCGGACAGTTACTCTGTAGTACAAAGAAAAATAAAAGTACACTCAGGAAGCTGGAGGTGAAGGAGGAGGCGGTGCCTCACGGTCTCTGTCGTAGTCCTCGGCATAGACCCTAGTCAACCATGCCACCTGAGTCTGATTCACCTGCAGACTAGCAGTGAGATCAGCCACCCGCTGATCAGTCCGACGCTGGGCGTCTAGGAGCTCCCCTATCCTCAGATCTGATGCGCGTTGAGCCTCTCTAATCTCGTGAAATATACTCAGCACGTCATCAGATGGTACGCGTGAAGGACCAGCCTTATGAGAAGGACCGGTCTCTGGTGCAGGAGCCGCCGCAGCAGAAGTACCAACTCCAGCCGCATGTGTGGGTGATGGCGGTGGTATCGAGTCGACGTCCATATACATACGGTCGTCGTTGTCGATCGGATCCACACGAGCTCTAGCAGTAGCAGCAGCAGCCTCAGCATCAGCCATCTCGACCCGAGTGTAAGGGCGCACCATCGCGTTCCTCTCCTCATCGCTAACCTCTGCATCTCGCAGCCCCATGTTGCAGATAGCCTCCCAATCCAGAGGCGACGAGAAGGTCTTCTCCTGGATCTTATCATCTACCAAATCCACCCCCAGACGGGTCAGTAGCACCGTAATCATGCGTCCATAGGGTAGATTCCCCCTATGACCGGACAATGTAGCACTAATTATCGTCTGCATGATGATGTAAGGTAGGCAGACCGGCTGACGAGTGCAGATGCTGTAGATCAAGAATTGGGTCAGCTGAGATACCCTCTCATAGTGCCCACTCTGTGGGATTAGATTATGCTGGATAATCTTGCAGAAGACCCGTGGAGCTGGACGCAAGTAGCAAGCTCTCATCTGCCATCTATCGGGACGGAGCAACTGGTTGTCGATCTCTGCTCTCATCACCATCTCAACAAACTGTGGCTCTCCCGACGCACAGTACACCATGGGGCCATCATAGGGAATGCCCAACAGATCGGCCAGCTGCCGATAATCAAAGGAGATGTGCACCCCCTTGACGTAACAAGGACTTACGTAGGTTAAAACATATCCTACAATCTACATACAGTAGGAAATTTTAACTGACGATGTCCAATTTGAAGAAATTCAAGAAAAATCAAAATTTCGACAAATTAGGGCAAAAAGAGAAAATTTTAAGTTTCTCGATAACCAACCGATGAAACTCAAAAATGTTTGAGGGCTTTCGTTCCTCGAGACACCAATAACAAAAGCCCCCAATAAAAATTGAATTTTTACGGTTGGAAAAAGTTTAATTTGGAAAATATGAGTTAAATGGGCAAAAACCTAGAAAAGGAAACCTAAAAACAGGTAAAAATGGGAAGACGTACCGGTAGGGATGACGTAGACGTCAAAACCCGGAGTTAAACCGACCAAAAAAAGTGGAGTAGCACTGTAGCAACTCAGAGAGTAGAGACAAGTCGAAACGGAGGAGGAATAGTGAGAAATGACCCAGAATCGGATCTTAAAAATCTAATTTTTGGTCTGAGGGTCGGACAATTCGACTGGGCACCATCGACCCTCGGATCGACCCTCCAATCGACCCTCGGCTCTCGGAATCTGACAGAAAATCGAGGGTCGGAACTGAGGGTCGGATACCATCGACCCTCGCATCGCCCTCAGCTCTCGGGAAGAACAGGTCATTCCCAGGGTCAGAAACCAAGGGTCGGACATACCAGCGACCCTCACCATCGACCCTGCATGAAAAAGACAGTAGTTTTTTTTTATAAAATGAGCTAGAATTGGAATTGATTATTGGTTAGCGTGCCTACATGGAATATAAATGACTTCTCACCTATTTTGATGATTTTTAGGCACCACCAACCACAGAAAAGAATTATGTCCGGACGTAGAGTGACCCGACAGACCCGAAACACAGTCCCACCACCACCACCAGTGGAGGAGACTAGTCAAGAGAATAACCATGCACCGGGAAATCCAGAACCGGTAAACCCTACAAATTTGCCACCTCCACCACCCGAGCTAGCAACGGTGGTGATGAATCGCTGAAGGGAATTACCAGTATCCACCCCATATGTTTGGGGCAAACCCCCAGAATCAGCTGGACCACTCCCGACTAGTGGAGAGATTTTTGAAGATGAAACCCAGAGAATTCAACGGCAAGCCGTCTGATCCATTGTGGCCAGCACACTGGATAGACGAAATGGAGAGAAACTTCTTCATGATGAATATTACAGAGGAAGAGAAAGTACTATGCGCCACCTTTATGCTCAAGGGCGATGCACACCATTGGTGGAAATCCACAAAGACCTATCTACTGACCAAGCACGCCCTACTGACATGGGCTATATATAAAGAAGCCTTCTTTGAGAAATAGTTTCCATGGAGCTTCAGAGATTCAATGGAGAAGGAGTTCCTGAGTCTTTATCAGGGGACGGATGTCAGTGGATGCGTACCAACAGTGTTATGAAGAGCTGTTTTTCTTCGCACCACTGAGTATGCAAGAAGAAGAAACTAAAACCCGTAGATTTGTCAAGGGACTAAGAGGAAGCATCAGAGAACACGTTCTGGGCTTAGAATAGAGAATTTATAATGAAGCTGTCCAGATTGCTCGAGTTATAAAATCGAGCCAGAAGGAGAGTTATTTTACTCAGAACAAAGGCATCAAAAGGCCAACTGGAAACTCCTACAACGGAGGAAATGCCAGGACGTATAAGCCTTTCCGTCCTCAGAACTTTACTACTGCACCCAAGACCACTTCAGCAGTGCAACCTCAGTCAAAGTCAAATTCTGAAGTTCTGAAGTGTTTTAACTCAAGAAGCGATTACATCGGGGACGGGTATATGCTGTTACATCCGAGGATGCGGCCGCATCACCCGATGTGGTCACGGTATGATTAAAACTTTTAAAGTTATAATTACATTGAATGAGCATGTAGACTAAGTCAAGATAAATCACGGTATTGTACCTATAAATGGCGTACCCGCCAGTACTCTTCGATTCCGGAGCTACTCATTCATTTATATCTGTGTCATTTGGAAAGAAGACAAAATTACCCATCAAAACATTGGACTACAAATTACTTGTACGGTCACCGATGGGGTTAGAAGTGGAACTAGAAAAGGGTTATGGACCATGTCCAGTTCTCATTGGAGAGCGGACCTTAGATGCAACCTTGATACAACTTGAGATGGCAGACTTTGATGTCATCTTGGGAATGGACTGGTTAGCTTGGCATTCTGCAAATTTGTTATGCGCCGAAAAGAAGCTAACATTCAAAGACAAAGAAGGGGCAGAATTCAGTTTCTCGGCAATGAAGGAATTAAAAGTACTACTACAAGAACTGCTAGACAAGGGTTATATTCGACCCAGTATATCTCCATGGGGGGCACCGGTACTGTTCGTGAAAAAGAAGGATGGTAGCGTTCGATTATGTATTGACTATCGGGAGTTGAACAAGCTGGCAATCAAGAATCGATATCCACTACCCCGGATCGATGACTTGTTCGATCAGTTACAAGGAGCAAAAGTATTTTCTAAGATCGATCTTCGATCGGGCTATCATCGATTGAAGATTAAAGAAGGTGATATTCCGAAGACAACATTCAGGACCAGATATGGACATTACGAATTTTTGGTTATGTCTTTCGGATTAACTAATGCACCGGCAACGTTCATGGAACTTATGAACCGAGTTTCCCACGATATGTTGGATACGTCGGTGATAGTATTTATTGATGATATATTGGTATACTCCAAGGACAAGGAAACCCATATCAAGAACCTAAACGCAGCCCTACAGCGGTTAAGGAAAGAGAAGCTATATGCCAAATTTTCAAAGTGCGAGTTTTGGCTAAGTGAAGTCACATTCCTAGGCCATGTAGTATCCGCAGAAGGAATCAAAGTGGACCCCAGCAAAATCGAGGCTATTGTAAAGTGGGAAGCACCAAAGAGCGTCTCAGAAATTAGAAGTTTTCTGGGTCTAGCTGGTTATTACCAGAGATTCGTAGAAGATTATTCTCAGATTGCCATACCTCTCACCAGTTTGACCAAGAAAGGTGAAAAGTTTGTGTGGACTGACAAATGTGAGAAGAGCTTCCAGACATTGAAGGCCAGATTGATATCCGCCCTGATTTTGACCATTCCCGTTCCAGGATAGACATTTACTTTATACACCGATGCATCGAGACTGGGACTAGGATGTGTGCTTATGCAAGGAGAGCAAGTAATTGCTTATGCGTCAAGACAATTAGAGGTACATGAGAAAAATTATCCCACTCATGATTTGGAGCTAGCGGCAGTAGTACATGCTGTCAAGATATGGAGACATTATTTATATGGGGAGAAATTCCAGATTAAGTTGGACCATAAAAGTTTTACTTATTTATTTAACCAGAAGGAGTTGAATATAAGACAAAGAAGATGGCTGGAATTATTGAAAGACTATGATTGTGATATCCAGTATCATCCGGGAAAAGCGAACGTAGTAGCGGATCCATTAATCAGAAAAGCAATGATTAAATCTCAAGGAGAAGTTAGCACAACTGCAGCAATGTGTACCAACGGAATAGTACTCAATCACGGCAACGAGCAGTATGTGATAAATACAACGGATGAATCAGCCAACCAAGGGTTTATTCATCGGTTTTCAAATATGTTCGCGGCGTTGAAAATTATACCGGATATAGTGGACGAAGTGAAGACAGCTATCAAAGCAGATCCTTATCTGAGAACAGTACAAGAAGACATTGAAAAAGGTAGGACCAACCCTGAGTTCACCTTGGATGACGAGAAAGTACTAAAATACAAAGGAAGGATATATGTACCTGAAACAGAAAGTATGGACATTAGACAGCGACTGATGAAAGAAACCCATACCACCATTTATTCGATACATCCTGGAAGTACAAAAATGTATCATGATCTGAAGAAAGTATATTGGTGGAGGGGAATGAAAGTAGATGTGGCTAAGTTCGTGTCTCAAAGTCTAAATTGTCAGAAAGTAAAGGCTGAACGACAACGACCCACAGGACTGTTACAGCCATTACCGGAACCAGCATGGAAATGGGACTGCATCACTATGGACTTCGTCACGGGACTACCATTGACTCCTCGAGTAGTTGACGCAGTTTGGGTGATTGTGGACCGTCTGACTAAGACAGCTCGCTTCATACCTATACGACCCCAACATACACTCGAAAGGTTAGCAAAGCTGTATGTGGATAATACTGTTCAGTTACATGGTGTTCCAGAAAGCATTGTGTCCGATAGAGATCCACGATTAACTTCCAAATTTTGGGATGGATTGCAAAAGGTGATGGGTACAACATTGAAGTTCAGTACTGCATTCAACCCACAGACAGATGGACAGTCAGAGCGTACAATTCAGATTCTAGAAGATATGCTACGAGCATGTGTAATTGATTTCAAAGGATCATGGGACGAAAAATTACCATTGATCGAGTTCGCCTATAACAACAGCTATCAGGCTACCATACAGATGTCACCTTATGAAGCACTGTATGGCAGGAAGTGTCGAACTCCCTTGTTTTGGAATGAAGTGGGAGAACGTAGCATTGTTGGACCGGAATTTGTTGAAGAGACTTGTCGAGTGGTCAACATTATCAAGGAAAGGGTGAGAACAGCTCAGAACCGTCAGAAGCAATATGCAGACACTCGACGAAGAGATCTAGAGTTCGCGGTAGGTGATAAAGTATTTTTGAAAGTATCACCTATGCGAGGATTGAAGAGGTTCGGACAGAAAGGGAAGCTAAGTCCAAGATATGTCGAACCATATGAAATTCTAGCTAAACATGGAAAAGTAGCTTATCAGTTAGCACTACCACCATCTATGTCAAGTGTACATGACGTATTTCACATTTCCCTATTGAAGAAGTATGTCAAAGACCCAACGCATGTCTTGACAATGGATTTGCCGGAATTGACTGATGATTTGACGTTTGAAGTAACACCAATAGCAATCACCAGCCGAAAGGTTCAACATCTACGCAACCGAGATATCTACTATGTTAAGGTCACTAGGAAAAGTAGAGACATGGAAAAAATTACATGGGAAGAAGAAAATGCTATGAGAAAGCAATATCCTTACTTATTTGATTCAGAAGGTATGTACAATTTTGAGGACGAAATTTTTATAAGTTGGGGGGAGTTGTAAGACCCGTGTCAATCTAACCCGGTCTTACCACCTTGAACAAGGTTCACCCATCATGGTCGAGTCAAATGGACCAAGGGCGTGAAGGAGATCGAGATCCCAGGTATCAAATCGACCCAAAAACACTTGAATTAGGGAAGGGTCGCATACCCAGCTAAGCAGGGTCGGACCTCCCAAAACAAAGAGTCAGACCCTCAATTTTGAAGGGAGGGTCGGACAGCTTAAGACCCTAGGGTCGACGGGATCATCGACCCTCCCATCAACCCTCGGTTCCTGCCGAATATAGAAATTAGGAAATTTCTATATTTTTCGATTGGGATTCTTTCCAAATCTCAATGGGACTTATTTAGGATGTTCCTAGTCTATTTAAAGGACGTCCCTAAGCCACTTTCACTCTTTTCGCAACCCTAATTGAATTGAGAGAAAGAGTGGAGAAGGAAAAGAGGAAGAAGAGAGGCAAGGAAGAGAACCTAGCAAAAAGGAGAAGAGTTGCAGAGAAATATTAATCTTCTCAAGTATGGATACTAATTCCATGAGTTTCTACAGACCTTAGGATAGTTATTGGAGAGAGAGTGATCTCGGAGAAACCCAAACCATCCATCCATGGTTAGATTTTCATGGAAAACCATAGGTGGATGCATGAAAACTATTTAGATGGATTATACATGGTTTCAGACCATGGAATGGATGTAGAATGGAATATAGGAGCAAGCCATAGGACCCCAAACACGAAGAATGGATTAAAAAGTGGAAATTGGACCAAAGTGCACCAAGGGTCGCACCGGGGGTCGATGACCATCCGACCCTAGGTGTTTCTGACCATCGACCCTCACCATTCGGGAAGTCCAGAAAGAGGGGAGGGTCGATAGACACATCGACCCTAGCATCGACCCTAGCATCGACCCTCAGTTAACATAATGGTTTTTAAATTCATAATTAATTTTAATTAATTCTATCGACTTTGTTAGGTTTGCTAGCAATATAATAACATTATAACGGTGATTCTAAAGCTTGAAAAAGTATCTATTAGCAAGCTAAGGTGAGGAACCTTAATCCCAAACTAAATTAGTTAATAATAAACTGTTTTCTATTTCTTGAGTCCTATGCCATGCTTGATTCTATGCGAATATGTTTGTAATGTGCATACAGCATGCCATCTAATATTTCTATTACTTGTTCATGCATATTTATTTTATTGTTTATAACATGATGATGATGATGATGATAGGAATAGGCATGTGCTTATATGTGTGTGGTTGATGTGCTTGATGCGAGCGAGTATCAGGGGAGGTGTGATGAGGACGTCAATAAACGTAACCTTTGGCGGGTCTCAGCACTTTTGCTCTATCTCTAACTCAAGCCTTGTGCATTGGCATCGTCGTATCGCCATTACTTTAGCAGAACTATTATGTCATAGAGTATCAGGGGAGGTGGTCTCGGTCCTTGTAGTCTCTGACTCTACCGGGGGGGCCTTAGCTCTATCTCTATGGGCATTCTGAGGGATGCTGGGGTGAGGCCTTGGATACACTGTTTGGCATTAGGATTTGTTAGTTGCGAGCCCAGTTTGCAGCCCTCGCCAACAGGGGCTTACGTGTTGGTATGGCACTATATAGCAATAAACGTAACCTTTGTTATATAATGTTCATGATTGGGTGCATGTGAGTTGACGATAAACGTGATCTTCGGGTAACGTCACACACTCGTGTATAGAGGCTGAGTCAATAAACGCGACCTTTGGCTACCTAAACCTTTCTATTGCATACTGCAAACTTTAAACCGGACCAAAGATATAAATTGATTTTTGCATGCATATGTAATGTTGCATTGTTTTGGCTACTCACTGAGCCGTGATGTGTGCTCACCCCTCGACGTCGAATATTTTTAGTTGATGATGTAGGTTATACCGTTGAAGACTATATGAACGTGTCTGCGTACGGGAACATGGCAGCGATGGAAGCTGAAGCTGAAGTGGATACACACGATTCCTCTTGCGAGTGCAACTCCTGTGTATTTGATTAGATATTTTTATAGGTTTCTTTCATTGGATGTATAAAGAAATGTATTTGGTATTTAAATATTTATGTCTCAGTTGAAAACAGAATAATTTGCTATTAAATTAAATGATATCATCTTAGTTTCTCAGTTCATGTTATTATAAGACTTCCGCTATTGTGTATTTACTCTGATTATGATTACGAATGTGTGTGAGTTTAGATAACGCGGGGATAGCCTATTTGAGATCCTGGTTGAACCGTTGGTTTGCTAGCGGTTCATCACACCATTCTGAACAGTGTGGAATTGGGGTGTGACACAGATAGTGGTGGGATCAGGTTACAACATCTTCTTAATGCTCAGTGATGACAGATCAGTGTGTGACGGATCTCACTCTGAGTCTCTACGTCACCCAGGAGTATAGCTTTATCTTCTTTTACAGGTACTCTTGTTTTTGGTATATGGCCATGGTTCTCCTATCTTTGTTGGATTTGGCTCGAGATCTTTCCTTCACCTCTGCAGGGATTGAGGCGTTACTAGTCATTTTCCTTCTTCCTCTATCAAACATCGAGTTTCACATCTTGTGAGTACCAACTCGGTATTTCAACTTTCTACTTTACAGATGCTTCCTTCTTGTTATTGTATTATCCGACTTATAGATTGTACCATACATTATTTGTTTATCAGGATACATTTATATTCTCTTTTTCTTCTATCTATATATACATATGGTTCCACCTTTAATTATGTGTATTATTGTCTTGTTTAAGTTCTGTCTCAACCAATACAGGTGCTTATGGTGTGTTTGTATTAAAGCTTTTAAATTTAACCTAACTCAGTTCATGACTCTTGTAGAAGTATTCAAGTTTGATGGGCAAGGCCTGAGAGTTCTGATACCAAGTTGTCACATACCTTCCACAAAAATAATCAGAGATAAATAACAAATAAACGAAAGTCTTATAGATAATGAACTGAGTGTCTAACAATGATTATTTAAGACATAAAGGTAAATAATCCATTACATGTTTCAATAACCAAATATAGCTAAACTAATAAAAAAATGCACTCGTTGCACTCGCATGAAGGATGATGCATCTTCAACAGTTTCTACATCCATGGCCGCAACGTGTCCGTACATCGACGCATTCACATAATCTTCAACAGTAGGACCTGCATCATCAACTAAAATATTCGATGTCGAAAGGTGAGCACACGTCACGGCTCAGTAAGTAAAACAAAACAATGCAACAAACATATGCATGCATTTAATTCAATATCTTTGTTCTGGTTTTTAAGTTTGCAATATGCTATAGAAAGGTTTGGTGGCCCCCACACCTTTATACACAAGTTTGTGAATCCACTCAATGGATCAAACACCATTGTCGTCCCACATGCACCCACCATGGAATAGAGATAGAGCTAAAGTGTCAGAATCACACACCGCCAACACTTCCCCTGATGCTCTACCCAACCAACACATAAGTCCCTATTGGGGAGCGCTTGCAAACGGGACTCGCAACTAACTAATCCTAAATGTCATCCAGTGTATCGAAGGCCTCACCCCAGCATCCCTCAATATGTCCATAGAGATAGAGCTAAGGCCCCCTGGTAGAGTCAGAGACTACACGGTCTAAGACCACCTCCCCTGATGCCCTATGTCGTAATAGTTCTGCTAAGATAATGACGATACAACGATGTTAGTGGGAAAGACTTGAGTAGAGATAGAGCTAGAGTCTGATGACCAAGTCAGAGACCATAATGCCACATCCTTTCCCTAATGCTCCACTCACATCAAGCACACTAACCGCACACACATAATCACATGCCTATTCCTATCATCATCATCATCATATTACAAATAGACAGAAATAAATACACATGAGCAGTAATAGCAGGAATATTGGATGACATGTGAGATGCATATTACAGGCATACAAGTATAGAATCAATTATGGCATTGTACACAATAAAGTTAACAGTTTGTTATTATGCAATTAGTTTAGGTCTTGTTCCCTCACCTATTAGCAAAACTCGATCTCCTTTCAATCCTTGTAATTCTCTTTGAATCAATTTAATAACCTAAAAGTTATATGAATTTAAGTTAGGGTTCATATGTAACATTTACAATAGTCAAAAATCAAAACAGAGCACTGATAGGTGTCTGATTGGTCCTATGGTCCCATACTGTGTCGACCTTACTGCCTACGGTTGATACCCTATGGTCGCACCATATGCGACCATACCTATGACCATATGATTTCTGAATTTTTATCGAATGTCTATGGTCGATCCTCTGGTCATGCTATGATCGACCGTAGCTGCGACTTTAAGATTTCTGATCACAGACTACATTCAATCCGAATACTTCCTCTTGGATCTTTAATAGGGTCCTCCCTAATAATCATTCTAAGACTAAATTTCTTAGTTTTACCAATTAATCACTTTAACCCATTCTCCATGATTACCCTTTGAGACTCGCTTAGCAAATCACATGGTTGAATCCTTATGTTGGTTTTGGTATCTCAATTTACATTAGAAACTCTGAGTCTTAGTGTTCTAAGGCTACAGAGACAAGGATCATACCTTACTTGTTGTAGAGAGTCTGTAGCTTCTCTCAGTCTCCTCCTTAGTCTTTTCTTCTTCTACTTCTCTTCCTTCTCTTTCCTTCTCTTTCTCTAGGGTTTGTTAATGTTCCAAAAGAGTGAAAAAGGGTTGAGGTACGTCCTCTATATAGAGAAAAGCTCTCTATATAGAGTTCTCTAATAATAGGAAAGAAATCCTCCTCAAATTAGGAAAGTTTCCATCTCGGAGTCTGATCTGGGGTCTCACGGTTGATGGCCTACGGTCGCAGAATCCGTCAACCATAGGGTCGAAAACATCGACTGTAGGGTCCTGAATCAGTGACCTTTGTTTCTTACCTTGTAGTCGACCATACCTACCCAGGTATTCGACCATACGCATACTTTTGAGTATTTTTAACTCTATTCATACCTGATTTTGTGATCCATCTTCACATGGTCGGTCCACTTAATCCAACAATGATGGGAAGACCTTACACAACATGGTTAGACCAAGTTAGTGGAGTGCAGGTCTTAAAACCAATAGTGAGTAGGTGGGTGCCACAAATTAATATCATAATAATAGAAAGATTCTAATTTTTGCACCTCTTGGGGTTTGATCCCATGACATTGAGACAGTAATTGCCTAAATAAAATTAAAAACTTTAACATTAGACCACAGAACAACTAAATACTAACATTATAATAATTAAATTTACTTGGATATAAGACATCCATTTCAAGCAATAACCTTTAATAGGAGTAATTTATTTAAATACCACCATTGTATCATGAAACACAACTATTTGTAATTAAATTTTCATATTCTACAAGAACCTACAACATCAATGGTTATGTCATTGCGATAATTATTTACCTTATGATGAAATGGGTAAAATTTACCAAAATGCCCTTCTTTACTCTATGGGCTTCTTCCACCTATTACAACACGGTAAGAAGTGAATCATTAAACATCCTAGCTAACTAGGGGTGTTACAATCCTCTCCCCTTAAAATAATTTCGTCCTCAAAATTTGATCATACCTGAACACTCACTAATATCCACAAAAATAAATCTTCAAAAATTCCTCAGTCATTTATACCTGAGATCAATATAGTACCTCTGTTCTAAGCTCACATTTACACTAGAGTATTAGTTCTTAAATTTAAGCTATTACTTGTCACCACTTTTTAGTTCATGCTTTCACCTTGCATAGCTTATATGTTGGGTGGTACACCGAGCTCACCAGTTCAAGCTATGGGGTTTGCCTACGTGCACCCCCCCTTTTTCTCTAGCTTAAACTTAACAAGTTCATTATTTCCCATTCATATATGTCCATATCACTACTGATCATTTATTAAACTTATAACAATCCATTTCTGTTCCTAACTTGTTTGAGCCAAGCTTTTAATCCATAACAAAATTTCTTATAGTACTTGGATAATTTTACAACATAGGTACCTTATATTAAAGAAATTTCCTACATGTGTACTTCTAATTAAATCACTTGCTTTTGTCCCAACAACTCATAAAACATAGCCATTTAACACATAAAGAAAACCAGCATCTCATACTTCCACATAGAAATCAATCCATATCCTAAAAGATAACCTTAACGGTTCATACCCACTGTCTTTATGTACAAATAGATATAGTTCTAAACTTTAGTCTCAAACTAGTCCATATATCAATATCTATCCATCTCTTAAGATAACTTAGTCACTATGTCATATTATAGGGAACAATCCACAAAATTAATATCTCATCATCTCATAGGAAAAATTCAATAACTAAGCCTTACTATAGAAATCAGCCCATAAGTAAGAGATGGTCACAACAAGCTTACAATCATAATGCTCAATTGCTATAGGGATTAATGGCTACCACATGAGCCCTCGACTCCGAATTATTTACATATCCTTAATCACAACATTATCAACAACATGGTACTATGAATCAGATATCAAAACCATATATTATCACACAGCCTTATCATTAGAAGTCATAGTCAAATTTATCACGTCACACTTTGAATAACATCTCACCTTTTTATACTTGGAAACCAGTAGCGGCTCATTATTTCTCAATCTAGTCCTACTTCAATTCATCCTTCTTTCTTCAGTCTATTTTCCTATTAATCCTTGACACTTCCTTACTTTCCCATTTTATATCAAATGTTCTCATAGTTTTAGCCACAAATCCATTCCGTTCTGATCCATTTATCTCATTTTTTTGGTCATAACCTTTTATTTCAGTTTAGCTTATATAAGAAATCAATTTCCTTTCAAAACCTGACATTTCCAATGCTTTTAGTTCATAACAAATGTTCTTATAGCTTCTTCATCAATTAATATGGATTTGTATTAACAGAAAGCCTTCTTACATGAGTACCATGTCTTCAGACTCTAAAGCAGTTCATATAATGACTTCTTCCAACACAGAAAGAAATTCAACATTTCATTTTATGTCATAGTAAATAGTCGTACGACCTAATCGTTCAAATTTCTCCACATGGCAATTATGTTCCAATTTCAATAAATATTGGAGCTTATTTCATAAACAACTCATCTACATAGGTAACGTTCTAATCACAAATCATCACAATGAAATATCATACTTCTTTTTTTTTCCTTCTTTTTTTTAACAACATGTCATAGCCCATTTAAACTCATAGTCCATAACACTGCTTACATCACTACTCATTAACCAAGGTATAGGTTCATAGATTAATAAAAAGAAATTTCCTCAATAGCAAGGATCATAGAACTTTGCATACATGGGATCACATTGAGGTAATCTCTTACTACCTCTAACTATTCTATCTTGGGTTTTCTTTGGCTACTTCTACCACTGAGACTAAGTAACCTTGACATCCATAAGTAAGTAGTCTTTGCCTTAATTACTAATATTAAGGGGATTGCAGTCATTACTTTACTTCTCACAGCTGAATACTTAAACGTTGAATTTTATTGAGGTCTAAGGATCACCTCTTCCTCAAAACATAGAATATTGATCTGATTATTATTAGCCGATATTGCTAGATCTGGTTTTTAAACCTTGGATCTGATTCCAATATCTCAATGAAGGTATTTTTCTTGGCTTTAGTCTCTGAATGGACCATTCTAATAAATTATGAAAGGCTTGGGTCCTTTATCTTAATTTTTTTAAGAAAATTAAAATCATTTTTAGAATTTTTTAATAACGATAAGATCTGATTATTATTATGTTTACTCATTTCACATCATTCATCAAATCTCGGTTCTTCACCAATTCTGATTCAACACTCAACTAGGTTCTTGAGTATGTACCAGTGGTGGTGAAAGGAGATCATAACCAGGGAGTCATGATCAATGATCCCACAATGGTTATCCTATTTGATTTGATTCAAAAGGGAACTAAGAAAGTGAGGAATCGTTACCAAAATGGCTCTTGTCAATGGTGCTATCAAAGCTGGCCTCCAATGGTAGCCAAGTTCCTTTCTCTCTCCTTTCTTCTTATTCCTTCTCTAAATGTTTCAAAGCTCTCCTCCCCTTTCTCTTTCTCATTTTTGTCTAATTAAATAGAGTGAGGATGGAGTATGGACTATTCCATACTCAATCCACATTTGGTAAGTTAGAGGATTTCCCTCCTTCCTTTCCAATCTAAAAATGAACCTGGTCATTTTTCAACTAATTGGATAATGGTTCAATCCACAAGAGGGTCCCATACTGGGTTCATCACTAAACCAAATTTGGTGATGAGGTACGGTAGGAGGTCGTGTGATAGGTTACACATCGCACCCTCTTGGTGTCCCACCGGACCCCTCTTGTAAACTCTGTTTAATTGTTTAAGTGCAAGGGTTGAGTTGGGTTACCTCCGTTGGGTTCTGTGGTCTTGTTCATGTTGGTTTGAACCGTTCATCATGGTAAGACCTATTACAAAGCCAAAATTTCAAGTTAGGACTGAAATTTTGGATACAGATCTTATAACTCCACCCCCTTACAAGAAAATTTGTCCTTAAAATTTAGACGTACCTATATCATTGAACAAATGCGGGTACCGCTCCTGCATATCATCTTCTTTCTCCTGCGAAGCTTCTTCTTCATTATGGCTCTTCCATAAGACTTTGAGAAAAGGAATGCTTCGATTTCTGAGTTCTTGGACCTTTCGATCAACAACAGCCGACGGTTTCACCTCATAAGACAAATATACTTTTAGTTGTGGCGGTTCGGTGGTTAATACGTGTGCTGGATCTCTGATATATTTCTTCAAAATAGATACGTGAAACACATTGTAGACACCTGATAGTGCTGAAGGTAGTGCCAATTGGTATGCTTTGGTTCTGCTCCTCCATAATTTCATAGGGTCCAACATACCAAGGACTTAGATTTCCCTTCTTACCAAATCGCTTCACCACTCTGAAAGGAGAAACCTTCAAGAATACTTTGTCAACGACTTTGAACTCCAAATCCTTTCATTTTGTGTCAACATAACTCTATATCTATCTTGGGCAGCTTTAATTCTTTCCCGGATTAAGTCAACCTTCTCCTTCCCACAGGTTTCATGAATAATGTCGGGTCCCAATATTATTTTCTTGTGAACTTCATTCTAGTATAATGGGGTTCTGCATTTCCTTCCATATAATGCCTCGTATGAAGCCATGCTGATTGTAGCTTGGTAACTGTTGTTGTAGGTGAACTCCATGAGTGCTAGATTTTCATCCCATTTGGATTTGAAATCCAAGGTACATGCCCTAGCCATATCTTTTAGTCTTTGATTTTTTCTTTCTGATTAGCCATCAGTTTACAGGTGATATGCGGTACTGAATTTCAATTGAGTACTCATCGCACTCTATAATCCTTCCCAGAAGTGCGAGGTGAATCGAGGGTCTTGATCCGATACTATACTAGCTAGTACTCCATGTAACCTGACAATATTGTCTATGTATAATCTTGCCAAGCGGTCCATAGAATATTATAGGCGAATAGCAATGAAACTTATAGTCTTTGTAAAACAATCGCCGATTACCCAGACAGCATCTACTGCTCGAGCTATTAAGAGAAAACCTGTGACAAAGTCCATTGTTACGTAATCCCATTTTCATTCAGGGATAGGCAATGGTTGTAACTTTCCTGCTGGTCTCTGATAGTCAACCTTGACTTGTTGGCAGGTCAAACATTCATAAATAAATCTGGCCACATCGGCCTCCATTCCACTCCACCGAAAGTTCTTCTTCAAATCTTGGTACATCTTCATACTACTAGGATGCATGGTATAAGGAGTAGTATGAGCATCCATCATGATGGTTTCTTTAATGTTCTCTTCGCTTTTGGGAATGCACACCCTTCCCCGAAAGTAGAGTAATCCATCGTCTCCCTTAGAGAAGTCAGGGACTGGGTTACGCTTCTTCAATTCATCATAAATCTTCTACAAATATAAATCCTTCTGTAATTTTTCTTTTATGTTTTCTGACAGAGTCCGCTTGATGCTTAATGCACTAAAAAGGGTCGAGGTGGATGTGACAAACTTTTCAAGCAAGGCTTATATGGTTAACTCATCAAGTGTTGTTGAGTGTTACTTTGTTACCACATGTGCTGCCATGTATGCATCATCATCCTCCCCTTGTAGTGCATCTTTCTTTGAGTAAACAATCGTCCTGCTTAAGGAATCGGCCACTACATTGGCCTTCTTGGGGTGGTACTATATGTCTATTTTGTAATCCTTTAGTAGCTCCAACCACCATCATTGCCTCATGTTCAACTCCTTTTGATTGAATAAATAAACCAAGCTCTTGTGGTCTGACATGATCTTGAAAGTAGCACCAAACAGATAGTATCTCCATATCTTTAGTGCGAAGACTACCGTTGCCAATTCTAGGTCATGAATAGGGTAGTTCTTCTCATGCTCTTTCAGTTGTCGAGATGTATAAGCAATGACTTGATCATGTTGCATTAACACGCATCCCAGTCCTATGTTGTATGCATCGGTATACATAGTGTACCTATTATTTCCACTAGGTATAGTCAGCACTAGGGCCGTCATGAGCTTCTGCTTCAAGGTTTGGAAGCTTGCCTCTAGTTTTGCAGTACATTTAAACTTCTATCCCTTTTTTGTGTGTTAGGTTAGTGACACAATGATTTGTGAGTAGTCTTGTATGAATCGTTGATAATATCTAGCTAGACCCAGGAAACTTCTTACCTTTGTGACTGTTTTTGGGGTTTTTCATTCCAATACTGCTTGGACTTTACTTGGGTCTACAACTATTCCTTCCCCAAAAATGACATGTCCGAGGAATGCCACTTGCCTTAACCAAAACTCACACTTCTTAAATTTGGCATACAACTTCTCTTCCTTAGTTGTTGCAAAACCTTTCTCAGGTATTCTCCATGTTCTACAGGAGAGTGAGAATACACAAGGATGTCATCGATGAATACTATAACGACTGGTCTAGAAAGTCATGGAATACCTTGTTCATCAATTCCATGAATGATGTAAGAGCGTTTCTTAATCCAAACGACATGATCCTGAACTCATAATGGCCGTAGCGGGTCCTGAAGGCAGTCTTCAGGATATCAGCTTTTCTGATCTTTAATTGGTGATAACCTGATCGCAAGTCGATCATTGAAAATTCCAAGGCTACTTGCAGTTGATCGAATAATTCATTGATCCTGGGTAAAGGGTATCGATTCTTGACTGTGAGTTTATTCAATTCTTTATAGTCAATAAACGGTCTGACACTTCCGTCCTTCTTCTTGATGAATAAGACTAGCACTCCCCATGGTGAAATACTTGACCTTATAAAGCCTTTATCTAGCAATTCTTGTAATTGAACCTTGAGTTCTTTTAGTTTTACAGGTGCCATCTTATAAGGTGCTTTGGATACAGGTGTCTATCCTGGGAGCAAATCAATTTTAATCTTTGTTGAGGCTTTAGTTCAAAGTTTATTTTACTTGTATGTATTTTCTTTTCTTTTGGTTCGTCGAGTAATAGTTCGGGCTGTGAACTATACTCTATTTTGCACAAACATCAATTTGTAATGAGAATTGAGATGCTTGAACACTTAATGCATTATGGTTTTTTTTATAATTTATGCTACTATCTCAATCAACAAGTGCTTATTTTTTGTTTTCTTATAACCTTTTATTTAACCCTAACTGGTTTTGGTTCGATTTACTTTGATTGCAGTTGTGTATGTATGCAGAATGAACTGCTCTAATACCACCTTTTGTCACACCCTAGAACCTTGGCGTTTTGGTATGACCATGGTTTCCTCATTGTACAAGTGCTACCATACCAAGATCCATTCACAGTCCATAACATAATACAACTCTTCCGTTAATCACAGCATAGATTACGAGATATTCAGACAGCAAATCAAATAATAGCAGAATCAAATACTAAGAACCATCAAACCAAGTCTATTCGTATTAAATAACTGCAATAAAGGTTATCTGTCTTAAAACCAAGACATAACTAACATAATACCAAGTACTGAATAATTAAATAAAACTCACGGGTCAAACAACCCTCAGAATAAACAAATAAAGAAAATTGTATTTTGTCCTAAGTAAACACTACTACTAGAATCTTCTCTCTCAGACAGAGAAGTCTTCTGTTCTTCAGAATCATTGTCTTTTAACTGTAAAGAAAATTATCACATTTACATGAAGAATCATGTGAATCATCTTTAGGTTCTTCATCTTCAATCATATCATTATCAACCAAATAATCTGTATAAGAATCTGAAAAAAATATACGTATAAAAGGGTGAGCAAACTACACGCTCAGTGAGAAATTAGCACACTTAAGCACACAATGCATGATATATTATTAAGGTTTAAATGATCTATGAATAAGCATGCACAAGTCACGTCATACCTAAATCCAAGTAATGAACATGGAAGCATGGGTGAGACGAATGCAACACACTTGGCTCCTCACCTCATGTGACACATTACCCAAAGAATGAAGAATACAACCTAAGTATACCAACCTAGCATTGTACTAGCATCCCCCTTCATAGGCTTCATCCTAGCATCTTATTCTATGCCTCAACCACTTCACTGGGTACTTACTACCCCATCCTTGACAGTTAAGCACATAGAATAGACTCATTCTTAGCTCTCACTTGAACCACTAAAGGCTGGCTCCCAACCCTATTGGTTTCCCTGCTCCAACTGCGAAAGGGGCATACCCAAAGTTATTCCACAATAAGCCTATGCTAATACTTAAACCCCTATTGGCAAGGCTTGCCTATCACGGGATATTAAAACCTAAACCAAAAAATATTACCAATGCAAATTCCCATATCCTAGCTTAATGGACCAAGATAAATCGTCCCATTCTAGCTATCCAGATCTACTAGGATACAAGTGAATGGTAAACAATCATGTTATCAAACATCCACATGTTATCAAACATTTTCATAATTAACCAATCTAATATAGAGTTATAATATGCAAAATACATAAATAGATATCACAGGTATTGGATGGCATGTTATCACATAGTAATCCAAACATGTAACAAACACATACACACAATGACAAGAAAATAAAACATGTACTAATCCCTCACCTAAATTTGGTGAGCTAATTTTTACTCTAATACAGACAGAGTCCCTTTCCTTGTGTTCTTACATTGGCTTACCTATTACAATTAAGGTATAAATGTTACTTATGATTGTTTATTCTCGCTTCTATTAGGTCTAAGGTATCCTCATTAGTTTTAGGAACATGTCCTATGGTCACTTGGTTTAGTCTCAAAGTCCATGGTTGAAAACACAACCAAAATAGGCTTGATGTAATGAGGTGGTCGATTGAGGTGGTTGATTAGCTATGGTGGTCAATCATCTCTGTTTTGTCATCTGCCTAGGTAATTTTAGCCTAGATGAGTTCCAGAGGCTTGCACCTTTGTAGGATAACTTCTATAGATATTTTATGAGGGGTTTCAGTCATTGGTTAGGATAGAACCTATTCCCATAGATTATGTGCAAGTATGATTCATGATAGAAAATATCATCTTTGCAACTACACGTACCTATACACTTGGGAACGCATTCTACTCAATCCAATCCTTCCAACATGTTTATTATGTTATTCTTGAAGTGTGGGATGATTAACATAGTCCAAATAGTCAATTAGGGTGAAAAATACCAAGAATACAACTCATTGTAAGCCATGCGATCAATCATAGCAGAAGCGGTCAATCAACTTACTTTAGTCAACCACCTTGGTCGATCGCCTCGTACCTGAGAGCTCGAACTAATCCAATTTCAGTCCTTTCTCTTAGGCATGGGGTCCAAGGCTTTTCCAAAGGGTTTGTAAATATTTAAACAATATTGATCGACATATTCCAAGCAGGATAAAATGTTTTAAATCATCCTAAAGTCTTATATTGAACACTCACACCAGTTTATTCATTATCGGCATTATAGCACAATTCTACTATCCATTAATGGATTCTTCTGGAATCATGTTCCAATGTGATCAGAGGTTGGGTTTACCTCATAAGATCATCAACGGTTCAGTTTAAATCAAATATAAATAGTTTTTAGGCTTACCTCAATGCTTATGCTATCACAGTTGTAGAGAGAAGCTTGAGGGAGGTCCTTCAATGGTTGTTGTTATTCTTCTTCTTCTTTTAACTTGCTCCAATTCACTTTTCTACCTCTCTCTAAATGTGTCAGAGGTTCTAATGTTCTCAATTAGGATTCGTAGAGAGTTTTTATTAAGGAGTTTATACAAGAGTTAGTGTTGCACTGTAATTTTTCTCTTGAGAGTCTTAGTCTTGGTATGAGTGTAATGAAGGAGGCCTGAAGGTTGTCAATTGGCACTCTAATACATTTAAAAGTAGGTCCCACATGTCTTAGGATGATCATGGGTGGTTAAGAACCAATTAGAACCAATTAGAACCAAGCCCAACTAAAATAGACTTAGACTGGCCTAATTCTGGGTCCTAGCAGTCGATCAAATAGGGGTGGTCGATCAACTCAATTTGGTTGACCTCCTTGGTTGAGCGCCTACTTTGAATTGATTTAGAATGGCCAGGTCCTGGTTAGTTCAACTAATTCATTCCACACAGAGCTTCTACACTAATAGAAAAAAGGTTTTAACTTTTACTTAGAGTTCCATACACTCTATAGATGATATGGATGCTAGGCTAGTGTCGGCAAGAGAACCTATTAAGTCACACCCTAATTCTGGATGAACCAAATGTGTGATGAACCATCATAAGAACCAATGGCATAAGCCAGGATGTCATAGGACTGTACCAACAATCCAAACCAACTACATTCTACATTACAATCCGAGATAATAAAATAAATAACGAAAGTCTTTATTAATAATGAACTGAGTATCTAATGTGATAATTAATTACTAAACTAGTTATCTCTAAATAACCAGAACATAACTAAACATCTATTACAAGTTCCATAATCCAAATATGAAATTAAATCTAAGCATAAAGGCACTACAAATACTTGCACGAAGAATCATGCTCGTCCTCTACCACTTACACATCCATAGCCGCCATGTGTCCATACGACAGAGCATTCATATAATCCTCCATAGTAGTGCATGCATCATCAACTAAAAATATACGATATCGAGGGGTGAGCATACAACATGTCTCAATGGGTAAACAAAACAATGCACAAACAAATGCATGCATTCAATTCATATCTTTGGTCTGGTTTACAATATGCTATGGTAAGGATAGGTGGCCATCAGACCTCCATGTATGAAAGTGTGAACACGCCCAATGGATCACACACCACTGTCGCCCCACATCACCCATTATAGAATAAAGATAGAGCTAGAGTTTTTAGATCATACACCACCAGAACCCTCTTGATACCCTACCTCATACCAATATGTATGCCCCCACTGGCGAGGGCTTACAAACTCGATTCATGTCTAACCAATTCTAGATGTCATCAAAGGTTTGTATCCAAGGCCTTATCTTAACATCCCTTAATACACCCATAGAGATAGAGCTAAGGCTCGTTGGCAGAGCTTACGGCCACACATTGCGTATACCTCTACGCCATACTAGTTTCACTAAGGTAATAGCAATACGACGATATCAATGTGAAGAACAGAATAGAAATAGTACTAGAGCCTAACGGATCACATACTGCTATACTTCCCCTAATACTCTACCCAATCCAACACATCGACCACATACATAAGCACATGCCTATTTTTATCATTATCATCATATCAAATAAGAACAATAATAAAATATACATGAATAGATATATATATAACTTATATTAAATGACATGTGAGATGTACAAATAATCATACAAGCATGGCATCATATTAGTTTGACAGAAAAGTAAAGGTAGTTTGTTATTAGCTTATTAGTTTAGGTTTTGTTTCCTCACTTGTAAACGATGTTTGTTCCTATTCCAATCTTTGGAATTTACTTTGAACTAATTGAAAACATAAACAATTCATGAATTTAGATTAGGTTTTATTTGATAAAGTTATAGTAGTCAAAATCTAAAATAGGTCTTTCAATTGTTGACTGGTAGACTCTGTGATTTCTGTTAGATGTCTACCATACATTGTGTAGTTGACTCTATGGTCATGCGTCATGCGACCACTGATGCAACCGCATAAATCTTGGGACACACCCCAAATGTCTGTGGTCGACTCACTAGTCGCACCATATAGTCACCCAGTGAAGCGACCACACAACCTTCTGGTCATGTTTATATATTCATTCCAAACTTCCTTTGAGTCAACTCCTTGGCCTAACAATGGAGTTTATCCTAGGGTCATTCTATGGCCTTTAATAATTGGTTTCCAATTAACCATTAACACTAACCTATTGTCCATGATTTTCCTTTAGGTTGCTTAGAAGATCTCATGACTTTAGTTACAATATTGGATTCAATTCACTAACATAATAATGGGAGATCTATTCTACCCAACATAACATCTACAGAGATAGGTCTCTTACCTTAGGTTCCTTGCCGTAAAGAGATGGAAACCATCGGTAAGCTTCTTTGCAAAATCCTTCTCCAAGCTTTCTCCCTCTCCAAGTGTTATTCTCCTTCTTCTCCTCTCTTGCTTTTAGTTCTAGGGTTTGGGAATAAGCAAAAAGAGTAAAAGAGAGTAGAGGAATGTCCTTTATATAGAGAGAAAATTTTCATATAGAGTCCTCTCTCAATTAAAAAAAGACCTCAAATTAGGAAAGTTTCCTAAACACGGAGTCGATTCTGGGCTTGACCGGTCGACTCTATGGTCGCAATATTCATTGACCACACAAATTAAAACAGTCGACCGATCAACCTGTTAGTTGACTGCTTTGACTGGTCTAATTACTAAATTGACTAGTCGACCACACAAACCCTAACAATCAACCACACAACTGAATTTGACTGTTTTTGCTTACCTGGTCTTGTGGTTCTTTTATACGATTGGTTCATTTGAGCTGGTTATGATGGGAAGACCTGGCACAACACGGTTTAACTGGGTTAGTGGAGTGCGGGTCTAACATATTATGTGAAAAAAAATTCAAATTAATCCATATTTTTAGGTGCAGGTTTCACAATTAATGATGCTCGACCACTATTATTCTTAACATTCATTCCAACCTAAAGGAGGAGGAAGATGGACTTACCTCCAAGGATCAAAGCTAGGGCTTGAGTTCCTTAGCTTCAAGCTTTTCCCTTCCACTATCTTTTAGTCACCCATGGTCTCAAAAAAAGAGAAAAGGAGGTGTTGCCCTCCCTTTTATAGAAATCAAGGAGAGAGAAAGTGTCTGGTATTAGTTCAACCGGCTGAACTCAACGGGAGATCGATCCTCCGTATGATCTACCGGTTGGGCCAAAAAATATCCTATGGACCATCTCTTTGGCCCGAATGCTTTGGAATGTGTATCCTTTCTACCCAATACCAAACATAAGCAGTGAAGACTCACCTAAGGTTCGAATACCATCATCAGGTCCTCATCAATTGCTTTATCAGTCGTTGTGTTGAGACTTGGCACAGGAGGAATCCGGGTTAGTAAAGGGATTTCTAGTGCAGGTCCCATAGCTTGTATCTTGTTGAGTTGAGATGAGAGTGATGATTGGGCATACCGTACATGCCTAAAGTTGTTCTTCATAGAGTGCTCAAATTGCCTCTAGTAATACCGAATGCCACGTACATCAGCCAGTAGGATGTTTGTGTCAATAGGAGGCTGAGATGAACCTGCTTGATCTCTACTTTCATCCTTAATACCCAGTCATGCTTCATTCTCTTCTTCATTCTCAAATTCTTCATTTGATAACGTTCCAAGAGGAGGACGAGCCTCTAACTCATCATTAGACAACACTACATTATCAAGATACAATGTAGAGTTGGCATACCAGTCAAAAGAAGATACTACTGTCTCTTCATATGCATCAAAATCTTGTATATCGATTCCCAAAAGTGAAAATAGGTGAGTGAGTAGCTTACCGTAAAGAAGATTTGAAGGTCTAGAGCCCTTTGAAGCCACAATCATGGTCCCGCATAAGGATGTAGGGTAAACAAACTGATACCCTGGTCACAAGCCTATAAACCAGGAATGGGCCAAATAAAGATAACGCACTGTAATGACCACCTTGGGGTAAGATGTTGTGCTGCACAATTCTACCATACACTCGGGGTAAGGGACAATAGTTAACAATTTTATGACACTTACCGGCAGGAGAATCTGACTTGCAATCTCTAACTGCATAACTTTAGTTAAGGAGTCCCTATCCTTAAGACCCCAATATGCTATGTCTCCACCCATAGAGATACCAAACATTTCAACCAAATGTCTAGTGTCAAAAGAGATATCTCTACCTAATGCCTGGATAGAAATGTGAAGTTTTACAGCAACATCATCATCATTCAAACCATTTATCACACGTAACTTGCAATAGAAAAGTCATACCAAGTTAAGCCTCATGGTGATGCAATTTCTAATATGGGAGACCATCCCATAGCATCGAAGGTGGCTCTGACGTTAAACCATTCCCACTTGTCGAACAACATACATCGACCTGATTTGACCAGTTTTCTTTCAAACTTTGAAATGTTTGCTGAGCTTCAAAAGAAACAAACCAAATTTCATCAAATGCCAGCAGGTTACTATGCCGTGGTCGGCTCATGGTAGTTTTACTTGGACGAGAAGGCCTACATTATCAGTAAACATCCATAGTATAGCTTAGAGCAGACATTGTTCAAAGAGCAAGCTTAACAAAGCTAAATATAAGATGATAGAACCTCGGGTTTCGTAGTATTTGAAAAAATTTTGAGTTGCTTGCGAAAATGGATGGACAAAAAGCTCCAAGAATTAACTCAAGGGAAAACCTACATCATCTTTCGAACCCTAGAAACTGAATTCCAATGGAAGAGGAGAGGAAACATACCTGGAATCCATGCCAATGGAAGTTGGTAAAGAAATTTTTGAAAGGAAGAAGTACCCGAAGGTGAGAACAAGGTTTTTGGAGGTGAAAATGAAACTCCATGCTGCTTAGAGCAAATGTTGTAAGGAGAAATGAGGGAAAGAATCACATTTTAATTTCTAGTTGGTAGAAAATTCCCCAACTGGTCGTGAAACCGAGTAAAGTAAAGTCTGAAGTAACGACCGACGCATCATCCAACTAAAGGTTGACATTCTGGAAGAATCTAGATGGAAGGTCGGACCCAACCTCTTTTCCTTTCATTTGGAACCGTGAGAGAGTGAGAGTAAAAGAAGAAGAGTAGAGAAGAACTCCAAGTCCTCAAATCCTTGAGTGGATTGTCATTGGTGGTAAGCCATTGTCTTCCCCTCTCTTTCTTTTGTGGTTGAATGTTAAGACCATTAATGGTGAACCACCATTAAACCTAAAAGTTAGGTTTTCTCTACCCCTCCATGAATGGAGTCAATGGAACCATAAATGGTTCTCATTAAATGTATAAATGGTGAGAATAAGTTTCCCTCAACTAAAATGGATATCTTGAAATGGGAATCAAATCTCCATTAATGGAGACCAAGCTTGACCTAGAAAACATAGGTTATCATCCCCTCCATGAATAGAGACATCAATGGGGTCTAAACAACTCCCATTGCGTATAAATATGATGGGAGAATGTTTCCTACTGAAGGAAACCATGTGGGAAAGACATTCCCCAAAGAAGTAAACCTTCTTTGGTTCGTGCTTGGCTTTTGGGTCTGAACTGGTAGCACGTATCAATGGAACGTTCCACCGATGGACCTAAACTGAGGCTCTACCTAGGTAAAATACCTTAGCTAAATGACCAATTGGACCCATGTAACTGGTGTCATAGAACCAAAGGCACTAAACCGATGTCATGGAACTAGTGGCAAAGAACTGGTGTCATAGAACCGTCGTACGAACCGACAGCACAAACCTACGGCATCCCAAGGCACAAACCTGAGGTAGTGCCAGATGATACACCACTTGGCAAAACCTCCGAAAAACCTTCTGGAATCCCCACTACTATAAATAGTATATGAAGTAGATGACCAACCAGATGATCAATTATCCGATCTATCTTCCGGTTCATTATACATATGAAATGACTAAGTATTAATAGGCTTTATGTACGAATGGAACGCTTAACCACTTCTATCTTTTGATTCAGTCTGTATTGACTTTTAAGCCTAGAAATGGTTAGGAAGATTATCCTTTCGATTCCTGACTTATCTTGGGACCCATGTATAGACACTAAGACTTGTCTGTACTGGTTTAAAAGATGATTACCAAACTAATGAAGCTTATTTAACTAATTAGGTAAAACACCGCGGGTAGTGGACGAAGCCTTCTGTCAGCTTCAAGGTTCAACAGCACCTTTGGTGTTTACAAGTGAGGGGTTGGGTCACATAAAGTTTGAGTATGTGCTTGTTGTGTGTATATTGTTGTTTTTCTTTTATAACATGTCATCCAATGAATTGTAAATAACTATTCATGAATTTGCATGTAACTATAAATATGTATGTTGATGGTTGTTGTTACCTTGGTAGAAACATGGTGAACCATGGGAGTGGGAATTTTGGGTTCTCTATAAGGGGTAGTTGTTGATGACATTGTGTGTATAACCATGTATAATGGTGCGTGTGATGTATAGGAGTACGGCCATGTGTACCATGTTGGTGTGCTGACATTCTAGTGGAGACATGATGATCCAAGGGACTGGGGATCCGGGGTTCTTTGTTGGGATGCCACCCATGTATGGTGGTTATGTAATGAGTGACCTCATGGATCACATTGGGAGTGGCTGTACCTTAGTGGAGTCACGCCGAACCATTGGAGTGGGGAGTCGAGGTTCTCTACTGGGTGCAGTCTTTGTTGAGACCATGTATAATGGGCGTGTAAAGTATGGACGTAAAATTCACGTGCCATGTGGGCACTCTATGCTCTATTGGGGACATGGTCAATCCATGGGAATGGAACGAGGATTCCTGCTGGAGTATAGTTTTACTTACTGCATGCACATGCCATGTTGGGTGATTGATTGATTGGATATGGATGTGTTTGTGTTTGTATTGTGGGGTATATGATCGTATAGCATATAGGAGTACGATACATAGCCATATGCCCAGTTACACCATAGTAGGGACATGGTCAGTCATGGGAGTAAAACGGGGATCTCTACTGGGTGTAACCCAAATCGTTTCATGCATCATGCATCAACTTGGTCAAATGACTTGTACTTTAATGAAGGATGGACACACCACTGATCAATGATGGGTGATCAGGTTAGGGGTGTCATTGATTCATCGAGGAGTGCTCGGGATCAATGGTGGTCCACTCATGGGATATGCAAGCCACTGATCATTAAGGAGTGCTCGGATCAGGGGTGTCATTGATTCATTGAGGAGTGCTTAGGATCAATGGTGGTTTACTCATAGGGTGCTATTGAGCTAGGGTACAGGCCAACCATGATTGCATACACACTTGAATGCCACTCACAATTGCTTATTTATTTACTTTTGTACTGCATTCATTAAATGGTTGCATAGGATTGCATTGGATACTTAACTTTTTACTGAGCTGGGATGGGAGCTCACCCCTCGATATCAAAATCTTTTTAGCTTTGGTTGTAGGTACCTCTTCTGTAATTGTTGATATGGATCCTATTGATGTAGAGGGCACTTCTCTTAGTAGAGGGCCACTGAGGGATCATGTTGAGGGTTGTATCTATAAAGACTGTGTTTATGGGACTTGAGTCAGTGCCTCGCTTTCATGATTTTAATGTCTATAGATAGATGTGGTTTGGTCTATCTACAGTATTTTATTTTAATTTACTCTAATTATTTAGTACGGGGTATATGTACTATGAATATTACTTGTGAAACGATTTGTAAGACATAACAGACTTATTATGTAATGATAACATTAGAAGCATCTGTTGTCTATTATGATTCCACTGCAACTCTTATTATTCAGCTGCAATGATTATTAATTATTATTGATTATTATGGATACTGTTTGTGTAGACTGTGGAGTTTGTTGGTAGATAATTTTGGTTGTTGGTTGCTGGAAGATTCAGGTTGTCTCTTGGATGACTCGGATATCACATTCGATTCTCCAAAATGGGCTGTGACATCCTATGTGCAACCTATGTGCTGGAAAGAGAACCTAATACTTGGTAGGAGTCCACCATGCCACTCTTAACTATGAAGCACCCATAGATCACCTTAGAAATCTTCAAAGAGGCTTTTTTTTTATAGGTATTTGCCCAGAAGTTTCAAGGATAGAATGGAGGTGGAATAACTCAATGTTTCACAAGGAGAGCAAACATTGGATGAGTACCTGCATAAGTTTGAAGAACTCTTTTACTTTTCCCCACTGTGCATGAAGGAGGAATCTACTAAGGCTCAAAGATTTACCAAGGGATTAAGGGGTAACATATGAGTTACAGTGGATGCCCTTGGAAAGGAGAATTACTCAGAGGCTATCTAAATAGCCAAGGTCATTGAAGTTAGTTTGAGAGATAATTACTTCGCCCAAAAGGGAGGTAACAAGAGGACAACAAATTTTACTAGTGGTAAAGCGGTGAGCAAAACTTTTAGAACTAATTAAACCGCAGCCAAACTAGCAGCAATCAAGGCTACGCCTATAGATAATCGCACGTAGTCTCAGCACCTGCAAACCTAGAATGCTACAATTATGGATAAATGGGACACTATGCTAGGACCTGTCCACTCCTACTTAAAGCAACACAGCCTGGGAAGGTCTATGCTATATCTGTAGAGGAAGCTAAAGCATCACCAAATGTGGTGACAGGTACGCTTCTGAGATTAATGATATTTGAATCTGTGAGCATCCATATAAAACATGGTATTATTATTAAGTACTGTTAATGTAGCAGGAATACCAATTAGAGTACTTTTCGATTCAGGAGTCACCCATTCCTTTGTATCTCCATCTTTTGGGGAAAAGATAAGATGTGATACCAAGACCCTAGAGACATTATTGATTGTGAGATTGCATCTCAGTGTTGAAGTAGTACTTAATGAATACCATGGACCATGTCCAGTTCTAGTTGAAGGTAAAAGCTTGAAAGCCAACTTGATCCATCTAGAGATGTCGAACTTTGACGTGATATTAGGCATGGATTGGTTGTTATAACTGTGAGGACAAAGTTCGTCTCTTCCTCTACCCATCTCTGATGGAAGAAAAAAAAATGGTTTGTAGTCGCCACTTAAATTAAGGTCTAGGACCTATAAAAATGTAGTCTCATCATAAGAAAAAATTTCTATTGACTCATTGGACCGAATATATTGGCTTTGGTCCATCAGAGAATGGGTAAGCATTCAAGGTACAGTTTGGGAAGGTGTTAGGCACCCAAAGCTGTCTGATCCAAAAATCAACCTCCTATGTGATTCTAATTTCCTTAGACTCTATTGTTCTTAGTGTTCATGGTCAATGGATGATAGCTAGGGCTAATGGGAGATCTTATGCCAAGTTGCTAAGTTCTTCTAACTTAGGTTCAGCCAAACATGTTCTGAAAATAAATAAACAAGCAAAGTAATATACAGTGAACCAAACCAAAGATGGTTCGGTAATAGACTGAATGTGAGACGTCCTAAACATCTCAAATTGTCTACGTATCCCAATCCTGGAAATCAAGTCCATAACATAGTTCTAACAGAATGTGATTAAGGTTTATAGATGTGATTTATGATTAAGCTTTCTTAGATTCAATTGTTCAAGTTGAAGTTTATGCTTGATAATGATTGAGGTTGAATCTAGAGATTGCCTATGTGGATCGAAGTGAATATGGATATGGATATAGATATAGCTATGGAGGACCTAAGGATTCTAAGATGTGGTACCGTACTTGGACAGGTCGTCCAAGTTGCCTACGTATTTCAGAGGTCCTAAAAATCAGGTATAACGTAGTTTGTTGTGATGTTTTGATACTCTCAAGGAGAAAAAAGGGACAAATACTCTCAAGGAGCAAGGGGTTTAATACTCTCAAGGAGCAAGGGGTTTAATACTCTCAAGGAGCAAGGATATGATACTCTCAAGGTGCATACTCTTAAGGACAAGGATATGATACTCTCAAGGAAGAAAAATGTGAGTCCGGGTTTGGGAATCTCTCCAAACTGCCTATGTATCTTAGGGTGTTGCCCTAAGAATCAGGATCCGCGTAGTTTGAAAATACGGATTCAATTTATTCATGTATTCATTCAAGATCAGGGTGTGAAACCTAAATTGTAAGACCCGTACTCCAGTAATTTGGTCTAACCGTGTCGTGCCATGTCTTCCCATCATTGGTGGATCAAGTGGACCAACCGTGTGAAGATGGATCAAAAAATCAGGTATGAATCGAGTTAAAATGCACAAAAGTATGCATATGGTCGAATACCTTGGTAGGTATGTAAAACCCGCACTCCACTAATTTGGTATAACTATGTCATGCCAGGTCTTCCCATCATAGCTGGACCAAGTGGACCGATTGTGTGAAGATGGATTACAAACCAGGTATAAAAATCAATTCAACATCCAAAATTGTATGCATATGGTTGGATACCTAGGTAGCTATGGTCAACCATATGGTAAGAATGAAGATCTCTGAACCAGGACCCCACGATCGATGATTTTGCCCCTATGGTCAACAGGTTTTGCGACCATAGCCATCGACTGTGAGACCCCAGATCAGACTCCGAGTTGGAAACTTTCCTAATTCGAGGAGGAGTTCTTTCCTAGTTAAAAGAGGATTGTATATGGAGAGTTTTCCTCTATATAAAGGACGTCCCTCAGCCCTTTTTCACTCTTTAGAACATTAGTAAACCCTAAAAAAAGAAAAGGGAAGAGAAGGAAGAGAAGGAGAAGAAGAAAAGGCTAAGGAGAGGATTTTGCTGAAAAGAGATTGGCTCTCTATCACGGGCAAAGGTATGAACCTAATCTCTGGAGATGTAAACTTTAAGGAATAAGAATTCTATGGAGGTTAAGAGATATCAACCTATTATGATCTATGTGATTCCTTGAGAAGATCTCAAGGATAACCATGAGGGATGAGTTGGATGATTAGGGTAGATAAGAAACTAATAATGATGGCCATAGGATGACCTTAGGATAAACCTAATTGAAGAGTAAAAAAATTGACCCAGGAAGAACTCGAATTGCATGTAGTCTGTGACCAGAAATCTCAAAGTCGCAGCTACGATCGACCATAGGATGACCAGCATGACCAGAGAATTGACCATAGGCATTCGGGAAGATTTCAGAAACCATATGGTCGCAACTACCATCGCACCATATGCAACTGTAGGGTATCGACCGTAGGCAATAAGGTCGACACAGTATAAAACCATAGGACCAATCAGACAAATATCAGTGCTCTATTTTGATTTTTGACTACTGTAACATGTTACATATGAACCCTAACTTAAATTCATATAACTTTTAGGTTATTAAATTGGTTGAAAGAGAATTGCAAGGTTTGGAAGGAGATCAAATTTGTTAACAAGTAAGGGAACAAGGCCTAAACTAATTGGATGATAACAAACTATTTATTTATTTGAGTCCAATGCCATGATTGATTCTATGCTTGTATGTTTGTAATGTGCATATCACATGTCATCCAATATTCCTGCTATTACTGGTCATGCATATTTATTTCTGTCTATTTATAATATGATGATGATGATGATGATGATGCAAGGAATAGGCATGTGATTATGTATGTGTGGTTAGTGTGCTTATTGTGAGTAGAGCATCAGGGGGAGGACATGGCATGATGGTCTCGACCTGGTCACCAGACTCTAGCTCTATCTCTACTCAAGTCTTGTTTACTGACGTCGTTGTATCACCATTACCTTAGCAGAACTATTACGTCATAGGGCATCAGGGGAGGTGGTCTCGAACCGTATAGTCTTCGACTCTGCCGGGGGCCTTAGCTCTATCTCTATGGACATATTGAGGGATGCTGGGGTAAAGCCTTGGATACACTGGATGACATTTAGGATTGGTTAGTTGCGAGCCCAATTTGCAAGCCCTCACCAATAAGGGCTTACGTGTTGGTATGGGTAGGGCATCAGGGAAAGTGTTGGTGGTGTTTGATCCAGACACTTTAGTTCTATCTCTATTCTATGGTGGGTGCATGTGGGATGACAATGGTGTTTAATCCATTGGGTGGATTTACACACTCGTGTATAGAGGTGCGGAGGTCACCAAACCTTTCTATAGCATATTGCAAACTTAAAAATCAGACCAAAGATAAATTGAATGCATGCATATGTTCGTTGCATTGTTTTGTTTGCTCACTGAGCCATGATGTGTGTTCACCCTTTCGACGTCGAATATTTTTAGTTGATGATGCAGGTCTTATTGTTCAAGAATACATGAATGCATCGATGTATGGACACAATGCCGCCATGGACGTATAAGTTATTGAAGATGCGCATGATCCTTCATGCAAGTGCAGCCAGTGCATATTCGATTAGTTTAGCTATATTTGACTATTGGAACATGTAATGGATTATTTACTTTTATGTCTTGAGTCATTTAAAGATAACTAGATTAAGTAATTATTTATCATTGTTAGTTACTCAGTTCATTATCTATAAGACTTCCGCTTATTTGTTTATTATCTGTGATTATTACTGTGGAATGTGTGTGTGGTTTGATATGGTGGGTACGACCTTTACGAGATCCTGGTTGAACCATTGGATTATTGGCGGTTCATCACATTAATCTGGTTAGACCAAAATTGGGGTGTAACAACTTGGTATCAGAGCTCTCCCAGGTTCTACCCATTGACCTAAATACTTCCACATGAGTTATGAACTGAGTTAAGATGAAACTAAAAACTATAATAAGAACACACCATAAGCACCTGTATTGTTCGAGACATAAATAAAGGGAATAATGCACTAATGTAAGGGAGAAAACAATATATATATTTCGAATAAAAAAAAAATATACATCCGAATCAGAGTACGATCTACAATCTGGACAGTTACTCTGTAGTATAAAAGGGAGAAAGAAATAAATGGTATCATGGAGCTGGGGGTGTTGGAGGAGGAGGTGCCTCACGGTCTCTATCATAGTCCTCTGCATACACTCTCGCAAGCCAGGCTACCTGAGTTTGGGTCGCTCGGAGACTAACCGCCAGATCTACTACCTGCTGGTCTCTAGCACGCTGAGCCTCGTAAATCTCACGTAGTAGCATCATCATGTCATCTGATGGTAGGTGTGAAGGGCCAGCTGAGTGAGAAGTCCGAGAAGGACCAACTCCAGTAGAATGGTGTGGTGATGGAGGAGTTATGGCATCCACATCCATGTACATCCTATCATCATCCTCCTCGTCATCACTCTCATGTGCCTCTACTGCCGCTACCCAAGTGAGAGGACGTCTCATAGCATTCCTCTCGTCATCACTTACCTGTATCTCTCTCATGCCCATCGCACTAATGGCCTCCCTATCAAGTCAACTGAGAAGGTGTCCTCAAAAATTCTCATCCTCTAGGTTCACCTATAGACGAGCGAGCAAGGAGGAGATCAGCCGTCCATAGGGCAAGTTACCTCTCGAGTCAAGCAACGTAGCTCTGTGCATAGTCCGGAGGATGATGTATGGGAGATAAACAGGCTGCCTAGTACAAATACAGTAGAATAGGTACTGAGTCAGCTAAGAGACCATTTCATAGTGTCCATCCTGAGGGATTAGATTATGCTAGATAATCTTACAGTAGACCCATGGCTCTGGACATAGGTTAACCGCCTTCATTTCCGAACTATCGTCCCAAAGAATCTAATTGTCTATCTCTGCACGCACCTGTGTATATAGGAATTGGGGCTCCCTTGGTGCACAATAGACCAACTATCCATCGTTGAAAATGCCCAGGATATCAATCAACTCTTGACAGTTGAAAGAAATAGAAACCCCTTTCACCCAACTAGTGATCCGAAGCTCTCTACCCCTATCCACATCCTCTAGGTCACCCTGCACTTGAAGGTGACAATAGAACTGCTTCACTAAATCTGGTCGAGTACAAGCCTCGTACAGGATCACTAGAAGCCAGCCCATACCACCAAATGCCCTCTCCACATCAAACAGGGTAAAGTGGGCTAAGTTCACACATCGACCCCCTTCCACTTTCTTCCGATCAAACCATGGATATTGTACCTCAGCTTCAACGGATCGGAAGTGACGTGGGTCATGGACTCGAGGAACTTTGGTGTGAACCATGATACCTGCAAGAGAAGAAAATAAGGAAAACAAGCTAGAAAATTTAAATTTGAGCAGCATAATGACGTAAATTGGGGAAAAGCCTCACTTTTCATCCAAACATTGGGCAAGAGGACTTACATAGGTCCCAAATCATTCTGCAAGACTCAAACAATGAAAATTTTTAACTAGGTAGATTTGAATTTGAATAAATTTTTGACATTTGGGAAAAACCCCAAAATTTAGGTCAAAACTAGGAATTTTCAAATTTCTACCAAACCAACCGATGAAACTCAAATTTTCTTGTAGGCTTTTATCCGTTGGGCAGCCAATAGCAATAGCCCCCAATAAAAATCAAAATTTTAAGGTCCAGTAGATGTTAATTTAAAGAAAGCCCTATATATGGCGAAAACCTAAGAATGAAAACTTAAAAAAGAAAGGAAGAATAGAGAATATACCTTGAGGAATGGAACGAAGATCGTTGATCAATGGAGATATCACCAAGTTGTACGGTTGACACTGTAGCAACCCAGTGGTAGCGAGCTGAGTTGAGACCATAGGAAGAAGAAAAGGAAATGAGAGGGAAATTTCATAAAACAGGTTTAAAAACCTGATTTTGAATCTTACGGTCGAACAATTCGACCAAAACATGCGACCGTATGATCGACCATAGGGTCCCGGGAAGTTTCCAGGGTTTTGATGGTCGAACCTATGGTCACACAATACGCGACCGTAGGCTATCGACCGTATAACTGACTGTTGCCTGCTTTTTGATTCTACTCGAACTTTTTCCTGTTGATTTTGTTTCTTCTCTCGCTTTCCATTGTAAGACTAACCTAATACTACCATTCTATTTTGTCTCACATGTACAGCCTTTCCAAGTACCATTTATCTAGGAATTTAAATTGCTGGGCATAGAGTTAGCCAAAGAAGACAGAATGCAAACCCACCTCCACCACCTATGGAGACCAATGACAACGAAGGTCAGCAAGGACAAGAAGGAAATGATGGGAATCAAGGTACTGGGCCTCAGGATGTTCACCCCCTAGCCAATCCAACCAACTTATTGGCACCACCTATGGATTTGGCTACTGTGGTGATGAATTTGGCACAGCAAGTGCAACAAATACAGCAAATGCAAGCCAACATGCAAGCTGCTATGGGAATTGCTTCCCCAGTTGCAAAGTCAACACCTCTACCTGCAGAGCAAGCTAGTACCGTACCTGGTGGTAGCAATACGATACCCCAATCACCTCAAACGCCAGTGTTACAAGCTCAAGTGTAGAATACTAAGGCACTGCAAGGTGGATATAACCAGGGTAACTATCAGTACCAACCGCCTACATATGGAGCATATGCTCAATATCAACTTGATCACTCCAGATTGATCGAACATTTTCTAAAGATAAAGCCTAAGGAATTCAGTGGCAAGCCATCGGATCCTCTATGGCCAGCTCACTGGATCGACGAGATGGAAAGAAATTTTATGATGATGACTGTAAATGAAGTGGAGAAGGTGTTATGTGCCACTTTTATGCTGAAAGGTAATACACACCATTAGTGGAAATCTACTCGAAGTTATCTATTGACAAAGCATACCCAACTGACCTGGGCTATTTACAAGGAAGCTTTCTTCGAGAAGTATTTTTCCAGGAGTTTTAGAGACCAGATGGAAAAAAATTTCTGAGTCTATATCAAGGACAAATGTCTGTAGATGCTTATCAGCAGCGTTATGAAGAGCTGTTTTTCTTTGCTCCCTTTAGCATGCAGGAGGAAAATACCAAAACCTAAAGTTCATCATGTGACTTAAGGGAAGAATCCGTGAGCATGTACTGGGACTAGAAAAGAAGATTTATAATGAAGTGGTACAAATTTCTTGAGTACTAGAATCAAGCCAGAGGGAGAATTATTTTGCTCAAAACAGGGGTCTAAAGAGGCTGAATGGGAATATGTTCAACAGAGGGAATTTAAGAACATTTAAACCCTTCCATACTCAAGGCTTCAATGCTACAGCCAAGACTTCCCCAACAACCCATCCTCAACAGAAGCAAAGTAATGCTGGAGTCAAATGCTTTAACTGCAATCAAATAGGGAATTATTTAAGAGATTGTCTTAAGCCGAGGAAGCAGCTATAGCAAGGAAAAGTTTATACAATTACTTTTGAGGATGGTGCCGCATCGCCTGATGTGGTCACAAGTATGATTCAACCTTTTGTTTTGAAATACCTTGTGTGAGCATGTAGACTAAATTAATTCAAATCACAAGTATTGTACCTATTAATGGCATACCTGCCAGAGTACTCTTTGACTCTGGGACTACTCATTCTTTTATATCTATGTCATTTGGAAAGAAGTTAAGTCTACCCCTTAGGTCTTTAGACTACAAACTACTTTTACGATCACCTATGGGATTAGAAGTAGAACTAGACCAAGGTTATGGACCATGTCTAGTTATTATCAGTGAGAAGACTATGGATGCAACCTTAATCCAACTCGAGATGGCAGACTTTGATGTTATCCCAGGGATGGACTAGTTATCCCAACATTCTACGAGTTTGAATTGTGCTGAGAAAAAGATATCATTTAAAGACAAGAAAAGCGCAGAGTTCAGTTTTACGAGAAATAAACTTCCCCATAAACGAAAACTCATTCTTTCGGCATTAAAAACTAGAAGATGCCTCGAGAAAGGAGGAGTTGGGTACCTAGTGTCCATGGTCGACCTCACCAAGGAAGTACCACTAATGGAGGATATTGAAGTTGTGCATGAATTTCTAGATGTATTTCCTAAGGAATTACTAGGATTGCCACCTGATCGAGCGACAGAGTTTGTTATGGACCTTATACCTGGAGCCACACCAGTATCTAAGGCACCCTATCGAATGGCTCCTACTAAACTGAAGGAATTGAAGGTACAATTACAGGAATTATTGGACAAGGATTATATTCGACCTAGTATATCACCATGGGGAGCACAATGCTATTCATGAAGAAGAAGGATGGTAGCATTCGACTTTGTATAGATTATTTGGAATTGAACAAGCTCACATCAAGAACAGGTATCCGTTGTCTCGGATCGATGACTTATTCAACCAGTTGCAAGGTGGCAAAGTGTTCTCCAAAATTGATCTTTGGTCGAAATACCATTAATTGAAGATTAAGGAAGTCGATATCCCAAAGACAGCCTTCAACACCAGATATGGACATTATAAATTTTTAGTTGTTTTTTGGATTGACTAACTCACCCATAACTTTTATGGAAATTATGAATCAGGTATTTTACGATATGTTGGATACGTCAGTCATCGTATTTATTGATGACATACTAGTCAACTCCAAGGACAAAGAAACACAAACCATAAATCTAAGAGTCACTCTGCAGCGACTAAGAAAAGAAAAGCTTTACGCTAAATTTACAAAGTGAAAATTTTAGCTAAATGAAGCTGCTTTCTTAGGCCATGATGTATCCGTTGAAGGAATCAAAGTGGATCCCAACAAGATTGAAGGCATTGTAAAATGGGAAGCATCTAAGAATATTGTTGAAATCAGAAGTTCCTTAGGTTTAGCTGGTTATTATCGACGATTTGTGAAAGATTACTCTAGAATCGCAGTACCACTCACTAGTCTGACTAAGAAAGGAGAAAAGTTTGTTTAGACCGATAAATGTGAAGAATGTTTCCAAACATTAAAGACAAGATTAATATCAGCTTCCATCTTGACTATTTCAATTTCAAGAGAACCATTTATCTTGTACACCAATGCATCTAGATTAGGTTTGGGATGTGTGCTCATGCACGGAAAGCAAGTAATTGCGTATGCTTCCAGACAATTAAAGACACATGAGGAAAATTACCCAAATCATGACTTGGAACTAGTAGCAGTAGTACATGCTGTCATGATATTGAGACATTATTTGTATGGAGAGAAATTTCAGTTTAAATCAGATCATAAGAGTCTTACTCATCTTTTCAATTAGAATGAGTTGAACATGAGACAGAGAAGACGGTTGAAGTTGCTAAAGGATTATGATTGTGATATCCAGTATCATCTAGGAAAGGCTAATGTAGTAGCCGATGCACTAAGCAGAAAAACAAGGACAAAGTCACAGGGAGAAGCTAGCACAAATGCTGCAATGTGTGACACAGGAAGAGTATTCAATTGCGACAATGAGCAGTTTGTGATCGATAAACCCGTGACTCAACCAACCTAGGGTTTATTCATCGATTTTTAAACAGGTTTGCTACATTGAAGATTGTAACAGATATGATAGACGAAGTAAAAGCTGCTATTCGATCAGACCCCTATCTGAGAACAGTACATGAAGACCTTGAAAAAGGTAGGACTACTCCGGACTTCACCTTGGACCTTGAAAGGGTACTACGATAAAAAGGGAGAGTATGTGTCCCTGAAAGTGAAGACTCAGATATTAGACACAGACTAATGAAGGAAGCCCACACAATCGCTTATTCGGTACATCCCGGGAGTACAAAGATGTATCATGATCTGAAGAAACTATACTGGTGGAGGGGAATGAAAGCAGATGTAGCTAAGTTTAAGTTGTAGTGTCTGAATTGTTAGCCGGTAAAGGTTGAAAAGCAAAGGCCTGCAGGCTTGTTGCAACCACCACTAGAACTAGCATGGAAATAGGACTGTATCACTATGGACTTCGTCACCGGGTTACCTTTGACTTCCAGAGTAGTTGATGCGGTCTGGGTGATCGTAGATCGTTTGACTAAGACAACTCATTTCATAGCTATACGACCTCAGTATACACTAGAGAGGTTAGTAAAGCGGCATGTAGATAATATTGTCAGATTACATGGTGTACCTGAAAGCATTGTATCCGACAGAGATCCATGCTTTACCTCAAAGTTTTAGAAAGGATTATAGAAGACTATGGGTACAACATTGAAGTTTAGTACCGCATTCCATCCTCAGACAGATGGACAATCGGAGCACACCATTCAAATTTTAGAAGACATGGTCCGAGCTTGTGTAATTGACTTTAAGGGATCATAGGATGAGAAGTTACCATTGGTCGAGTTCCCTTATAACAACAACTATCAAGCTACAATATAGATGTCTCCCTATGAAGTAATGTATGGTAGAAAGTGTCAAACTCCTTTATTTTGGAACAAAGCTGGAGAGCGTAGTGTTGTCGGACCAAAGTTTGTTGAAGAGACATATCGAGTGGTCGACATCATCAAGGAAGGAGTTCGAACAGCTCAGAACTATCAGAAGCAATATGCGGACAATCAACGAAGAGATCTTGAATTTACCATAGGTGATAAGGTATTTTTGAAAATATCTCTTATGTGTGGTTTAAAAAGGTTTAGATATAAGGGAAATGTATGTCCTAGATATATTGGACCATATGAGATTCTGGCAAGGCATGGAAAGGTAGCATATCAGTTAGCACTATCACCATCAATGTCTAGTGTACATGATGTATTCCATGTCTCACAACTGAAGAAGTATGTTAGAGAACCAATACACATGTTAACAACGGATCCACCAGATTTGACTGAAGACTTGATGTTCGAAGTGGTACCTTTTGAAATCACTAGCCGGACGGTTCAACGTCTTCGCAACCGCGACATCTATTATGTTAAAGTTACTAGGAGAAGCCAAAATATGGAAGAAATTACATGGGAAGAAGAAAACATTATGCGGAAGCAATATCCTCACCTGTTCGACTCGAGAAGGTATGTGTAAATTTAGAGGACAAAATTTATATAAGGGGGGGAGTTGTAAGACCCGCACTCTACTAACTTGGTCTAACTGTGTCGTGCCAGGTCTTCCCATCATTGCTGGACCAAGTGGAACAACCGTGTGAAAATGGATCACAAAACAAGGTACGAATCGAGTTAAAATGCTCAAAAGTATGCGTATGGTCAAATACCTGGGTAGGTATGGTCGACCATAAGGTAGGAAACAAAGGTCACTGATCCAAGACCTTATGGTCGATGTTTTCAACCCTATGGTCGATGGATTTTGCGATCGTAGGCCATCGACCGTGAGACCCCAAATCAAACTCCGAGTTGGAAACTTTCCTAATTCAAGGGGGGATTTCTTTCTTAATGTTGGAGAACTCTATATGGAGAATTTTTCTCCATATAAAGGACGTCCCTCAACCTTTTTCACTCTTTTAGAACATTAGTAAACCCTAAAGGAAGAGAAAGAGAAGGAAAGAGAAGGAACAGAAGGAGAAGAAGAGAAGACTAAGGAGAAGGTTTTGCTAAGAAGATTTTAGCTCTCTACCATAGGCAAAGGTGTGAACCTAATCTCAAAAGATGTATATTCTATGGAATAAGCCTTCTATGGGGGATTGGAGATGTCAACCTATTATGATCCATGTGATTCCTCGAGTAAATCCCAAGGCCAATCATGAGGGGTGAGTTTGGTGATAATGGTTGATGAGAAACTACTAATGATGACCATAGGATAACCTTAGTATGAACCCAAGAGAAAAGCCGAGGAGTTGACCCAAAAAGAACTCGAATTGAATATAGTTTATGACCAGAAATCTTAAGGTCGCAGCTACGGTCAACCAAAGCATGACCAGCATGATCAAAGTATCGACCATAGGCATTCGGGAAGAATTTAGAAACCATACGGTAGTAGGTACGGTCGCATATGGTGTGAATGTACGGTATCAACCATATGCAGTAAGGTCGACAGTATGAGACCATAGGACCAATCAGACACCTATCAGTGCTCTGTTTTGATTTTTGACTACTGTAACATGTTACATATGAACCCTAACTTAATTTCATGTAACTTTTAGGTTGTTAAATTGGTTGAAAGAGAATTGCAAGGTTTGGAAGGAGATCGAATTTTCTAACAGGTGAGGGAACAAGACCTAAACTAATTGGATGATAACAAACTGTTTATTTATTTGAGTCCAATGCCATGATTGATTCTACGCTTATATGTTTGTAATGTGCATCTCACATGTCATCCAATATTTCTGCTATTACTAGTCATGCGTATTTATTTCTATCTATTTATAATATGATGATGATGATGATAATGCTAGGAATAGGCATGTGAATATGTGTGTGTGGTTAGTGTGCTTGATGCAAGTGGAGCATTAGGGAGAGGACGTGGCATGGTGGCCTTGACCTGGTCACCAAACTTTAGCTCTATCTCTACTCAAGTCTTGTTCACTGACATTGTCGTATCGCCATTACCTTAGTAGAACTGTTATGTCGTAGGACATCAAGGGAGGTGGTCTCAAACCATTTAGTCTTTGACTCTGTCGGGGGGCCTTAGCTCTATCTCTATGGACGTATTGAGGGATGCTAGGGTGAGGCCTTGGATACACTAGATGACATTTAGGATTGGTTAATTGCGAGCCCAGTTTGCAAGCCCTCGCCAATAGGGACTTACGCGTTAGTATGGGTAGGGCATCAGGGGAAGTATTGGCGGTGTTTGATCCGGACACTTTAGCTCTATCTCTATTCCATGGTGAGAGCATGTGGGATGGCAATGTTGTTTGATCCATTGGGTGGATTCACACATTTATATAAAAAGGTGCGAGGGCCACCAAACCTTTCTATAGCATATTACAAACATAAAATCAGACCAAAGATATGAATTGAATGCATGCATATGTTTGTTGCATTGTTTTGTTTGCTTACTGAGGCGTGATGTGTGCTCACCCTTTCGACGTCGAATATTTTAGTTGATGATGCAGGTCTTACTGTTGAAGATTATGTGAATGCGTCGATATACAGACACGTTGCGTCCATGGACATAGAAGCTGTTGAAGATGCGCATGATCCTTCATGCGAGTATAACCAATGCATTTTTTATTAGTTTAGCTATATTTGGTTATTGGAACATGTAACGGATTATTACCTTTATGTCTTGAGTTTTTAGAAAATAATTGGATTAAATAATTATTATATCATTGTTAGACACTCAGTTCATTATCTATAAGAGTTCTGCTTATTTGTTATTTATATCTGATTATTTTTGTGGAAGGTGTGTGTGATTAATATGGTGGGTACTATCTAATGGAGATCCTGGTTGAAACGCTGGTTTACTTACGGTTCATCACACTATTCTGATTAGTCCAGAATTAGGGTGTGACATAAATGCTCTATGGTTCAATTCACTTCACACTTATCTAGTTCTTTGTACCCTAAGGGAAAATGAGCTGAGGGGTAGGGATCGTCCTAAGCTACCCCTCACCTAAAACCCTAATTTAGCATGTGTTGGGCAAAGCCTTTGATTCTTGATTAAGATTTATCATTTTTCCATTCTTACCCTTCTCGTAAATGTGGGTGCCTACATGTACGTCCCCATACCTAATATGTCTTCTAGGTGTACAGATATGGCCGTTCGACTAGGCTGTTGCAAAAATTAAATTATTACCAATAATAAATATCATTCAAATATGGAATGTAACAACAATATCATCTCAAGTATAGCAATAAAGCATATCATCTCAAATATAGCAACAAACATGTGGAAGCATTGATCAAGCGTCAATCATCAACAATGTGACCAAGATCATATTTGATCAACTATTCAGATTTGATGTGATCGATCATCATCAATGTGATCAAGATCATATTTGGTCGATGGTTCAAATTCAATTAAAACATCAATGAGGTCAATCCAATGGTTTAAATTCAATTAAATCACTCACAATAAAGATAATTTATCCATTCAAATCAATCATCAAGACAATCCAATGGTCCAAATTCAAATAAGATGCTCATGATCAAGATCTAATGGTTCAAATTTGAATAATATGCTCATGATCAAGATCTAATGGTTTCAAATTCTTCTAAGGCATAATATGATGGAAATCTAACGGTTTAAATCATGCCTACAAGGTCAAACTATGAAAACTGGTCAGATTGATTTTTAGATTCGAACCAGTCATGGGAAAATAATCATAAGATATTCTTCAATCATAAAAAAAACTATCTGTTAACTTGTTTATCTTCCAGACTCATGTGGCTACCTTTTCGTTCAAGGAAGTGATGTCCAAAAAAATCTCTACATGACACTTATGCGTGGATTTTCATGATTTTTACTGCAATCCATAGATTTTGTGGACCTTTTCCAAAACATGCATATGGGGCTTTATACATATTCAAATTAAGCTCAAAAAACATCCTCTGAAAGAGGACTCAGAGATCTAGATTTTTTCTTAAGAAGGAAAATCTTAACAGGGAACCAAAATGGGTTGAATATGCACCACAAGTGCAGTCATGTGCACTGGTCAAGTCTGTTCTAGATTCTGACCAGCTGCACCATAAATTCTATATAAAATCAACCACTAATTGAAAATAAAATTAAGGCATATGCTCATGTATCAAACTGATATATATAACACTTCAATAAAAAATATTGTGCAAATAGAAAGATTCTCAAAGCTCAAACAGCACATCTCAGTCATGCAATTCAGTGTGTTCTAACTGACTCTCAAACAGACCATGGTGCACTTCAAAAATCATATGAAATCCATAAAAAATCATAAAAATCCGACTCTAGTACCAAATTTTTCATGACTTCATATCTATAACTTTCTCTGAAGAAAGAATTGTCAAATTATGACCATAAATTCTATTTTTAGAGCTTTTTCGATGAGGGTTTGCACTGTACCCGAAAAGGATAGTAGCATCATTGGGGCTTTTTTATCTCAACTTTCTCAACTCCAAACAATTCAAAAAATTTAGAGGAACTTTCTAACATATGTATGAGTATCTCATAAAATTTTGGTTCAAAATTCAAAAACAATATATATGAGATGCATGTCCCAAAATCGGATTAGAGATCTGGAATTTCCAAATCTGAAATCCACCTTGTGAAAAACATTAATATATTCAAAAATCATCATATGCCATTCAATTTTTCTCCATTGAGTACTTTGAACATATTCTAATACATAAAAAATATCAAACATGAGCATTACAGTATCAACATGCACACAATATAACATCTCTGATCATTATTTATCAAAAAAATGCATATTCAAGTGATTTTCGACATATTAGCATCATGGAATCATATCAGAACCAAAACTTTAGTTATAGCAATGGGTGAGAGGCCATGAATTATAGTTATGTACTAGAAAATAACAATAGAGAATGGACTTACCTCTTTGCAGAGAGTTCCCTCTCTCTTAGCTTCTCCTTCTTCCTTCTCTTCTTCTCTTTCCCTTTTTTTTCCTCTTCTCTCTCAATTATGTCTCCCTCCTCTCTTCCTCCCACTTCTCTTTTATTTTCTTAAAATCCCCTCTCCCCTTCTGATTTTTTTTTTATTTTTTCCCTTTTTTTTTCTTTCCAAGTTTCCCCACCGACTCTCTCTCTCTCTCTCTCTCTCTCTCTCTCTCTCTCTCTCTCTCTTTCTCTCTTTTTATTAGATTTTCTTTTTTTTCCTAAAATCGGCCAGCATCTCTCCTTTCCTTTTTTCTGTTTTAAATTTTCCTTTATTTATCCTAATTTTCTCCTTTTGTCGGTCTCTCTCTTTTTTTTATTAGATTTTCCTTTTTTTTTCTTTCTTTCCTAAAATGGGCCAGTATCTCTCCTTTCCTTTTTCTTCAGATTCTGCTTCATTCCAATCATTTTTCATCCTTTCTTCTTTCCTAATAGCTGGCTGAATCTCTTCTTTATTTTTCCCACAATTTATATATGTTAATATATATAAATGCATTACATAAGATGTATATAACATAATATATAACATGCTAATATTATAATAATATATGTAACATAACAATATATTACATAATATACATCGAGTACAATGCACATGGGTAAAACGATTTGGCCCGGGCTGATTTGTTCAAGGTTGACTGAGCTGGATTGACTTAATTGGGTTGGACCGACATGAGTTAACTGGGTTAAACTGATATGGGTTGAGCTGGGTCGGGCCAAGATTGGTTTTTCTCTCTCTAACATTTCATAGGCCATTTCCACTGCCAATCCGCATGGAATCTTTCGACAGCCTCTACCCCAAATTTTCTATGTTCACTTTTTAGAACACTAAAAATGAAAAATACTGACGCTTGAATCACCTCATTTGGATGCAAAATGGCCAACTTATGTATTTCTGAAGTTTAAACAGACCAATTTACTATAATTCGGCTAACCACTCTGCATGGGATGCCTTAGAGACCTCTGCCTAAAATCCTTTACGTCCACTTTGTAGAGTACCAAAAATGAAAAATATTGAGACTTGAATCATCTGATTTGGACGTCAGATAATAAAATTATGAGGAATTGAAGTTTACACAGGCATATCGGCTTGCAGCTCTGCATGGGATCCCTCGGAGACATCTGTTCCAGATTTTCCATGTCCACTTTGTAGAGCACCAAAAATGAGGAATATGACACTGGAATCACCTCATTCAGACATTGGATGAGACAGATATGAGAAGATGAAGTTTAAATAATTAAACTTACGATAATTTGCATGCAGGCCCTTGGATATTTATCATTTTTTCAGAAAATACCGTTATTCTTATTTTCAGACTAAAATCGCCATATCTTCTTCATTTGACATCAGAATTGAGCGATTCAGATCTCATTTGGAAGGTATTTTCAAGACCTACGCATCCATGCAAGTAGCAGCCCATGATCTTGCTGTGGGGCCCACAGAAAATCTCCTTAAACTCATAGCCAAAAATTCAAACCTTGCATTGGGGTTCATCAACTTGCCATATGTGTTCAATTGGGCTCCTGGACACTGGGGTCCATTTCATTTATTCTCAAAACACTATATAGAGCATAGAGACTGATCGATTGTCATTTTTGAGAAAAGTTTCACTTGCCTCCCTTATATTTTCCAAACATTCTTTCACCTCTCCCACTTTGCTGCTACACTCTAGAAAAACTTTGTTCAGCTAGGGATGGTAAAAATAGGGTGCTTACAGATACCTCTCTTTAACCGAGATTGTATCAATTGAGGATAAAGATAAGAGAACCTCATTTTTGCCTCTTATATTGGAGAGACAAAAGTTCAAAGAGGTAAGATCATCAAACCTCTGAACATTCATGCACATACCATGGCAAACACAATAATATCAGGACTAGCAACCATCATCACACAAATCATCAACATTCAAAACAAATGACTCTGTTAGCATGGATACTCTAAATGAAATTTGGGAGGACAAATAGAAATTAAAATAGTTCTCATTGGGTCATAAACTTTGTCTGATTATATAACTTTAAAGGAAATAACTGGATCTAAACACTAAATGAGTGTTCAAACCCATCTGGATAAACCTAAAGAATCCTCTGAGGAGTCCACTTATCCCATCCACTAGCAATAGCCTCGACTAGATCATGGCTTAATTCTTTAGGTGCTTTAAAACCTGTTCTTTTCTTGTTGATGTCTTTCAATGCCCCATATTTATGGAATGCCTTGCAAGTGAATAAAATAAAGTGCATGTCAAACCCACGATCTGAACATCTGCACTGCCTGGGGTGTGTATGATAACTTTCTCTGCATTCCACAAACTATAATTCCATCTGATGCTTGAAATGGTCATTTGCTTAAGACGTGACAGCCAATCTGTGTCAACTTGATATACAATAGGATCTGCCCTCTTTACTAGATGATAACGGTCAAGTCTTGGTGCTCCGAGTTCCTCTACTAGACCCAACCTTTCAACTAACCAGATTTGAAGCAAGTATAATGATCCATTGAACTTCTCTAAACGACATCTGCCTTATAGATTTTCGGTAAGATCTAGTCCCCTTAGAGTCTTTGCTAACGCAGTAGGTACAATGTCTCCTTGACGTACTGCATGTCCGATGAGATCAATAATGATAGGAGATCATGTAGCTTCTTGACTCTACGGTAATGTTCGAGCAATGATGCAATATAGATAGACTCATCTCCTCCATGTTTTTCCTTCATCACCTTTAGATTCTTTCCATGCATAGGTGTCTATCATGGATTCAATCTCAGGTCTTGAACGAACAATCTTGCTTCTTCTTCATTCCAGTCGAAGAAGTTTCTTATTCTCTACTTATAATCTCTCTTAGGGGATGGTCTAAACATCTTTCTTTTTGGTGGATAAAGGAGACATGCTCTGAATTCTTCAATAGTAAGGCACAATTCGGTTTCACCAACCCTGAATACATGAGCTATTGGATCCCAGCACTGAATAGCTGCTTTTAGTAAACTTGGGCATAATTGTATTGTCATTATTTAGAGGGGGACGTCCAAATGAATATTCTATAAGAATGAATGATTTTTAGTGAATTTCATATGCCAACTCCAATTCTTCAATGCTCTATCCATTCTCACCATGCAGTTTGATGAGTAAAAGCTCTAAAGTGCTCACCAAAGTTGACCTATAGAAAATCTCGACCTGCAACAAAATTAGTAGGGAAATCATTAGAACTTTCTTACACTATAATTATTAAACACATTGAAAACCTTAGTAAGTTGTGCATGGAATATGTGCATATGCATGATCTTGTCTGGGCCTAAGTTTTTAAGTCAAAGATAGGTGAGCAAGGATGAAGGCCAAACTCAGCTGATAAGAAGCTATCTAGATGAGTTTCCCATCAAGAGAATCTTTTGGTGGTTTATGTAGAATGGTCAATCCCTCCAAAGATATACCACTTTATGGGCTTGAAAAGTGAAGGGCTCCTTGGAATCTTTGGACGCCGTTAAATGTAATGAACGATAGATAAGAGTTCTAGCCAAATTTATCATTATCATTATTTTCAATTGACATGCCACTAGGGTCGATATCAAAGATGTGAAAGATGGGCTTGATATGCGACTCTTGGGAAATCTGTTGGATAGATGAACGGATGAAGGAGCTTAGCCATAAAGTAGGAAGTTCTTCCTTTAATTATGATGAGATGATGAAACCATTCCTGAGTGGTGGGATGTAGTAGCCTCTTTGGAGAATCCAACCCAATTCTGTTGTAAAGTCCTCCAAATGTTGTTTCATTGTCAGCTTCCAAGGGCAACTGCACTCCCTTGTTTTTGGAAGAGTGCAGAGGTTAGACATGATATTGTTTCACCTAATCATGGTTGGTCAGGTATTGTAACTCTTCACCATCCTGATCTATCAACCGAACTGCCTTTCCAGGTAAAATTTTCTTCACTATGAATGGTTCACTCTAGTTTGGACAAAATTTACCCCTGGGGTCATGGATAGGTGCTATTTGCTCCTTCAGTACTAGATCTCCCACTACCAAGTGACGAATACGGACCTTCTTATTAAAAGTGATGGCCATTCTTTGTTGGTACTTATTTGCATTGTCAGCCGCTTTCATTCTCCTTTCATCAATAAGGTTCAACTCTTCATAACAGGATTGGAGCCATTCAGTTTCAGGGATTTTAGACTCCATTAGGATCCTCAGTGATGGCACTTCCATTTCTATTGGGAGCACTGCTTCCACACCATATACTAGAGAGTAAGGCGTCGCTCTAGTAGATGTCCTTATAGAAGTCCTGTATGCCCATAATGCATATGGTAGCCCGTTTTCCCAATCACCATGAGTTTCTACCATTTTCTGGAGGATGACCTTAACATTCTTGTTGGCGGCCTCTACTGCTCCATTTGTCTATGGACGATAAGGGGAAAAACGATGCCTTTAGATGTTAAAATTTTCACACAGCTCTTGTACCTTCCCTCTAAAGTGTTGACCTTGATCTAAGATTAGATAATGAGGCATCCCATGCTGACAGATGATATGCTCTTGGAGGAACTTGGCTACCTTATTTGCCATGAGTTTAGCATATGACTGAGCTTCTACGCACTTAGTAAAATAGTCGATGGCTACTGAAAAGAACTCATGTCCATTTGATGCTTTTGGGTGAATCTTTTCAATCACATCTATACCCCAAGTTGATAATAGCCAAGGTGAACTAAGAGTGTGCAATTCTATAGGTGGTACATGTATCAGGTTGGCAAAGATCTAGAATTTGTGGCACTTCTTCATGAACTCCGTGTAATCTGTTTCCATCGTGTTCCAATAATACCCCATCCTCAAGATTTTCTTTGCAAGCATCCTAACATTCATGTGCGGTCTACAAACTCCTTAATGTATCTGCTCAATGAAGGTTTGTGCTTCCTCTTCATTGACACAGACCAGTTGTATCCCATCATATGATCTCTTGTATAGGATATCTTCACAGAGGATCAGCTGTGAAGCATATCGTCTCAGTGTCTTCTTCTCTCCTATTATAGCATTTGTAGGATATTTTCCTTCCTTAATAAAGTCCACTATGGGTGCAAACCAAGGTCTTCCATCAACAGTCAATGCATCAACTTCTGCATATGCCGATTGCCTTCTTCTTTCTATCATCAAGGGTCTTGAGCGTTCGACAGGATCACCACTGATCATTGAAGCCATGGTGGCCAATGCGTCAGCATATTTGTTTGTGTCCCTTGGGTAATAGTCGGATTCTATCTCTGTGAAGCTCTGAGCCAGACTAATTTAATGCTGCTGATAAGGTATCAATTTTTCATCCTTGATTTTCCAATCTCCTCTGACTTGGTAGATGACGATGGACGAATCCCCATATACTTTCAACTTCTTAATGCCTATTGCAAGTGCAGCTTTGAGCCCCATGATGCAAGCTTCATATTCTACAGTATTGTTTGTACACTCAAACTCTAAACAGAGGGAGAATGGTATGAATTCCCCTTCTGGATCTATAAGTAATACCCTTGCTCCGCACCCTCTATGGTTGGTGGCTCCGTTAAAGAACATCATCCATGTATCTTCTTTCTTTTCCTCTTTGGCCATGTGAACCTCTTCATTGGGGAATACATCTTCCAAGTTTCTGAGATTATCCATGACTGGGTGAGCTGACAGATGCTCTACAATTGCACTTCCCTTAATGGATTTTTGTGTGACATATGTGATATCAAATTCAGACAACAATAGTAACCATCGAGCCAGTCTTCCAATCAACGCAGGCTTCTCAAATAGGTACTTCAATGGGCCCATCCTTGAAATGAGTATGGAGGGGTACGACAACATGTAATGTCTCAACCTTTTAGTTACCCAGACTAGAGCCGTACATTTCTTCTCCAAGGATGTATGGTTTAATTCGTAGCTTGCAAATTTTTTGCTTAAGTAATATATTACTTTTTTTGTAAGTCCATCGTCATCATGTTGGGCTATCATTGATCCCATGGAATCTTCTAACACTGATAAATAAAGGAGCAATGACCTTCTAGGAATAGGTGGAGCCAATATTGGTGGATTTGGTAAGTAAGTCTTGATCTTGTGAAAAGCCAACTGACACTGAGGGTTCCATTCCTTGGGTTGATTCTTCCTTAATAACTTGAAGATCGGATTGCATGTTTCCGTGAGGTATGCGATAAATCGATTGATGTACTGGAGCCTTCCCAGAAAACTTCTTATCTCTTTCTCTGTTTTGGGAGGTGGCATCTCTGATATGGCTTTAATCTTGGCCGGGTATATTTCAATCCCCCTTTGACTAACCATACAGCCTAACATTTTTCCTGCTATTACCCTAAATGCACACTTCCGAGGGTTAAGCTTAAGCTAGTATTGCTTGATCCTCTCAAAGAATTTCTTCAGAGCTGTAATATGGTCCTCTTTGGTAAGTGATTTCACAATCATATCATCCACATATACTTCAACCTCCTTGTGAGTCAAATCATGCAACACTATTGTAGCCATCCTCTGATAGGTTGCTCCTGCATTCTTTAGTCCAAACGGCATTACCATGTAACAATAGGTACCCCAATCTATTGTAAAGGCAGTTTTTTCTTTGTCTTCTAGTGCCATCTTGATCTGGTTATACCCTGAGAATCCATCCATGAAAGATAGAAGTGCATGATTGGCTGTGTTATCAACTAGGATATCTATCTTTGCTAGTAGAAAATCATCCTTGGGGCTAGCCTTATTCAGATTCCTATAATCCACACATACTCTCATCCTACCATCCTTCTTAGATACTATGACCACATTAGCTAGCCATTCTAGGTACTTTGAGACTTCCAAGAATCCACTGTCAAATTGTTTCATTATATCCTCTTTGACTTTAAAAGTCCATTCAGGCCTTAGTCGTCTCAACTTCTACTTATGCGGCTTTACATTGGGGATTAGAGGTATCTTGTATTGTACCACTTTTGGGTCTATACCCGGCATATCTTAATAAGACCATGCGAACACCTCTTGGAATTCCTTTAGTAACTTTGCTAGCTGATCAGTCTCTCCTTCTGTCAAGGTCATGCCAATCTTGATCTCTTGTGGATGCTCTTCTGTGCCAAGATTGAACGTCTTGAAGTCCTCGCCAACAAGTTGGGCTTTCTTCTCTTTCGAGGCTTTGATGGATTGTAAGATTTCAGGAGGTGGTTCATCATTCTCATCATTATCAAAGTTAGAGTTAGAAGAAGAGGAATTGGAAGAAGTAGACACATTAGAAATTTTTTCTTTATTAATGCTTGAAAACAGAGGTACAGAAGAGGAGGTTCCTAATGGAATGGACTCAAAGCTATCAAAAGACTCAAATTAAGTTTGATTTAAATGGATATAAACGACTGGATTTTCATCATAAGTGTTTTGAGTTAATTTTAACCATTGGATCTCAATTTGTACATGATATACATTATCTGAGCCAATATTTGTGCATTTTATGATGTTTATATTGCTATATTTTACATGCCATGTTTAGATAGAATATTCCATTTGTGGCAATAACTTCATTTTTTGCAACACCATAGTTGAACTACCATGTATGCACACTTCTAGAAGACAATCTAGGCGTGGAGACATGCATTTAGGCACTCACATTCTTGGGAAGGGTATAATGGGAAATAATAAAAATCTTAACAAAGAAAGAGAATGCTTTGCCAAACCTTCCAAAATTAGAGCTTATGATGAAAAGGGTAGCTCAGGACGATTTCTTCCCCTCAGTAAACCCTAAACCTAGAATAGGTTCTAAACCCTAAACCTAGAATAGGTTCTCAATCCTAAACCTAAAACAGGTTCTCAATCCTAAACCTAGAATAGGTTCTCAATCCTAAACCTAGAACAAGTTCTAAATCCTAAACCTAGAATAGGTTCTCAATTCTAAACCTAGAACATGTTCTAAATCATAAACGTATAATAGGTTCTAAATCCTTAACCTATAACAGGTTATTTCAGCCATTCCCGAACTACGTGGATTCTGATTCCTAGGGCAAACCCTAGGATACATAGGCCATTTAGGAGAAACCCAAATTTGGATCCACATTTTAGTCCACTCGGACTACCTATAGATCCACTTGGATATTCACCCACCATCTTGAACTACGCGGATTCTGATTCCAGGGCAAACCCTAGGATACATAGGCCATTTGGGAGAATCTCAAATTTGGATCCACACCTTAGTCCACTCGGACTATCCATAAATCCACTAGTGTATTCATCCACATTTTGACCCAAATAGGGTTATCCATATTCCAACCTAGAAAAGGTTATCCACATTTTGACCAATAGGGTTATCCACATTCTGACCCAGAAAGGGTTATCCATTCTTAGATCCACTAGGACTGTCTATCAGTTCACATGGACTATCCAGATCCTAACCCATAGGATTTTCTCAGCCTTTTAAGCATAAACTTCAACTTAAACAATGAACTTAATCAACCACAAGCATAAATCACATCCATAAACTTTAATCACACCTGAACTATGATGGTGAACCTGATTTTTGGAATAATTCGGTGATACGTAGGCAATCTGATCAGATTCGGTTCAATGATATCAAACCACTTAGTTTGGTTCAGTTTAATAGATAGAGTCTAGCATAGGAAAGGTATAGGAGACCGATTTTGATCGGGCGGTTTGGGTGCCTAACCCCTTCCCATAATCATAACCTAACGTTTACCCAATCTCTGATGGATCAGAAATCCAATATAATGGTCTTGAGTCAATTAAAGTTTTACCTTAGGGTGAGATTTCACATTTTTAAGGTCCTAGACCTTAATCTAGGTGGTGACTTCCAAAAAAAGATTGTGATCTTTGTCTTCACTGTGGCGACTTCATTGGGCATATAAACATCAAACTCCTAAATGAAATCTTTCCTTGTGTGAATTGGATGCTAGCTCTTAGGATACTATATTTATGCTTGTATGATATTGTTTTGGGGGGAATGGGTTTAATCACACATTCGTGCGAGTAGCAAAACCGGGTCTCATGCATATGGGGTAGTCCGCTAGGCGAAACACACAACCTTGGCCTATACTTTGTGAGGCCACAACTGGCGAGCAGCCTCAAACGAGCGTTTCTTCGGTCCACTTGAGAATGCATTATGCTACTCCACGTCGCTTGATTCTTGCAACATAGTATATAAAGAGATTGGGGGCCCATTATTCATCGTGCATTCGGTGATAGGTTACCCCGTCCTTGTCAAGGTGGCCTTTTCTGTCCTAACCCAGATTGCGGCCCAATGATTGTTATTTTTGGTTCATCCCTGAACCGATCTGGTAAAATCTGCTTAACCATGACATCCATGTTCGAGACGTCGAAATTCTATCCGTTTTTGTCCTCGATTGGTCAACATGTTAGAATCTACACGATGAGCATCTTGAACTCTCACCATTGGGAGTATGAGGTATGTATACACCTATTCTACATCATAGTAGACGGTCACTATACACCCTCCATTAAGTAAGTTCGATGTGTTGAACCTCTCATTGTTAACATGTCGATTTTGAAAAATGAGCAGAAAATCCCTGTCAAGACATAGATACCATGATTAAGAAGAAATATACTAGTTTGTTCCTCTATGAACCACTTTTGCTAACCATCCCTAATAAGGACGACAGATTAATATATCCATTTCAATTTCACTGAAATTCGGTAACCCAAGTAGCCAAACCTTGGTACCACTGATTATCTATTTTTTGGAATCACAGGGTCCCAAGACCGAACACATGGCTTAACCAAATTCAACTAAATTGACTCGGATAATGTTTACCCAATCGCCCTTATGAGGGAGCTAATTTTGTTTGCTTAAGCCATCTTTGATTGTACATGTAACTTCTTCCATTCCTTTAGATGTTTAGAATCTTGATATTTCTCCATTGGATTTCAATGGCTTTGGAAAAGAGAATCAAACTGCAATCATATCCACCCTTTTAGGGTGAGAGGCCCCTACAACTAAGGAATTATCTTGATCTCCCATCTTGAGATCCATCCATGTTATCTTTTTAAATGAATCAATGGAAGTCAATGAATCTAGATCTTGATTGAACATCAAATTTTGTAAGAAATGAGGCAACCAGATTTGGGAACACAATCAGTAACTTAGTCAATCTCGTCCAATAGAGCATTCAGTTTAGGTAGCAACAAGCACCTATACCTGAAAAAGTTTACAATATTCCTATACAATTGGTCCTTGGGCTTACTCAAATATCATATTCAGTTCATCTCACAATCAAGGAGAGTTTCATCCCCTAGGCAAATCCAATCATAGTTCTCAATTCATCTCTTAATTAAGGAAAGATTCAGCCCCTAGGAAAATCCAATTATAGTTCTCGATTCATCTCTGAATTAAGGAAAGATTCAGCCCCTAGGCAAATCCAATCATAATTCTTGATTCATCCTGAATTAAGGAAAGATTCAGCCCCTAGGCAAATCCAATCATAGTTCTCGATTCATCTCTGAATTAAGGAAAGATTCAGCCCCTAGGCAAATCCAATCACTGTTCTCAATTCATCTCAGAATTAACTAGAGATTTAGTCCCTAGGCAAATCAAATCACCATTCTCCATTTACCTTTGAATTAAGGAAAGATTCAGTCCCTAGGCAAATCCAATCACTGTTCTCAATGCATCTTTGAATTAAAGAGAAATTCAGCCTCTAAGCAAATACAATCACCGTTCTCGATTCACCTCTAATTTAAGGAGAGATTTAGCCCTCAGGTAAGTCCAATCACCCTTCTTGATTCACCTTCGAATTAAGGAAAGATTCAGCCCCTAGGCAGATCCAATCATCATTTCGATTATCCAGAATTAAGGAAAGATTCAACCCCTAGGTAGATTCAATCACATCCAGTTCATCTCAGAATCAAAGAAATATTCAGCCCCAGATTCAATCACCATTTCTGGTTCATTTTAGAATTGAATAAAGGTTTAAACCCTAGGTAGGTTCAATCATCACCTCCTAGATCATGTTAGAGTGGAGTAGACATTCGGCCCCTAGGCTTTTTCACTCTTCACCCCCTGTTTAGGTTCTGATTCATGTCGGAACTAGGAAAAGTTCCATTCATCTAAATTCAATTAGCCACTAGGCTTATCCAACCATCAACTTTTGTTAGGGTTCTGATTCATGTCGGAACTAGAAAGTTCCATTCATCTGATTTCAATTAGCCACTAGGCTTATCCAACCATCAACTGTGGTTCAAATGCTGATTCATGTTGGAACTAAGAAGAGTTCCATTCATTTGAATTTAATTAGCCCCTAGGCTTGTCCAACCATCAACTCCAGTTCAGTTTTTTATTTATGTTGGAACTAAGAAAGGTTCCATTCATATGAACTCAATGTGAGCATGAGTTAGCCTCTAGGCCTGTTCAACCATTACATCTAGTCCATGTTCCATTTCATGAAGGAATCAAAGAGAATTTCAATCATTTCAGCTCAATCAATCAATCATCTCTAGCAATTAGAGTCCAATCCATTATTGTCATCCTTGGCCTCTATCAATTGGAGCCCAACTTAAGCAATCCTTGCCTCTAGCAATTAGAGCCCTCTCCATGACTGTCAATCTTGATCTCTATCAATCAAAGGACCAATTCAAAGTCAATCTTGATCTCTATCAATTAGAGACCAGTTTAAAGTCAACCTTGTCTCTATTAATCGAAAATCAATTCAAAATCCACCTCTAGCTCTATCAATTAGAGCCCGATCCATGTCCATCATAGCCCAGTGCTACAATTTAGGATCGCTCGTTAGGAATGGCGAATGAGAAGCATTCCTCATTACCTGTTAGTAAAGATCAATTCCAGATTCTGGAGTCATCAGGAGACCATGAAACTTCAGCTATGATAGTGCTATCCCATCTCGGGCATTTCTGCCCCATTGGCCAAGGAAATGCTAGAATCCAAAGAGTTACCCTCATATTTCTCATTATTCAAAGAGAAGGAATGAAATTTCTCCGAGCAGTAGGTTTGACCAAAGAAGAGATCCAATGTACCCTAGGCTAGGATAGAAACCAGAATCATAGCTAGGGAATGGTCCAATGATGAAACCATTAACCCATAAACTAGGGCATGAACCAGATTGAACTTGGACCCAAATTGAGTGTGGTCCAATGAGGAAAGCCCTTGAGCCCTAAGTTGGGCATGAACCAGATTGACCTTGGGCCTGATTGGGTATGGTTCGATGAGGAAAGCCCTTGAGCCCTAAGTTGGGCATGAACCAAATTGACCTTAGACCCAAATTGAGTGCGGTCCAATGAGGAAAGCCCTTGAGCCCTAAGTTGGGCATGAACCAAATTGACCTTGGACCCAAATTGAGTGTGGTCCAATGAGGAAAGCCTTTGAGCCCTAAGTTGGGCATGAACCGGATTGACCTTGGGCCTGAATTGGGTATGGTTTAATGAGGAAAGCCATGAGCCCTAAGCTGGTCATGAACCAGATTGACTTTGGACCCAAATTGAGTGCAGTCTAATGAGGAAAGCCATTATGCCCTAAACTGGGGCATGAATCAAATTGACCTTGGACCCAAACTGAGAGTGGTCTAATGAAGAAATCTATTGAATAAGCTGAGACATAAACTAGTCTAATCCTGGACTCAAAATGGTGTAGTGCAATGGCGATACCCCTTGCTCCCTAAGCTGGGGCATAAGCTAGAATGATTTTGAACTCAACTAGAGCGGTCCGTTGATGAATTTATTGAACCCCAAACTGGGGCATGAACCAGAGTAACCTTGAGCTTAAAAAGCAATAGTCTGGTTATGAATGGATCCCAAACTGAAAAAAAAAAAACAAAAAGAGTGTAAGAATTATATAAAACCCTGAAAGGTAGGCATCTTGCACATATTGATAGAGGGGCATGATGATGTCCTGCTGTTAGAGGTTTGAAGGAAGATTTATTCCCACAGCGACTGAAGGTAGTCGTCGAAGGCGTTATGCCCAACTGGAGCCGCTTGGATGAACTAGTTGTTTCAACTTTCTATTATCTGTATTCGATAGGTCATCCATGTCTGGGTCCAAGATTGATATGTTTGTTGACAAGTCCAGTCCAATCTGCCCTGTAAGTAAAAGAAAATCACCCCATTTGGGATTTCAAACTCTGTGCCTTGTCTCTTCCATACATTTCCTCCTAGTTTCATACATCCTTCTATTCCACGTGCGCAGTCAATTTTGACTCTTAAGATGATTGAAACGATGAGCCATCTCTTGAACTTCTATGCCACCTGGCCTCTTAAGAAAGAAAGGTCCAACCCGTCTGGGAAAGCTTTAAATGATCAATTGGGAGACACAAGAGTACTCTCAAGAAACATGTATTGGAGAAGTTGCCATTTGTTCTACCTATTGAAAGATTCCAAGGAAAGCATTAGATAGTAACAGATCATATTAGCAGGTCAGCCAGTCAGTACAAATGAGTGGAGGACAGATGTGCCACCAAAAGGATAGAAATTTCAAAGTTCTTACAAAGTACATCATCTACAAGCAAGAGATGATGAATGATCAATCTCAAAATCAAAGAATGAGGTCATAAGAATACCAAAAAAAAAACAAAAAAAAAGAAAAGAAAATTCAAGCATATGTTTTATCTACATCAATAATGGGAGGTAGTCACATCAGACAGAAGGAGATGATTAACTTCCAGAGGACAGCATACGGATTCACCATTCAGATAAAATCAGATACTAGATGAGTAGTCACAAATGTTCATAAAGTTTACAGAAGATCAGAGTACTAACTGGGGTAAAGATGTTCTATCTGATTGGAAATGTTTGAAAGAAAAAGATTCAAATCTAATATTGAAAGTCATGATTCAACTTGGCAATCAAGCGAAGCACTGCATTATGTGGCCTCCACACCATCAAAAAAAAAAAAAAAAAAGAGGAAGAAAAAAAGAAAAGAAAATAGTAAGATGTTGAATGGCATTGGAGCTCGACAGTAAGCCAATTGTCCCTCTCACTTCAAGAGGATGGTAGTTCCAATCAAAGCCTGATAGCAAATGCGATCGTTCTTTGAGATTCACAGCATGTTGAACCGGACTTTTGATTTTGGTCAATTACATCCTGCTTTTACAGGAGACGATCTCATCACTTCTTCATCATCAGAGAAAGATTTCTCATCGGCATTAGACTCTCTCTCTCTCTCGTCTATCAATCTGACGGCCTTCCAAGGATTCTCTATCACAAGCCCTTCTTGTGATTATCAATTTTTATGGCATTGTATCTCATGATCATGTCATCATTTTATATACAAATCCATGAATCTGGCTGGAACTCTGATCTGTTGTTCATTACATCCGACGGCTTCCCAAGGTTCCTATAAGCTCTTCATTTCTCAAGCCAATAAAATGGGATCTTCTCAGTAAGATAAACACATTCTACAAACAACCAAACACTCTCCCAATGGTAGACCCATGTGGACAGTTCCACATCAGTCCTCCCGGACCATCAACATCAATACTTGTCAACAAACTTAAAGGTTTCAGGCCCAGATATGATCGCGACTGATTCGGCATCTCGATGTAGTTTGTTGAGACACATGTTCTGTCTGAACATCTCCAAGAAAGGAAAACATAATTTGGCATCATTTTTAATTTTGGTGTGGGATTGCATTTCCCTAAGGTTGCTTTTAGTGATGATTCAAATAGCTGCCCGCCTATCAATGCGTGTAGGTGTCAACTTAAACAGTGGGGCAAGGCTATCCATTTGTCATGAAAATCATGCCATTCGGACTTCCCCTAAGGGTTTCAGACCATTGGATAAGACCATAATTTTGGCAATATCCTCACCATATTAGGACTCTTTATTCAACCCAAGATGGGGTTTGCAAAAAAAAAAGGGAAGAAAATAAACCTCAGCAAGGAAAAGCAACCCAAGAAACCTCAATGGGCAACCCATAATACCTTAGTGGTGATAGGCGACCTGATGCAACCCTAAAGCATTACCCTCATTGGCCCTTCATAGAAAAATCCAGTGGTTCATGTGGACAAGTGTCATAGCCAGTCTACCCTCCATAAGGAAAGGAACCCTCTTACTCTCCAGTGAATCATACTCAGAGGAGTTGAACAAACCATCGTCTGTTTGCTTTTTGGGCCCCATAGCATTGCCTTTCAACAGAATTCTATCTTCAAATCCTTTTGTCACGTTAAGGAGAGAGCAAATTCTCATGGCCTGGTTATGGATGTAGCCAAATTCATCAAATCTTCAGCTCCCTCATTTTTTAAGATTCAAGAAGGGTTTATCTAAGAAGTCACTTTCTGCAATCAATCTGTCAATCTTCGCTTGACCTTGGAAGCATGGTCAAATTCTGGATGCAATCCATATTCAACCTAGTTTTAACTCTGTTAGATTACCTGTTTCCTTCTATCTTGCCCCTAGCACACTATAATAGTGGTCTGTCACAACATGCAGATACTGGGGCATAGATATACCCTATGTAGAGGAATTGAACTTGAACATGAGCATTACATCTAAGATCCACTGTCCAGTCTGAAGTCACTGACTTTCCTAGTCAATAGAAGTAGGTCCGTTCAAGTTGGTTTTAGCCAATTTCTCAGTTCTCCCAATCCTGTTGATGAAGAAAATTCAATGTGGTCGCTCACCTGTTAGGATTTGGTCACCAAATTCTCTGAAGAAACACTTCGAATCCTTTGCTCCTCGTGCCTACTTTGGGGCCATGGTTCATTCATCTTTCAAAATTGGCATAACAATGTTGCAAAGCCCTGAGCTTTTCATGAACCTAGATCAAGGGCCAAACCCATGTCACATTTCATCGCTGCTTGGCTGTTCTACCAATTTGGTCTACCATAGTGCACAATCAAAGAACTTAGTTGACCAGATGCCCCTCGACAGTTTAACACCAAGGTCAATCAATAAAATCACTTTTGTTAGAGACTGTCAAGCTCCCCTCATTCTTGTCCAAAATCCTCGCTAGAGTTTCTTTCAATCCAGAATCCAACAACACCAATGTTGGCTGAAGAAAATCATCACTTACAAATTGTGTCAAACTTTCAGTACCAGGCCATCACTTACAATGGAAAACTGCCAAGGAATTCACCATCATTTCAAATATGTCCAGCACTCTATAGGTTCAAAGTCAAGAGACTTCCAAGATTGGTTAGATTTCAACCCTAAAGGTTCAAAGTCAACAAAGACTTCCTGTGTGAGTCATTTTCGAGTATCCTAAAGGTTCATAGCAACAAAGCCACTTAAGAGGATATTCTAGTTTCCATTCTAGAAGGTTCATAGCCATAGAGCTTCCAAGAAGGATATTCTAATTTTCAGTCCCGAAGGTCCAAAGTTGGTAGGAACTTCAAAGATGAGTCATTCAGTATCACCCTATAAGTGACCTTCTGAGTTCTTGCTCATTTCATAATCAATAGCAAATTCCTCACCCTAAAAGTGACCTTCTGAGTTCTTGCTCATTTCATAATCAAATGTAGAGCCCTAGCTCACCTAAAGTTCAAATCAATCTCAGCCTATTAGTTAATAAAATGCAGAGCCCAAGCTCATCCAAAGATCAAATCAATCTCAGCCTATAAGTGAATTAAATGCAGAGCCCTAGCTCATCCAAAGTTCAAATCAATCTCAGCCTATTAGTAAATCAAATGTAGAGCCCTAGCTCATTCAAAGATCAAGTCAATCTCAGCCTATAAGTGAATCAAATGTAGAGCCCTAGCTTATTCAGAAAATCAATATTAGAATCTCAATCAAAAGGGCCTCAATTCAATCAAAGAAAAGACAGCAAATCCTTCATCCAAACAAATCAAAATTGAGCTCAACTCATGCAACCAGTCTTGTATTCACAACCTAGCTCCATACAAGAAGAGGTTCCAAACCTACAAATGAGCCTTATATTCATCGCATAGCTCCATACAAGAAGAGGTTTATCAGCCTACAAATGGATCAAGTTGGGTTCAAGCCCGCACATACCTTGCATCATGAGTCTCACCTCAGCAAGAAGAGGTTCCCAGCCTACAAATGAGCCTTGTATTCACAGCCCAACTTCATACAAGAAGAGGTTTATCAGCCTACAAATGGCTCAATTCAAGTTCAAGCCCGCGCATACCTTGCATCATGAGTTTCACCTCAGCAAGAAGAGGTTTACAGCCTACAAATAAGCCTTGTATTCACAGCCTAGCTTCATACAAGAAGAACAATCACCAATTTTTCAAGAAGAGCAAACCTTCTTGCTAGTCAAACTATGTTCTGGGCTTGATTTCTAGGACACCCTTAGATACGTAGGCAGTTTAGGACAAATTACCCTAAGTGCATCCCAATAAGCAATCTCACTCATATCCAAAAATATGGTTCTTTTGTCTTTTGCCTTCAATTGGTAACAATCTCGGCTAAAGAGGGGTATTTGTAAGCACCCCATTTTTGCCATCCCCAACATAAGTGAATCCACATGACAAGTTTCCAGCTTTTAACCCAGAGATTTGTGATTCTTTAATGAGTCCCACAACATGGTCAAAGGCAATTACCTACTTGGATGTATAGGTCGTGAAATTATCTTCAAAATGAGATCGGAATCATCAAATTCTGACATCAAACAAGGAAAGTATCACAATTTGAAAGTGCAAGGGCATTTACGTAATTATCGTATGATGCATGCATTATCGTTTAAACTTCAAATCATCATATTTTGATCATCCGATATCGGAATCAGAAGATTCAAAGGCCAATATTCCTTATTTTTAGTCCTTTTCAAAGTGGACGTAAAAAATCCTGGGTAGAAGTCACCAGTGGGCCCCATTCAAGCTTTCATGAAAAATTATCGATAGAACTTCAAAGCTTCATATCTTTGTCGTTCTAGGTCAGATTCAGATGATTCAAAGGCCATTATTCTTCATTTGTGATGTTCTATAAAGTGGACGTGAAAAATTTGATACAGAAGTCTCAGAAGGGTCCCATGCAAAATTACACATGAAAATGGTCATTTAATCTTTGAAAATTCATATTGGCCTACAAAGTGGTTAGTCAAAGTCTCTAAAGGATCCCATGCAGAATGGTTAGCCGAATTATCAATAATTGGCCTATTGAAACTTCAGAAATTCATAAGTTTGTCGTTTTATTTTCAAATGAGGTGATTCAAGTTCCAATATTCTTCATTTTTAGTGTTCTACAAAGTGAACATAGAAAATTTGGAGTAGAGACTATCAACAAATTCCATGTGGAATGTCAGCGGAAATGGCCTATGAAATGATAGAGGGAGAAAAAAATCAATTTTTGGCCTAACCTAGCTCAACCCAGCTCAACCCAGCTTAGTCCAACCCAGCTTAGTCCAACTCAGACTAGTCCAAACCAAATCAATTCAGTCCAAGTATGTACATGTGCGTCATATATATTGTACTATATATTGTATTATATGATATTATGTATATGTATATTAGTGTAATATATGATATTTATTATATATGTAAGATATAAGTATAAAATAAAGTAAAAAAGAAAAGAAAAAAAGGAAAAAAAAAAAGAAGAGAGATTGAGAGTGAGACAGACGTGAGGAGAGAGAGAGAGAGAGAGAGAGAGTTTCCTTTTTCTATTTTGGAAAATTGGGAAAGAAAAAGGAGAGATTGAGAGAGAGGGAGAGACTGAGTGAAGAAGAAGGAAAAAAGAGGAAGAAAAGGAAAGAGAGTGAGAGAGACGTGAGAGAAAGAGAGAGAGTTTCCTTTTTCTGTTTTGGGAAATTGGGAAAGAAAAAGGAGAGATTGAGAGAGAGGGAGAGATTGAGTGAAGAAGAAGGAAAAAAGAGGAAGAAAAGGAAAGAGAGTGAGAGAGACGTGAGAGTGAGAGAGAGAGTTTCCTTTTTCTGTTTTGGGAAATTGGGAAAGAAAAAGGAGAGATTGAGAGAGAGGGAGAGATGGAGTGAAGAAGAAGGAAAGAAGAGGAAGAAAAGGAAAGAGAGTGAGAGAGACGTGAGAGAGAGGGAGATATTTTTCTGTTTTGGGGAAGAGATCCAAGAGAGATTAAGGAGAAGAAAAGAAAAATGAAAAAGGGAGGAGAAGAGGCATTGAAAAGGAGGAGAAGATTGAGAAGAAAAAGGGACGAGAGGGAGATATTTTCTGTTTTGGGGAAGAGATCCAAGAGAGATTAAGAAGAAGAAAAGGAAAATTAAAAAGGGGGGCAGCGAGAATCTAAAATGAGAGAGCTAAGGGAGAAAAAGAAGCAGACCGAAGAGACAAGAAGAAGAAGAGAGGAGCAGGGAGGGAACCCGCTGCGACTCCAGGTAAGTTTCCCCCTGTATTTTATTCTACCTGTTCTAAACACATTGAAATCCATCCTTCATCCATCTTCTTGCTACTGTCAATCCCATACCCAAACAAACCACCAGCCATTATGGATGCACACCCATAGCCATCCCATACCCTTGATCCAATGAGTACCAGTGCATCAATTTTACTGAGATTAAATTGTACCATGTGACTGATTCCATATACTTTGAATTGAATGTGATTAAAATTGGTTCACATGATTTTAATTTTTTTAATCCCATTGATATTCTTGGAATTTTTAAAAATTGATCCACATGAATGGATTTGTTATGAGATTGATCCCATCGATATTCTTGGAATTTTTATAAAATTGATCCACATGAATGGAATTGTTATGAGATTGATCCTATCGATATTCTTGAAATTTTTATAAAATTGATCCACATGAATGGAATTGTTATGAGATTGATCCCATCGATATGTTTGGAATTTTTATTAAATTGGTCCCATCGGATGCTTGGAATTTCTAGGTGAATTAAATGGACCATTAATGTAAAATTTTGTAGTGATTTAAAATGTCCATTGATCATAATTGTGACTGATGTTGAATGATAATTTGATCTAATGTGGACCTGTAAGCACCCCATTTTTGCCACCCTCAGCATAAGTGAACCAATATGGCAGGTTTTCGGCTTTTAACCCAAAGGTTTGTAATTCTCTAATGAACCCCACAGCAAGGTCATAGGCTATTACCTACTTGGATGTACATCATGAAATTATCTTCGAAATGAGACCAAAATCATCAAATTTCGACATCAAACAGATATCACAGTTTGAAAGTGCAAGGGCATTTACATAATTATCGTATGATGCATGCATTATCATTTAAACTTTAAGTCATCATATATTGGTCATCTGATATCAGAATCAGATGATTCAAAGGCCAATATTCCTCTTTTTCAGTCCTCTTCAAAGTAGATGTGAAAAATCCCAGACAAAGGTTACCGGTGGGCCCCATGCAAGCTTTCATGCAAAATTATTGATAGAACTTCAAAGCTTCATATCTTTGTCGTTCTACGTCGGATTCAGATGATTCGAAAGCCATTATTCTTCATTTGTAATGTTCTACAAAGTGGATATGAAAAATCTCGGGTAGAAGTCTTCGAAGGGTCCCATGCAAAATTACACATGGAAATGGTCATTTAACCTTTGAAAATTCATATTTTTGTCACCCCATATCCAAATCAGGTAATTTCAATTTCATTATGTTCCATTTTTAGTACTCTACAAAGTGGACATAAAGGATTTTCGATAGAAGTCTCCGAAGGATCCCATGCAGAATGGTCAGCCAAATTATCAATAATTGGCCTATTTAAATTTTAGAAATTCATAAGTTGGCCATTTTATTTCCAAATGAGGTGATTTAAGTTCTAATATTCCTCATTTTTAGTGTTCTACAAAGTGAACATAGAAAATTTAAAATAGATGCTACCAAAAAATTTCATGTGGAATGGTGACAGAAATAGACTATGAAATGTCAATCTCGATCTAAACCAGCTTAATCCAGCTTAGTCTAACTTAGCCCGGCCCAGCTCAGACCAATTCAAACCAAGTAACGTCAGCCCATATACATGCATTTCATTTATATGTATATAATGTATAATATATTATTGTATATAATATATATATATATATACATATACATATACATATATATTATAGGAAAGAGAGAGGAAAGAGAGGTCGTGAAAAAAGAGAGAAGAAGAAAGAAAAAAAAGGAAAGAAGAAGAAAAGGAAGAAATAAAAAGAAAGAAAAAAAAAAGAAAAGAAGAAAAAAATGTGTTTTTCTAGAAAGAAAACGTGAAAAGAGAGAGAAGAAGAAAGAAAAAAAAAAGGAATGAAGAAGAAAAGGAAAGAAGGAATTTTCTAGAAGAAGGAAAGAGAGAAAGGAAAGAAAGAATGGATTTTCTAGAAGAAGAAGGAGAAAAGGAAACAAAGGAAGAGAAAAAAAAATGTGGAAAGGAAGGAGAAAAAGGAAGGAAGAGAAGAAAGGAAAGAAGTAAAAAGGAAAAAAAGAATTTTCCAGAAGAAAAAGAAGAAAAGGAAGGAAGATAAAAGAAGAAAATGAAGGAAGAGAGAAGAGGAGAGAAAGAAAAATGTTTTCTACTCTAGAAAATGTGGGGAAGAGAGAGGGAGAAGAGAAAAAGAAAGGAAAGAAGAAAAAAGGAAAAAAGATTTTTTAGAAGAAAAAGAAGAAAAGGAAAGAAGGATCTTCTAGAAGAGGAGAGGAAAAGTATAAATAAGCCAAGAGAAAGAGAGATTAATCTTCTTTTCCAGACCACAAGGAGAGAGAGAACATGGGTAAGAGAGAAAAACATGAGAGAGGGAGAAAGAAAGATAGAAGAAGAAGAGAAAAGAAAAAAAAAAAAGAAGAAAAGAAAGAAAGAGAAGAGAGAGAGGAGCAGAGGAGAGGAGAAGGAGGGTTCACCTTCAAAGAGCTTGATACAATCTTCAATCATCCTACATCGACGGTTTCGCACCATTCGAGCATAAGGTTAGTACCCTAAACAAATTTAGAGGTCTTTAGAATGCTCGAATATTAATTGTGCTTGAAAAAGGCTAATTTCCATGAAATCTTTATCAGAAATGCTCTATTACATGCATATTAATGTTAGGATGCCTATGTCTAGAATTTTTCATGAATGATAATTTGTCTAAGTTATTTAATGATGAAGTTTTGAATGCTATATGATGATGTTTGATGTTTATGACAAATTTCATAAAGTGGTTTTCTAACCAGAAATTTCTAGATTTAGTATTCAAACTTAGGACGTGCATCACATGTAGTTTTTATTATATTTTGAAGCCCATATTTTTATGGGAGTCTCTATGATATGTTATAAGACTATCCTAGAAATTTTGTTCCATTTGGAATTGGAAAAGTATATCAAAGAATTCGTCTTTGATATTGCTATTTTATTCAAATATAATACAATCCTATAACAGAAAGTCTCTATACAAGGGTCTTATGGCCATAATCAGGAAATCAAATTCATATAAACTTTTTAGATATGAAAGTATTCTCAAAAATGACACTGGTTTCGTATTTTTTTGATTTTTTATTGAATTGATATCAATTTTTAATTGCATAGTGCTCTGATGTTGAATCTGTCAGGATGTATTGATTTGCATGATTGAAAAGAATCATTTTTCACAAAGAAAATATGTTGTTGTCATTTTTTTTTCTTGATGAAATTTTAGATCAGACAGTTATCTATATGGACATATGTCTAAATTTAATTTTCATTAAGTATAGGATTTTATTCAGAATTTATGGTGCAACTAGTCAAAAATCTGGAACATACTTGACCACTACACATGTCCAGTCTTAGGGTATATCATTGACTTATTGTTTGCTCTCTGTTGGGATTTGACTCCTTCATATGAAAAATAAATGTTGAGTCATCTTTCTATGGAAAAAAATTGAGCTTGATTTGAGTTGCAGAATACCTACTTATGGTCATTCTTGTGTAATGTGACAAAATCTGAATGCAGTTCATAGTTTTGTCCATTATCTGAAACCTTGTGTCACAATTTTGACAATTTTGAGTCATTAATCTTTCCAAATGTCTTCATAAAAATTATAATTTTTCAAATAACATTGAACATATGTTTTTTTGATGATTTTATATTTTTTTTAAAAAGTTTCATTGATGTCTCATTCATTGTAACATGCAATTGATTGCTTAAATGAATTCTGCCATCTTTGGATAAATGGCTATATTTGGAGAATTCATATGCTTTGTTTGGATTGTGCACATACCATATTTTCCATATTCCATGTGTTGCTATATTTGGTAGAATAAATAAATTTTTTTCATATTTAACAAAATCTTAATAACTACCATTTTTAAGTCTTACTATGCTTAGAAAATAACATATAAGATCTTACCTTTTTTTGAAAAATTCATGTCATATTTGCATTCTATGTTTGGTACTTACCATATTGATATATAGATGCATACATCAATTTCTTACCATTTTTAGGTCTTACTATGGTTAGAAAATAGCACATAAGATCTTACCTTTTTGGATAATTCATGCCATATTTGCATTCTATGTTTGGTACTTGCCATATTGATATATAGATGCATACATTGATTTCTTGTCATATTAGGTCTTGCCATGCTTAGAATTAGCATATTAGATCTTACCATATAGGTTCTTGTCTTATTTGCAATACATGTCATATTTGAGAGATTTTAACAATCTTACTATGTGTGTATTTAATACCATAAATATGTTATATCCCATGCTTAGATAGAATATTCTATTTTTATAATAATTTAATTTATGCAACACCCTAGTCGAACTGTCATATCTGTACACCTAGCAAACATATTAGGCATGGGGACGTGCATTTAGGCACCCACATTCTTGGGAAGGATATAATGGGAAATAATAAAAAACTTAATAAAGAAAGAGAATGTTTTGCCAAACCTTCCAAAATTAGAACTTAGGATGAAAAGGGTAATTCAGGACAATTTCCACCTTTCAGTAAACCTTAGACCTAGAATAGGTTCTAAACCCTAAACCTAGAATAGGTTCTAAACCCTAAACCTAGAACAGGTTCTCACACTCTAACCTAGAACAGGTTATCCAGCACGAATTACGTGGATTCTGATTCCTAAGTCAAACCCTAGGATACGTAGGCCATTTGGGAGAAACCCAAATTCGGATCCACATTTTAGTCTACTCGGACTATCCATAGATCCACTTGGATATCCACCCATCATTCTGAACTACATGGATTTTGATTCCTAGGCCAATCCCTAGGATATGTAGATTATTTGGGAGAATTCCAAATTCGGATCCACACCTTAGTCTACTCGGACTATCTATAGATCCACTATGTCACACCCCAATTCTGAACCAACTAGAATGGTGTGAGTGAACCATCATTGAACCAACGGTTCACACCAGGATCTCGAATAGACCGTGTCCACTCGTACAAACCATTGCACATAACCACAATCAGAATATAAATAATACAGCGGAAGTCTTTAAATAGAATGAACTGAGTATCTATTGATAATTTAAATAAAATATCCCATTATTCAAATCCAATCATAAAATATAATATCATTACACCCCTTTAAAAGTCAACCGAAACTAACTGAAATAAATAAATAAAATCAATCACAGGTACACGCAGAAAGGGCACTCGCATGAAGCGTCATGCTTGTCCTCTCCTGTCTGTACACCCAGAGCAGCAACATCAACATACGTCGGAGCGTTCATATAGTCATCCACCGTGTATCTTGCATCAACATCTAAAAATAATGTGTACACAAAGGGTGAGCTCACAACTTAGCTCAGTAAGACAATCAGACAGTTTCACAATATTATGCATGAGTAACAATCATTTTATGTTGTGGTCTGGTTTAAGTTTGCAATGTGCTATAGAAAGGTTTGGTGGCCCCCGCACCTCTATACACGAGTGTGTGGCACCTTATGGATCACACCCCCATTGGCCCACATGCACCCATCATGGAATAGAGATAGAGCTAAGATACCCCCGTACCTACCCTGATGCTCTACCCATACCAGTACCTAAGCCCCTACTGGCCAGGGCTCGCAAACTGGGCTCGCAACTAACCAATCCTATATGTCATTAATGTATGCTCTATCCCAGCACAGCCGTCTACGGCATAGAGATAGAGCTAAGGCATTCCCACACCTCCCCTGATGCCCTATCTGTAACTAACCCACTAGGATAGAAACATAACGCAGGTAGACCCTATCCCAACATAACTCCCTACGGTATAGAGATAGAGCTAAAGCATCGTGGACAAGCCAGTGTCGACCTCGGAGACCACGGTGCCACATAACCATGGCCAGGCCAGCATCAACATCGGAGACCACCGTACCACGACCTTCCCCTGATGCCCCACCCGTACCAAGTATGTTAAGATAGAATACTACAAAGAGTGCTAGTGTGAGGAGCGATCCCAGGCCCATGCCCCACTCCACATACTAACGAAAACAGTCACATGCTTAACAATCACATCCTAACAATGCATGAACAGTAATAATAACTGAAATTAAAAGATGGCATGTGAATATGCACAAACATCACATCATATATAATCAGGTGAATAACAACGATTTACTGTCCATTGATTATTAGGTTTAGGTCAGATTCCCTTACCTGACGCTCGTTTGTTAGCTTGCTCCACGTCGCAAGACCCAAACGGAAAGTCACAAAGTCCAACAATATTATTAGGGTTTCATTAGAATAGTTTCCTTAGGGTTTCATGTTGGTCGGAAACCAACAAAGTCCAAAACCATCCTTTCAGATCTGACCGGTCGCAACATACCGATTGTAGCTCTGTGAGCAGACTAGCAACCGGTATGGTCGACCGATATGTCTCCGGAAGACCATACACTTGGTTTTTTAACTGTCGTCGATCGATCTCTATGGATTTCCAGGGTTTCTCCTATCCATTCTAAGTCTAAGCTTTAAGTTAGAGTTATACCCAACTCATTCGAGTCTAGTTTCGATGAATATCATCTCGGAACTCGAATCTAGGGTTTGACGGCAACTTAGGGTTTAATATCCAATTTAGGGTTTTAGATCAATACCTACTTTGCATGGTATTGATCCACCCACACAACTAACCTAAAGTCATAGAGTAAGAAGAATGATTAAAACACTTACCGTTGACTAGCGTAACGTGAGCGTCGTCGAACGGTAATGGCGACACATCCTTCTTCTTCCTAGCTCCTTCTCCTTTCCAACCTCCTTCTCTTCTCTAGAGTTTATGAGAGATAATGGAAAGGATTTGAGGAGGTTTAAGAGTGTATTTATAGGCTAGAATTAGGGTTTAGTAACCCTATTAGGATTAGGAAGGTTCAAGCATTAGGGTTTAGGAAAATGGGACCCACAGAGATCCAATTCTGGATCTCCGCACTCAGCTGCACAGAGCTGACCGGTCGACCGGTACCATCGACCGGTCAACATAAAATGATGAATATTTGACCGTCTTTGATCCAATTTCGTACTTGTTTGTTATCCGCTCGTCCCGTCTGGCCCGGTGATAATCGAAAGACCTGCTACTACAGAAAACCAAGGTTTAGACCGGGTTTATGGAGTGCAGGTCTTATACACTAGGATATCCACCCATCATCCCGAACTACGTGGATTCTGATTCCTAGGGCAAACCCTAGGATATGTAGGCCATTTGGGAGAAACCCAAATTTGGATCCACATTTTAGTCTACTCGGACTATCCATAGACCCACTTGGATATCCACCCACCATTTTCAAACTACGCAGATTTTGATTCCTAGGGCAAACCTTAGGATACGTAGGCTATTTGGGAGAAACCTAAATTTAGATCCAAATCTTAGTCCACTCGTATTATTCATAGATCCACTAAGATATTTACCCACATTCCAACCCAGAAAGGGTTATCCACATTTTAACCTAAATAGGGTTATCCACATTCAAACCCAGAAAGGGTTATCCATTCTTAGATCTACTAGGACTATCTATCAGTTCACATGGACTATCCAGATCCTAACCCATAGGATTTCTCAACCTTTCAAGCATAAACTTCAACTTGAACAATGAACTTAATTAAGCACAAGCATAAATCACAGTCATAGACTTTAATCACACCTGAACTACGATGGTGAACCTAATATTCAGAATAATTCTGTGATACGTAGGCAATCTGATGATACAGATTCGGTTCAATGATATCAAACCACTTGGTTTGGTTCGGTTTAATAGATAGAGTCTAGCATAGGAAAGGTATAGGAGACCGATTTCAATCGGGAAATTTGGGTGCCTAATCCCTTCCCATAATCGTAACCTGACGCTTACCGAATCTCTGATGGACCAGAAATCCAATCTAAGGGTCTTGAGTCAATCGAAGTTTTACCTTTGGGTGAGATTTCACATTTCTAAGGTTTTAGACCTTAATCTAGGTGGCGACTTCCAAAAAAAGATTTTGATCTTTGTCCTCACAGATGGGATGTTATCACACGCAAGTCATGTTATCAATCACATAATATCACTCAACATAAGTTAATAGAACTAATCTACCAAACAAAGGTTTAGTTCCCTTACAGTTACTTTTAGAATAGTTCTCAGCAAGTCGTTTGAGTCGTAGTCTACTTGGGTTCTCATAGCTAAGGATTCAACATTACAAACCATAATATTTGTTATTATTCGATAGAATTAGTTAAACTTCTCTTAGTTCACTTCTTTGGTGTTCATAGCTTAATAACTCATCCAAGGTTTAATACCTTCCATTTATTGTCTGCTTATCATGCTTTGGCATCTAGGGTTTCATTACTAAATTCACTTGTCACCATTAACAACTCTTGGGTACATCCATACTTGTAGAAAGCCTGCAGTCCCTATGAATCTAGTGCCATTCACAACAATCTTTCATAAGACAACACATTTACTAGCAAGGTTTTCCTTATAAACGCCTTAATACTAAGAATGACTTCTTATCATGAAGGAAAGGGTTCTAGTTTTTCATTCCTAATGTTTCCTTGCATGATGTCAAAGGTTACCAACAATCGTAATATTAAACAGCAAGTTGCATTATGGTGTAATAGGTTTAAACCTCCTATATAACACCATGAGTATCTGATTTTTGGACTTTTAGACCTATATGCATGCTCATGTAAGTCCTGTAAAGTCACTTAGCAGAGCTCGGTACCATGTGCGGCACGTAGTCAACCGCAGGGTCATTGGCCACAAGGTGTGAGGCACTAGGTCGACCGCACTTTGAACCATGGCCATTTGGCTCTATCAACATTACATACACTCACCTAACCTCTGTAGGGTTGGTTTCTGGTCCCATCTTGTCATAGAATCTCATGATTAATGAGTTCAAAATGTACACCATCACGTATTTTCAATATTCATGACATGTGATAAATTTTTGCATTGAAATATATAAATTTTAGGGTTTTGGCCATGCAATAAATTCTAATAATTTATCAGGGAGTCTCTGGTGGAGTTTGGCCGACTTCTGATGTCAGAATGGCATGCGGTACATATAAAACCGCAAGTCACTTTCGGCCAGACTGTGTGGCACATCATAGACAGCAAGTTAGATCGTTGTCATCTAGCCTTCGAATCTCTTTTGACATGTTTCTAGTATTCTTAAGGGCCTATACACCGAGCTTGGTTTCAAAACTCCACTTCTATGTATAGTTATGGATACCAATTCAATTTGACAACTACCAAGATCTCAGATCTAGTTTTATTCCTCTTAGATCCGATTTCCCTCTTTTGGATCTGGTAACGAATCTTGGTCATGGGTCTCCCAAGGTCCTATCAGGGTTTCTAACATCCCTGGATCATCTTGACCACCAGTCAATCTCATATGCACTATCCTTTATCACTCAAACTGAAAACAATGGTGCACACGTCCATAGCTCTGCCATAAGTGGTGGTTAGATCATATTATTTCTTATAAATATCTTTTACTCATTTGATTATTAAAATAACTTCTTATTTCATCCCTTTTTCTCCATTCTACATTTTTACAAATCATGGCTAGGATCCAACACTTCCTCAACCACGCTTTGCATTCTTCCCATTCATTCACATTAACGAAGAAGGTTGTTGAAGTAGGGGAATGTACTTATATAGAGGGTATCTGTAAGACCCGCACTCCATGAACCCGATCTAATCCTTGAATTCATGTTGTAACAGGTCTTCCAATCATCATCGGGCCAGACGGGACGAGCGGATGACAAATAGGTACAAAACGGACCATTTAAGTATGAATTTTGTTCATACCGGTCGATGGTACTGGTCTTGGTACCGGTCGACCGGTATAGCCTGCGTAGCAGACTACGAAGATCCAGAACTGGATCTCTATGGGTCTTACTTTCCAAATTCCGAACCCTAGGACTTTCCTAATCCTAGGAGGCTTCCTAAACCTAAACCTAGCCTATATAAACCCCTCTAAACCTCCTAGAATCCCTTCCATTGATCCTCACAAACCCTAGAAAGGAGAAAGAGGCTGAAGAAGGAGAAAAAGCTAGGAAGAGCCGATATTGCCGTTCGACGAAGAACACCTTACCGCCAGTCGACGGTGAGTGCTTAAACCTTATTTTACATTATGACTCTAGGATTATGACTCTAGGATGGTTAGGTTGCTTTGATCAATACAATGCAAAGCAGGTATTGATCTAAAACCCTATTTTGCCGATAAACCCTATTTTTTCCGACAAACTCTAATCTAGTCGGTAAACTCTAGATTCGAGATCTAGGAAGAAGATCATCAAAGCTAGGACTGGAATGGAGTTGGAAATAACTCTAACTCAGTGCTCAGACCTAGAATGTGTAGGAGGAACCCTAGGATCAATAGGGGATGATTGACGGCAGTCGAGAACCGAACGTATGGTCATCCGGAGACATACCGGTCAACTATACCAGTTGCACCCTGTGCGACCAGTACTGCGATCAGTACCTTTCGGGGGCTGGTCTGTGGGGACCGACTGACCATATCGGTCGCAGGTTTCCCCACAGTGTTGTGACCAGCACCTGCGACCGGTCAGCTCTGTGAGATATATTTTGTAATAACGTTGGTTTTCTGACCAACATGAAACCTAAGGAAAACTATTCTAACTAAACCCTAATATTGTATAGGACTTTGTGATAGCACGTTTGGATCTTGTGACGTGGAGCAAGCTATCAAATGAGCGTCAAGTAAGGGAATCAGACCTAAACCCTAATAATCTAATGGACAGTAAACCGTTGTTAATAACTATGACTCTGTGGATTGATGTTTGTGCATACTCGTATGTCATCCTTTACTTTCAGTTATTATTATTGTTCATGCGTACGCGCTATGCTAGGATGTGATTGTTAGGCATGTGATTGTTTTCGTTGGTGTAGGAATGGGAAGGGCCTAGGGTCTGGGATCATTCCTCACACTAGCACCCTTTTGTAGTATTCTATCTTAGCATGCTTGGTGTGGGTAGGGCATCAGAGGGAGGACGTGGCACTATGGTCTCCGGCCTGGTCACCAGACTCTAGCTTTATCTCTATGCCGTAGGGAGCTATGTTGGGATAGGGTCTACCTTTAATATCGTTCTGTCTTAGCATGCTTGGTGCGGGTAGGGCATCAGGGGGAGGACGAGGCACTGTGGTCTCCGACCTGGCCACCAGACTCTAGCTCTATCTCTATGCCGTAGGGATCTATGCTAGGATAGGGCCTACTGTGATGACATATAGGATTGGTTAGTTGCGAACATAGTTTTCAAGCCCTCGCCAATAGGGGCTTACGTGTTGATATGGGTAGAGCATTAGGGGAGGTATTGGCGGTGTTGATCGAGACGCCTTAGCTCTATCTCTATTCCATGGTGGGTGCATGTGGGACGGCAGTGGTGTGATCCACTGGGTGGCTTCACACACTCGTGTATAGAGGTGGGGTGGCCGCCAATCCTTTCTATAGCACATTGCGAACTTAAATCAGACCATAATATAATATGATTGTTACTCATGCATATAAATGTTACATTGTTTGATTGTCTTACTGAGCTAAGTTGTGAGCTCACCCTTGTGTACACACTATTTTTAGATGTTGATGTAGGTTACACGGTGGACGACTAGATGAATGCACCAACGTACGGAGGCGTGGCTGCTCTGGACGTGCAGGCAGGAGAGGACGAGCATGACGCTTCATGCGAGTGCCCTTTCTGCGTATATCTCTAGGATTTTTCTTTATTTGTTTCAATTATTTTTGGTTGACATTAAAGTGATGTAAAGATATTTATTTATGTTTGAGAATTGGATAATTAAATATTTATTTAAATCTATCAATAGATGCTCAGTTCATTTTATTTAAAGACTTCCGCTGTATTTATTATATTCTGATTGTGGTTATGTGCAATGGTTTGTATGAGTGGACACGGTCTTATTGAGATCCTGGTGTGAGTCGTTGGTTCAGTGACGGTTCACTCACACTTCTGGTTTAGTCAGAATTGGGGTGTGACAACTTGGTATCAGAGCTCTTAGGCTCTGTCCAACAGACCATATTGCACTTAACTAAGTTGATGAACTGAGATAGGAAAATTTAAAAGCTTTAATAAGAACACACCTTAAGCACTTGTTTGATGTCTGAGACTAATATGAAAAAGCATAATATACTATACTAAATGTGGAATTAATAAATAGTCATGCTCTAGATAGGAACCATAATGACAGGTGAGAAAAATCATAAACTTCCACCAAATTGAAAAGGAAACTGTATCAAGAGTATAATATAGAACATCCAAAGAGCTAGATAGGTTTATATAGGATGCGGTGCATTATTGACTTACTCTTATGATTATAGAGGATGCACATACCTGATGCTCTACCCATACCTGATTCTAATTCTCGTACCTTGACAAAATACCTTCTTGATTCAACCTGTCAATTGGAGTTATAGATGTTATTTCTTTAGAATTAGTCCTGATTATACCAATCTAAGCTACTCCTATGATTGACACCATGAATAGAGATATGAACCAAATGAACATTTAAAGGTTTAATCATTCTAAATGTACATCTTTTTTAATTTATTCCTGATTTACTGATGTACCAAAACTTCTCCAGATTTACTCCTGTAGTGTCTTGACCAATGGCACTATATACTCGATAGAACCTGTAACCATGAGGTTAAGAACTGTAAAACCTCTATTTCTATATATTTGGACCACCGTGCAATTTAACGACCTTTGGATGCCGGTTGGATTACCATAGATTTACTCCTGATCCTTTAAACCTAAGTTCACTAGATAAAACAAGTGTTCTTCATCATACTGAATTTGAAAGAAGGAAATGAATCACTTTTGGATAAACATTCCGATTCTTATATTCCTTGACATCCGTTGATAGAGATACTTAGTTAATAAGGGAATTATTGGAAGGGAGATGATTAAATTCAGATTATATTCTATAGCCAAGAAACCTCAGATGAAGTAATGGAGGATCTGTTTCGAGATTGCTGAATGGATGGATTTGTGTCATGATCTGTAAAAGAGTGCATAAGCAGAAAGTGAGAACTATCAAGAGTATCCAGTAAAGAAATAGATAGCACTCAAGTAGAGTTAAAGATGACTATATCGGTATGAATTTTGACAAGACATAAGGTTTCTAAAGGCAGATCTAAGAGTGGATACAAGGATGAAGTAAAAAATTATGGCATTGACAGTATTCAGATTAGTACAAGTAATACGGAGTTATGCCCAATGTCAAGTGAAATGGTAAGTAAAGACCAAAAGAGTTTGGCTGAATTAATGAATTTATAAGCATATACCCTAATGCTTATAGATAGACTTGGGATATATAATTAGGCTGTGCAGATTGCCAGGGTAATTAAATCCAGTCAAAGAGACAGTTTCTTTGCTCAGAACAGGGGACTGAAGAGGCCTACTACTGAGACTTCAGGTGGAGACAATACTAGATCATTTTGTCCATACAGGGCTCAGTCCACTGTGGTGCCTGCAAGGAACACTACTGCACCACCACCGCCATAGTTCACTGGACAGAACCAGAACGTTAAATGTTTCAACTGTCAGCAACTGGGTCATATTGCAAGGACCTACACTCTACCTAGGAAGCAACCTCCACAGTAAGAAAAGGTATTCACAGTCACCACTGAAGAGGCAGCCACATCACCTGATGTGGTCACTGGAACTGTAAACATAGCTGGTATACTCGCCAGAGTACTTTTTGACTCTGGGGCCACACACTCCTTTGTCTCTAATTCTTTTGGGAAGCGAATGGAATTACCTGTCAAGTGTTTGAACCCGAGCTTGATAGTTCGCTCTCCGTTGGGAGTCGAAGTGGTGTTGACTGAATATTATGGGCCGTGTACAATGAGTATTGAGGGCCGAAACCTAGAAGCAAATCTGGTTCAACTCGAGATGGCAGACTTTGACGTCATCTTGGGAATGGATTGGCTAGGCCATCATTCAGCTAGCTTATTATGTGGTGAAAGGAAACTTGTGCTTAAAGATGAGAAGGGCAAGGAGTTTAGCTTCACTGGGACCAAGTTACCTAGGAAGCGAAAGCTGATCCTCTCCACCCTAAAAGCTAAGAGATGCCTAGAGAAGGGAGGAGTAGGGTATTTAGTATCTGTGGTCGACATCACGCTGAGGTGCCAAGGATGGAAGATCAAGATGTGGTACGAGAGTTTCCGGATGTGTTTCCGGAGGATCTCCCGGGTCTACCTCCAGGACGGGGCTACGAGTTCATGATAGACCTTATGCCGGGTGCTCGCGCGGTGTCTAAATAACCATACAGGATGGACCCTACAGAATTAAAGGAGTTGAAGACCGAATTACAAGAACTATTAGATAAGGGCTTCATACGACCAAGCATATCGCCATGGGGAGCACCTGTATTGTTCGTCAAGAAGAAGGACGGTAGCATACAACTATGTATCGACCACCGAGAGCTGAACAAGTTAACCATCAAGAATCGATATCCTTCGCTAAGGATCGATGATCTGTTCGATCAGTTGCAAGGTGCAAAGGTTTTCACGAAGATTGATCTTACATCAGGGTATCACCAATTGAAGATCAAGGCCGTAGATATTTCGAAGACTGCTTTCAGGACAAGGTATGCGCATTATGAGTTCCTTGTAATGTCATTCGGATTGACTAACACTCCAGCGTCGTTCATGGAACTGATGAACCGAGTGTTTCATGACATGTTGGACACTTCGGTCATCATATTCATTGACGACATATTGGTCTACTCCAATGACAGGGAGGCTCATGCAACACATTTGAGAGCAGCCCTACAATGGTTGAGAAGGGAGAAGCTTTATGCCAAGTTCAAGAAGTGTGAATTTTGGCTGAAGGAGGTGGCTTTCTTGGGCCATGTAGTATCTGAAGACGGTATCAAGGTAGATCCAAGTAAGATAGCTGCTATAGTAGGATGGGAAGCACCAAAATCAGTTACGAAGATTAGTAGTTTCCTTGGATTGGCTGGTTACTATAGAAGATTCGTGGAAGACTACTCAAGGATCACCGTTCCACTTACCAAACTAACCAAGAAAGGAGAAAAATTTATATGGTCAGATGAGTGCGAGAAATGCTTTCAGACTTTGATATCAAGACTAGTCTTTGCACCTATCTTGACCATCCCAGCACCAGGCTTACCGTTTACCCTATATACGGATGCCTCAGGGTTAGGTCTTGGATGTGTATTGATGAAAGGAGAACAGGTGATTGCCTATGCATCAAGACAATTGAAAGAGCATGAGAAGAATTATCCTACACATGATTTGGAGTTAGCAGCGATTATACATGCAATCAAGACTTGGAGACACTACCTTTACGGTGAAAAGTTATAGATTAAGTCAGATCATAAGAGCTTAAGTTACCTTTTCACTCAGAAGGACCTAAATATGAGACAGATGAGATGGCTGGAATTATTGAAAGATTATGATTGTGACATCTAGTACCATCTGGTAAGGAAAATGTTGTGGCTGATGCCTTAAGCCAAAAGTGGGCATCGAAGCCTGAGGCAGGACCTAGTACAAATGCTGCATTATGTGCTGCAGCTTCAAGTTCAATAGAAGATGATGAAGAGTATATATTAGAAACTGCAGGAGATCCAGTGGAACAGGGCTTAATTCATAAGTTCACGTTGATGTTCGCAGCCTTAAAGATCTCATTAGATCTAATAGATGAGGTCAAGGTAGCAATCCTACAGGATCCACACCTCAAGACTGTGCAAGAAGATATAGAGAAGGGTAAAAGCAATCCTGACTTTACCTTGGATTCAGACAAGGTACTCAAGTATCGTGGACAATTATGTATACCTGAGAGTGAGAACTCAAATATCAAAGATAGAGTTATGACAGAAGCTCATTACACTCCATATTCGGTACATCCAGGAAGCACCAAAATGTACCATGATTTAAGAAGATCATATTGGTGGAGGGGTATGAAAGTGGATATAGCTCGTTTCGTATTCCAATGTCTGAATTGCCAGCAAGTTAAAGCAGAAAGGCAGAGACCCACAGGTTTGCTATAACCACTATCGAAACCTACATGGAAGTGGGATTGCATCACAATGGATTTTGTCACTGGCCTACCCTTGACACCAAGGTCAGTGGATGCAGTTTGGGTTATAGTCGATCGACTTATCAAGATAGCTCAATTCATTACGGTCAGACCTCAGTCTACCATGGAGAAGCTGGCCAAGCTATATGTAGATAATATAGTCAAACTTCATGGCATCCCAGAGAGTATAGTATCTGACAGAGATCCTCGTTTTACATCAAAGTTCTGGGAAGGATTACAGAAAGCTATGGGAACCAAGTTGAAGTTTAGTACAGCTTTTCACCCTCAGACTGACGGGCAGTCAGAATGAACTATTCAAATTTTAAAAGATATGCTCCGAGCTTGTGCCCTAGATTTCAAAGGAGCTTGGGACGAGAAGCTATCACTCATCGAGTTTGCTTATAACAACAGTTACCAGGCTACGATCCAAATGGCTCCATATGAAGCACTCTATGGGAAGAAATGTCGTACACCTCTGTCAAGGAATGAGGTGGGAGAGAGAAGAATTGTAGGACCGGAGTTTGTTGAAGAAACTTATCGAGTGATTGATCAGATCAAGGAAAGAGTAAAGACAGCTCAAGTTCGACAGAAGCACTATGCGGATAACCGACGTCGAGATCTGGAGTTTGCAGTGGGTGACAAGGTATTCTTGAAGATATCACCTGTGCGAGGTCTGAAACGGTTTGGTAAGAAGGGAAAGCTATGCCCCAGGTACGTGGGACCATACGAGATATTGACCAGACGTGGTAATGTGGCATATCAACTGGCTCTACCACCATCCATGTCAAGCGTTCATGACGTGTTCCATGTATCTTTATTGAAGAAGTATGTCAGGATCCATCGCACATCTTGACAGTAGACCCACCAGACTTGATAGAGGACTTGACATTTGAAGTAATACCTGTGATGCTCACAAGCCAAAAGGTACAACACCTTCGAAGCAAGGATATCCACTATGTGAAAGTGCATTGGAAAAGCCAAGATGTGGAAGAAATTACTTGGGAGGAAGAGAACGCAATGAGAAAGGAATACCCTAACCTTTTCGATGACCAAGGTACATTCAAATTTCGAGGCCAAAATTTATTTTAAGGGTGGGGGAGTTGTGAAACCTACATGCAAATTTCGGGGAAAAAATTTCTTTTAAGGGTGGGGGAGTTGTAAGACCCGCACTCCGTGAACCCGATCTAAACCTTGAATTCATGTCGTAACAGGTCTTTCAATCATCATTGGGCTAGACGGGATGAGCGGATGACAAACAGGTAGGAAACGGACCATTTAAGTATGAATTTTGTTCATACCGGTCGATGGTACCAGTCTTGGTACCAGTCGACCGGTATAGCCTGCGCAGCAGACTACGAAGATCTGGAACCGGATCTCTGTGGGTCCTACTTTCCAAATTCTGAACCCTAGGACTTTCCTAATCCTAAGAGGCTTCCTAAACCTAAACCTAGCCTATATAAACCCCTCTAAACCTCCTAGAATCCATTTCATTGATCCTCACAAACCCTAGAAAGGAGAAAGAGGCTGAAGAAGAAGGAGAAGCTAGGAAGAGCCAATATTGTCGTTCGACGAATAACACCTTACCGCCAGTCGACGGTGAGTGCTTAAACCTTCTTTTACATTATGACTCTAGGATTATGACTCTAGGATGGTTAGGTTGCTTTGATCAATACCATGCAAAGCAGGTATTGATCTAAAACCTTATTTTTCCGATAAACCTTATTTTTGTCGACAAACCCTAATCTAGTCGGTAAACCCTAGATTCTAGTTTTAGGAAGAAGACCATCAAAGCTAAGACTTGAATGGAGTTGAAAACAACTCTAACTCAGTGCTCAGACCTAGAATGTATAGGAGGAACCCTATGATCAATAGGGGATGATTGACGGCAGTCGAGAACCGACATATGGTCTTCCATAGACATACCGATCGACTATACTGGTTGCACCCTGTGCGACCGGTACTGCGACCGGTACCTTTCGAGGGCTGGTCTGTGGGGACCGGTTGACCATACGGGTCGCAGGTTTCCCCACAGTGTTGCGACCGGTACCTGCGATGGTCAGCTCTGTGAGATATATTTTGTAATATCGTTGGTTTTCAACCAACATGAAACCTAAGGAAAACTATTCTAACTAAACCCTAATATTGTATAAGACTTTGTGATAGCATGTTTGAATCTTGTGACATGGAGCAAGCTATCAAACGAGCGTCAGGTAAGCGAATCAGACCTAAACCCTAATAATCTAATGGACAGTAGACCGTTGTTAATAACTATGACTCTGTGGATTGATGTTTGTGCATACTCGCATGTCATCCTTTACTTTCAGTTATTATTATTGTTCATGCATACTCGCTATGCTAGGATGTGATTGTTAGGCATATGATTGTTTTTGTTGGTGTGTAGAATGGGAAGGGCCTAGGGTCTGGGATCATTCCTCACACTAGCATCTTTTCGTAATATTCTATCTTAGCATGCTTGGTGCGGGTAAGGCATCAGGGGGAGGACGTGGCATTGTGGTCTCCAGCCTGGTCACTAGACTCTAGCTTTATCTCTAGGCCATAGGGAGCTATGTTGGGATAGGGTCTACCTTTCGTATCATTCTGTCTTAGCATGCTTGGTGCGGGTAGGGCATCAGGGGGAGGACGTGGCACTATGGTCTCCGGCCTGGCCACCAGACTCTAGCTCTATCTCTATGTCGTAGGGAGCTGTGCTGGGATAGGGCCTACTGTGATGACATATAGGATTGGTTAGTTACGAGCCCAATTTGCAAGCCCTCACCAATAGGGGCTTATGTGTTGGTATGGGTAGAGCATCAGGGGAGGTGTTGGCGGTGTTGATCAGGACGCCTTAGCTCTATCTCTATTCCATGGTGGGTGCATATGGGACGACAGTGGTGTGATCCACTGGGCGGCTTCACACACTCGTGTATAGAGGTGCGGTGGCCGCCAATCCTTTCTATAGCACATTGCAAACTTAAACCAGACCATAATATAATATGATTGGTACTCATGCATATAAATGTTACATTGTCTGATTGTCTTACTGAGCTAAGTTGTGAGCTCACCTTGTATACACACTATTTTTAGATGTTGATGCAGGTTAAACGGTGGACGACTACATGAACGTGCCGACGTACAGAGGCGTGGCTGCTCTGGACGTGCAGGCATGAGAGGACGAGCATGACGCTTCATGCGAGTGCCCTTTCTGCATATATCTCTAGGATTTTTCTTTATTTGTTTCAGTTATTTTTGGTTGACGTTAAAGTAATGTAAAGATATTTATTTATGTTTGAGAATTTGGATAATTGAATATTTATTTAAATCTATCAATAGATGCTCAGTTCATTTTATTTATAGACTTCTGTTGTATTTATTATATTCTGATTGTGGTTATGTGCAATGGTTTGTATGAGTGGACACGGTCTTATTGAGATCCTGGTGTGAGCCGTTGGTTCAATGACAGTTCACTCACACTTTTGGTTCAGCCGGAATTGGGGTGTGATAGTTTCCCTTCTAAGTTTTTTCCAGCAAATAGATCAATACTTCAAAGATTGGTCTCCTTCTTTCCTTCTCCCTCCTCTCTGCATTCTCTTCTATTGAGCAATATTAGGAGAGAAGAGTTCCTTCTCTCTTCTTTCTTTCTTCTTCTTCTTTCTTCTTCCTCCACTTTGGTCATACGTCAGAGCTCTCTTTCTTAATCTCATTTCTTTTCTTTTCGCTAGATTTGAGAGAATAGAGAGAATCTTCCCAAAGCGTTAAACATGGGGACCTAATTTGGAATAGAGATGATTATCCTCCCTCTCTTTTTATTTAGACTCAATCATGGATGGCTACCCTGAATAAAGTCAATCCCTATTGGCCATGGAGGGAGAAAATGAATTTTTGAACATTAGGTCTTGGACAAAGTCAGCCTCAAACCAGTTCATCGCATAGGGGGTTTGGTTGGACCGTGTAGTCGGTAGTCGATCGCACGCCCTCTGTATAGTGTCAGACCTCATTTTGTTCAGCCAGTTCTAGGCATGTGTGCTTTAGACCTTTGGGGTTCGTATAAGTGGGGTCTGAGACCATTCCTAGCACTCTTTGGTGTGCTCTACCGCCATAAGGGATTAAATCTAATCTCTTGATGTCACCTCTCATTTAATTCCTTATCTTGCTCACGTCGATATGATATGTTCGTACATAGGATGACCTGCCTCATGCCCATAGTAGATGTATCGTAACGGGATTTGGGAATGGGTCTTATAGCCCAGCACTCCAGTGCATAGAGGTTGTAGTCAGCCTCTAGAAGGTGTGGCTAGACCTTACCATAGCACATGGCATACATGATACCTGACTATTACAATGTTGTGTGTAATAAACTGATCATGCGTACTTGATTTCTTGCATGTCTGTTTCTCATTGAGCTCATGTTGGAGAGCTGAGCCTCGTGTACGCCATTTTTTTTGATGGTTTTACAGGTACTACCTGTCACACTCCAATTCTAGATTAACCAGTAGTGTGATGAACCATCATAAAAACCAACGGTTCAAGCCAGGATCTCATAAGACCGTGCCAACAATCCAAAGCAAATACACATTCCACATCAATTAAAGATAATAAAGTAATTAGCGAAAGTTTTATTAATAATGAACTGAGGTCTAACATGATAAATAAATAAATACAGTTATCTCTAAGTAACCAAAACATAATTAATTTTTATTACAAATCCCATATGTCAAATACAGAAATAAAACACTAAGCGTAACTCAGTGGAAGCACTCACATGATGAGTCATGCTCGTCCTCTACAGCTTGCACGTCCATAGTCGCAACATATCCATAGGTTGGCACACTGATAAAATCTTTGACAATAACACCTGCAACATTAGAAACTAAATAAACGGTGGCACAAGGGTCAGCTCTCCAACATGAGCTCAGTGAGTAAATAAAACAATGTATAAACATATGCATGCAGTCATATTTATATCTTTGGTCTGATTTTAAGTTTGCAACTGTGCTATAGAAAGGATTGGCAGCCACCGCACCTTTATACACGAGTGTGGGAATCCGCCCAATGGATCGAACACCATTGTCGTCCGACATGAACCCACCATGGAATAGAGATAGAGTTAAAGTGTCTGGATCACACACCGCCAACACTTCCCCTAATGCCCTATCCATACCAACACGTAAGCCCCTGCTGGAGACGGCTTGCAAATTGGTCTAGCTATTAACCGATTCTAATGCCATCCAAATGTATCCAAGGCCTTACCCCAGCATCTCTCAATACTTTCATAGAGATAGAGCTAAGGTCCCTCAGTAGAGTCAAAGACCACACGGTCTGAGACCACATCCCTTGATGCCTTACGACATAATAGTTTTACTAAGGTAATGGCGATACGACGATGTCAGTGGGTAGGACTAAGTAGAGATAGAGCTAGAGTGTAGTGGTCAGGATGAACCACAGTACCACGTTGTCACACCCCAATTCCGTCCTGTTCAGAATGATGTGATGAACCGCTAGCAAATCAACGGTTCAACTAGGATCTCGAGTAGGCTATATCCGTGTTATCTAAACTTCCACACATCCATAATCATAATCAGAGTAAATACACAATAGCGAAAATCTTATAATAAAATAAACTGAGAATCTAATGTGATATAAATATTAAATAGTAAATTATTCTGTATCAACAGAGACATAGATAATTATGAAATACATGTCTTTATTAAATTCAAATAAAGAAACCTAAGAAAATATCTAATCGAATACATATGAGTTGCACTCGCAAGAGGAGTCATGTGTATCCCCTTCAGCTTCAGCTTCCATCGCCGCCACGTTCCCATACACTGAAACATTCACCATACACTGAAGCATTCATGTAATCTTCAACTGTATAACCTGCATCATCAACTAAAAATATTCGACGTCGAGGGGGTGAACACACATCACGGCTTATTGAGTAGACAAAACAATGCAACAATACATATGCATGCAATCAATTCACATCTTTGGTCAGGTTTATAGTTTGCAATGCGCAATAGAAAGGTTGGGTGGTCAAAGGTTAACGTTTATTGACCCCGCCTCAATACACAGGGTGTGGAAGTCCGCCCGAAGGTTAACTTTTATCTTCATCCCCATCCACCCTAACCATGACATTATACAACAAAGGTTAACGTTTATTGCTATATAATACCATACTAACACGTAAGCCCCTGTTAGCGAGGGCTTGCAAACTGGGCTCGCAACTAACCAATCCTAATGCCAAACAGTGTATCCAAGGCCTCACCCCAGCATCCCTCAGAATGTCCATAGAGATAGATCTAAGGCCCCCCGGTAGAGTCAGAGACTACAAGGACCGAGACCACCTCCCCTGATACTCTACGAGATAATAGTTCTACTAAAGTAATGGCGATACGACGATGCTAATGCACAAGACTTGAGTTAGAGATAGGGCTAAAGTGCTGAGACCCGTCAAAGGTAAACGTTTATTGGCGTTCCCATCACATCTCCCCTGATACTCGCTCGCATCAAGTACACCAACCACACACATACAATCACATGCCTATTCCTATCATCATCATCATCATCATGTTATAAACAATAAAGTAAATATGCATGAACAAGTAATAGAAATATTGGATGACATGTTGTATGCACATTATAAACATATTCACATAGAATGAAGAATGGCATTGGACTCAAGAAAATAGAAAATAGTTTGTTATTAACCAATTAGTTTAGAGTTCCGTTTCCTCACCTTAGCTTGCTAGTAGATACTTTTCCAAGCTTTAGAATCACCTTTATATTTTTATTATATTGCTAGAAGACCTAACAAAGTCGATAGAACTTAATTAGAATTAATTCTAAATTTAAAAACCATTATGTCAACTGAGGGTCGGAGGTAGGGTCGGAGTCATGATCGACCCTGGGTGCGACCCTCCCCAAACTCTGAACTTCCCGAACACTGAGGGTCGATGGTGAGGATCACCTAGGGTCGGATGGTCATCGACCCTCGGTGCGACCCTCGGTGCACTTTGGTCAAATTCCCTCTTTTAGTCCATTCTTCGTGTTTAGGACTCTATGGCTTGCTCCTACATTCCATTCTACTTTCATTCCATGGTTTGAAACCATGTATAATCCACCTAGGTAGCTTTCATGTAATCCCCCATGGTTTCCCATGAAAACCTAACCATGGGTTGATGGTTTGGGTTTCTCCGAGATCACACTCTCATCAATATCAAACCTAAGGTCTGCAACTCTACTCTTTTGGCTAAATTCTCTTCCTTGCTTCTGTTTTTCCTCTTTTCCTTCTCTTCTCTTTCTCTCAATTCAATTAGGGTTGTGAAAAGGAGTGAGAGGCTTAGGGATGTCCTTTAAATAGAGTAGGAACATCCTAAATAAGTCCCATTGAGATTAGGAAAGAATCCAAATAAAAAATTAGGAAATTTCCTAATTTCAGTTTCGGCAGAAACTGAGGGTCGATGGGAGGGTCGATGATCCCGTCGACCCTAGGTTCCTAATGAGTCCGACTCTCCTTGGGTGGGTATGCGACCCTCCCCTAAAATATGTGTTTTTGGGTCGATTTGATACCAGGGATCTCGATCTCCTTCATGCCCTTGGTCCATTTGACTCGACCATGATAGGTAAACCTGGTTCAAGGTGGTAAGACCGGGTTAGATTGATACGGATCTTACAACTCCCCCCTACTTATAAAAATTTTGTCCTCAAAATTGTACGTACCTTCTGAATCAAATAAGTGAGGGTATTGCTTCCGCATCGCATTTTCTTCTTCCCATGTAATTTCTTCCATGTCTCTACTTTTCCATGTGACCTTAACATAATAGATATCTCGATTACGTAGTCGTTAAACCTTTCGGCTGGTAATTTCAGTTGGTGTTACTTCGAATGTCAAATCATCAGTTAATTCTGGTAAATCTACTAACACGTGCGTTGGATCCTTGACATACTTCTTCAATAGGGTAATGTGAAATACGTCATGCACACTCGACATAGATGGTGGTAGTGCTAACTGATAAGCCACTTTTCCATGCTTAGATAAAATTTCATACGGCCCGACATATCTTGGACTTAGTTTCCCTTTCTGCCCAAACCTTTTCAATCCTCGCATAGGCGATACTTTCAAGAATACTTTATCACCTATGGCGAACTCCAGATCTCTGCGTCGAGTATCTGCATATTGCTTCTGACGATTCTGAGCTGTTCTTACTCTTTCCTTGATAATGTCAACCACTCGAAAAGTCTCTTCAACAAATTCTGGCCCAACAATACTACGTTCTCCAACTTCATTCCAAAACAAAGGAGTTCGACACTTTCTGCCATACAGTGCCTCATAAGGTGACATCTGTATAGTAGCCTGATAGCCATTGTTATATGCGAACTCGATCAATGGTAACTTTTCATCCCATGATCCTTTGAAATCAATTACACATGCTCGTAGCATATCTTCTAGAATCTAGATTATATGCTCTGACTGTCCGTCTGTCTGTGGGTGGAATGCAGTACTGAACTTCAACGTTGTACCCATAGCCTTTTGCAATCCTTCCCAAAACTTGGAAGTAAATCGTGGATCTCTATCAGACACAATGCTTTCTAGAACACCATGTAATCGAACAATATTATCCACATACAGCTTTGTTAACCTTTCCAGTGTATACTGAGGTCGTATCGGTATGAAGCGAGCTGTTTTAGTCAGACGGTCCACAATCACCCAAACTGTGTCAACTACTCGAGGAGTCAGTAGTAGTCCCGTGACGAAGTCCATAGTGATGCAGTCCCATTTCCATGCTGATTCCGATAATGGCTGTAACAGTCCTATGGGTCTTTGTCGTTCAGCCTTCACTTTCTGACAATTTAGGCATTGAGACACGAACTTGGCTACATCTGCTTTCATTCCCCTCCACCAATATAGTTTCGTTAGATCATGATACATTTTTTTACTTCCAGGATGTATCGAATAGATGGTGGTGTGGGCTTCTTTCATCAGTCGGTGTCTAATGTCCATACTTTCTGTTTTAGGTACACATATTCTTCCTTTGTATTTCAGTACTTTCTCTTCGTCCAAGGTGAACTCAGGATTGGTCCTACCTTTCTCGATATCTTCTTGTACTGTTCTCAGATAAGGATCCGATTTGATAGTTGTCTTCACTTCATCCATTATGTCCGGTATAATCTTCAATGCAGCAACATATTTGAAAATCGATTAATGAACCCTTGGTTGGCTGATTCATCCGTTGCGTCTATGACATACTGCTCATTTCCGTGATTGAATACCATTCTGGTAGTACCCATTGCTGCAGTTATGCTAACCTCTCCTTGCGATTTTATCATTGCTTTTCTGCTTAACGCATCCGCTACTACGTTCGCTTTTCTCGGATGATACTGGATATCACAATCATAGTCTTTCAATAGTTCCAGCCATCTTCTTTGTCTCATATATACAACTCCTTCTGATTAAATAGATAAGTAATACTTTTATGGTCTGACTTAATCTGGAATTTATCTCCGTATAGGTAATGTCTCCATATCTTGACAGCATGCACTACTGCCGCTATCTCCAGATCATGAGTGGGATAATTTTTCTCATGTACCTTTAACTGTCTTGAAGCATAAGCAATTACTTGCTCTCCTTGCATAAGCATACATCCAAGTCCCAATCCCGACGCATCAGTGTATAAAGTAAATGTCTGTCCCGGAACGGGAATAGTCAAAATCGGAGCGGATATCAATCTGGTCTTCAGCGTTTGGAAACTCTTCTCGCATTTATCGGTCCACACAAACTTCTCACCTTTCTTAGTCAAACTAGTGAGAGGTACGGCAATCCAGGAATAGTCTTCTACGAATCTCCGATAATAACCAGCTAGACCCAGAAAACTTCTAATTTCTGAAATGCTCTTTGGTGCTTCCCACTTTACAATAGCCTCAATCTTGTTGGGGTCTACTTTGATTCCTTCGACGGATACTACATGGCCTAAGAAGGCGACTTCACTTAGCCAAAACTCACACTTTGAAAATTTTGCATATAACTTCTCTTTCCTTAAACGTTGTAGGGCGGCGTTTAGGTTCTTGATATGAGTTTCTTTGTCCTTGGAGTATACCAATATATCATCAATAAATACTATAACCGACGTATCCAACATATCGTGAAAAACCTGGTTCATTAGTTCCATAAAAGTTACGGGTGCGTTTGTTAATCCAAAAGACATGACCAAGAACTCATAATGTCCGTATCTGGTCCTAAAAGCTGTCTTAGGAATATCACCCTCTTTAATCTTCAATTGATGATAGCCCGATCGAAGATTGATCTTAGAAAATACCTTTGCTCCTTGCAACTGATCGATGGTAATGGATATCGATTCTTGATTGTCAGTTTATTTAACTCCCGATAGTCGATGCATAATCGAACGCTACCGTCCTTTTTCTTCACGAATAACACCGGCGCTCCCCATGGTGATATACTGGGTCGAATATACCCCTTGTCCAGCAGTTCCTATAGTTGCACTTTCAGTTCCTTTAGTTTAGTAGGAGCCATTCTATAAGGTGCTTTTGATACGGGTGCGGCTCCAGGTACAAGATCTATCACAAACTCTGTGGCTCGGTCGGGTGGTAATCCTGATAGTTCCTCTGGGAATACGTCGGGATAATCCCGCATGACTTCAATATCTTCCATTTGTGGTGCTTCCTTGGTTAGGTCGACCACTGATACTAGATATCCGACTGCCCCTTTCTCAAGGCATCTCTTAGCCTTTAGTGCTGAGAGTATGAGCTTGCGTCTACGGGGAAGTTTGGTTCCAGTAAAATTGAATTCTGCTCCTGCTTGGTCTTTAAATGTTAGCTTCTTTTCGGCGCATAGTAGATTCGCCGAATGCCGAGCTAACCAGTCCATTCCCAAGATGATGTCAAAGTCTGCCATCTCAAGTTGTATCAAGGTTGCATCTAAGGTTTTCTCACCATTGTGGACTGGACATGGTCCATATCCTTTTTCTAATTCCACTTCTAATAGCATCGGTGACCGTACAAGTAATTTGTAGTCTAATGTTTTGATGGGTAAGTTTATCTTCTTTCTGAATGACACAGATATAAATGAATGAGTGGCTCCTGAATCAAAGAGTACTCTGGCGGGTGTGCCATTTATAGGTACGATACTTGTTATTTATTTTAACTTAGTCTACATGCTCACACAATGTAATTTCAACTTCAAAAAGTTTCAGTCATACCTGTGACCACATCGGGTGATGCGGCCGCATCCTCGGATGTAACAGCATATACCCGTCACTGATGGAATTGCTTATTGGGCTTAGGGCACTCTCTTGCCATATGTTCTGGTTGGTTGCAGTTATAACACTTTGGACTTTCAGAATTTGGCTTTGGCTGAGGTTGAGTCCCTGGAGTAGTCTTGGTTGCAGCATTAAAATTCTGAGGGCGGAAAGGCTTATATGTCTTGTTATTGCCTCCGTTATAAGAATTTCCAGCTGGCCTTTTGATACCCCGGTTCTGTGTGAAATAACTCTCCTTCTGGCTCGGTTCAATGACTCAAGCTATTTGGACAGCTTCATTATAAATCTTCTTTTCCAAGCCCAGAACGTGCTCTCTGATGCTTCCTCTCAGTCCCGTGACGAACCTACGGGTTTTGGTTTCTTCTTCCTGAATACTCAGTGGTGTGAAGAAAAATAGCTCTTCATAACGCTGTTGGTATACATCCACTGACATCTGTCCCTGATATAGACTCAGAACTCCTTCTCCATAGAATCTCTGAAGCTTCGTGAAAAATATTTCTCAAAGAAAGGTTCTTTATAAACAGCCCAAGTCAGTGATGAGGAGAGGAACGAGATGGTGCGCCCTCACACTCACATCGAGATGGCTGACGCCAAGGCCGTTGCTAGAGCTCGTGTGGATCATGTCGATGATGACGACCGTATGTATATGGATGTCGACTCGATACCACCGCCTTCCCCTACACATGCGACTGGAGTTAGTACTTCTTTTGTGGCGGCTCCTGCACCTGAGGCTGGTCCTTCTCATGCGGCTGGTCCTTCACTCCCACCTTCTGACATGATGGAGATGTTGCAGGAGATCAGGGAGGCTCAGCGCAGATCTGATCTGAGGATGGAGGAGTTGCTAGACGCTCAGCGTGTGAGAGTGGATGACCTGTTAGCCGCCCAGCGCATATCAGACACACGAATGGGAGAGCTTATAGAGGTACAGCGTGCGACTGATCGGAGGGTAGCCGATCTCACAGCTAGTCTGCAGACGACCCAGACTCAGATAGCCTGGTTGACTAGAGTCTATGCTTTGGACTATGACAGAGATCGTGAGGCCCCGCCTCCTCCTTCACCTCCAGCTTCTTGATTGTACTTTATTTTCTTGTACTACAGAGTAACTGTCCGGGTTGTGGACTGTACTCTGCTTTAGTTGTGTATATACATTTTGTTTCTTTCACTTATTGTATGTAAATTGTTTCCCCTTTAATAGATGCATTATTCACTTTTTAAATTTGGTCTCAATCATCACTTGTGCTTACAGTGTGTTTATATTACTGTTTTTACTTTTATCCTATCTCAGTTCACAATTGTCTCAAATGTATGTTAGTTTAACGGACAAGGCCTGAGATGCTCTGATACCAAGTTGTCACACCCTAATTTCACACTGTTCATAATGGTGTGATGAACCGCTAGCAAACCAACGGTTCAACCAGGATCTCGAGTAGGCTATATCCGTGTTATCTAAACTCCACACATCCATAATCATAATCAGAGTAAATACACAATAGCGAAAATCTTATAATAAAATGAACTGAGAATCTAATGTGATATAAATATTAAATAGTAAATTATTCTGTATCAACTGAGACATAGATAATTATGAAATACATGTTTTTATTAAATTCAAATAAAGAAACCTAAGAAAATATCTAATCGAATACACATGAGTTACACTCGCAAGAGGAGTCATGTGTATCCCCTTCAGCTTCAGCTTTCATTGCCGCCACGTTCCCATACGCTGAAGCATTCATGTAATCTTAAAATGTATAACCTGCATCATCGACTAAAAATATTCGACGTCGAGGGGGTGAGCACACATCATGGCTCAGTGAGTAGACAAAACAATGCAACAATACATATGCATGCAATCAATTCACATCTTTGGTCTGGTTTATAGTTTGCAATGCGCAATAGAAAGGTTGGGTGGTCAAAGGTTAACGTTTATTGATCCCGCCTCTATATACAGGGTGTGAAAGTCCGCCCAAAGGTTAACGTTTATCGTCGTCCCCATCCACCCTAACCATGACATTATACAACAAATGTTAACGTTTATTGCTATATAATACCATACTAACACGTAAGCCCCTGTTAGCGAGGGCTTGCAAACTGGGCTCGCAACTAACTAATCCTAATGCCAAACAGTGTATCCAAGGCCTGACCCCAGCATCCCTCAGAATGTCCATAGAGATAGAGCTAAGGCCCCTGGTAGAGTCAGAGACTACAAGGACCGAGACCACCTCCCCTGATACTCTACGACATAATAGTTCTACTAAAGTAATGGCGATACGACGATGCTAATGCACAAGACTTGAGTTAGAGATAGAGCTAAAGTGCTGAGACCCACCAAAGGTTAACGTTTATTGACGTTCTCATCACACCTCCCGTGATACTCGCTCGCATCAAGTACACCAACCACACATATACAATCACATGCCTATTCCTATCATCATCATCATCATCATGTTATAAACAATAAAGTAAATATGCATGAACAAGTAATAGAAATATTGGATGACATGTTGTATGCACATTACAAACATATTCGCATGGAATCAAGCATGGCATTGAACTCAAGAAAATAGAAAACAGTTTGTTATTAACCAATTAGTTTAGAGTTCCGTTTCCTCACCTTAGCTTGCTAATAGATACTTTTGCAAGCTTTAGAATCACCTTTATATTTTTATTATATTGCTAGAAGACCTAACAAAGTCGATAGAATTTAATTAGAATTAATTCTAAATTTAAAAACCATTATGTCAACTGAGGGTCGGAGGTAGGGTCGGAGTCATGATCGACCCTGGGTGCGACCCTCCCCAAACTCTGAACTTCCCGAACATTGAGGGTCGATGGTGAGGATCACCTAGGGTCGGATGGTCATCGACCCTCGGTGCGACCCTCGGTGTACTTTGGTCCAATTCCCTCTTTTAGTCCATTCTTCATGCTTGGGACTCTATGGCTTGCTCCTACATTCCATTCTACTTTCATTCCATGGTCTGAAACCATGTATAATCCACCTAGGTAGCTTTCATGTAATCCCCCATGGTTTTCCATGAAAACCTAACCATGGGTTGGTGGTTTGGGTTTCTCCGAGATCACACTCTCATCAATATCTAACCTAAGGTCTGTAGAAACTCATGGAATTAGTATCCATACCTGAAAAGAATACTCCTTCTCTGTAACTCTACTCTTTTAGCTAAATTCTCTTCCTTGCTTCTGTTCTTCCTCTTTTCCTTCCCTTCTCTTTCTCTCAATTCAATTAGGGTTGTGAAAAGGAGTAAAAGAGGCTTAGGGACGTCCTTTAAATAGAGTAGGAACATCCTAAATAAGTCCCATTGAGATTAGGAAAGAATCCAAATCGAAAATTAGGAAATTTTCTAATTTCAGTTTCGACAGAAACTGAGGGTTGATGGGAGGGTCGATGATCCCGTCGACCCTAGGTTCCTAATGAGTCCGACCCTCCCTTCAAAACTGAGGGTCTGACTTTCTGTTCTTGGGGAGTCCGACCCTCCTTGGCTGGGTATGCGACCCTCCCCTTAAACTAAGTATTTTTGGGTCGATTTGATACTTGGGATCTCGATCTCCTTCACGCCCTTGGTCCATTTGACTCGACCATGATAGGTAAACCTGGTTCAAGGTGGTAAGACCAGGTTATATTGACACGGGTCTTACACACGTCCTCCCCTTGATGCTCCACTCGCATCCAACATACTAACCACACACACAAACACATGCCTATCCCTAGCATCATCATCATGTTATAAATAAACAGAAATAAATATGCATGAGCAGATATATAACAAGTATTGGATGACATGTGAGATGCACAAATAATCATACAAGGCATGGCATCATATCAGATAGCAGAAAATAAAAAGAAAAGATAGTTTGTTATTATCCAATTAGTTTATGTCTTGTTTCCTCACCTTAGATTGTAGTATTAACTCTCTTTCATGGTTTGGAAATTCATTTGACAACCTAGGAAAATCATGAATTTAGATTAGGGTTTGATGGTATTAGGTTACAATAGTCTAAACATCAAGTTTGGCCTCAAAATGTACTTTTTGAAATTGTATGGTCAATACTTGTGGTCTCAGTATATGTAGACCACACACTGTGCGGTCGATCCTGTGGTCGTGCTACATGCGACCACACATGTGATCATATAATTTCTGGGAAACTTCTCGAATAGCAATGGTCGACTCATTGGTCACTCTATGGTCGACCAGTGCTGTGACCACACATGGTTTGGTCGATTTTTACTTTTAATCTGGGTTCTTCCTTTCGGTTAAACAATGGGGTTCACCCTTTGATCATTCGATGGCCATTAATTTATGGTTTCTCACAACAACTAGTACTAATCCAACTTTCATGGTTATTCCTAGAGATTTACCTAGATAACCATATGATCAATAATCCCATATTAGTTTAACACCTTCAATAAAACCCTATTCTATGTAATCTACATCTATAGAGACAAGGTCCATACCTTACTTGTTGTAAAGAGTTTGAACCTTCTCTTCAAAACCCTTCTCCCAGCCTTTCTCTTAGAACCTCCTTCTCCTTCTCTTCCTATCTCTTTCTCTTTTAAGTTTAGGGTTTGAGATTGATCCAAAAGAGTAAAATAGAGTAGAGGGAAGAGATTTCTTCAAATTAGGAAAGTTTTCTAAACACAGAGTCAGATCTGGGTTCGTGCGTTCGACTCTAAATCGCATAATCCATCGACCACACAAATCTAAAACAGTAGACCACACGTTGAGCGGTCTACTCACTGGTCGACCACACAGTCGACCACATAATCAAATTTTACTGGTTTGACTGTTTTAACTGGTTTACTCACCTGGCTTTGTGGTTTCTCCATACGGTTGGTCCATTTGAGCCGATTATGAAGGGAAGACCAATCATGACATGAGAACGTAAAGTTAGATCAGATTTGTGGCATGCGAGTCTTACACTACCTTTGCTAATGACTTGAATGCATCAGTAATTGCTCACTTGGCCCAGCTAGGAGGAGTACAGTACGAGGATGAAACGTACGATGCAGACTGCGAGTGTGATGCGTATGTCTTTGATGGATAGTTATCCTTGGAAAGAAGTTTTGGGACAATTAACCATTTTCTTGTTTAAGTACTCTTTGGATTATTTACTATGTTTTGATAGCCCTTGATTTATAAGGCAAAATTACTTAAAGTTTGGTTATAAACTTAAATGATGAGCCTCGTTTGAGGAAGTAAACAATGGTAATGCTAGTATTAATTATCATTAGTGTGCTCACAGTTATTTAGTACCTTCCACTATTTATTACTCTAGATTATGATTGTGGCATTACACTGGTGGAGGTTGATATGTGTGTGCACCGCTTATGAGGTCCTTTTGGGATCATATCCAAACTAAGGTGTTGAAGTTTTTGGCATTCAAATGAATCTTGGAATGATTTAAGTGTTAATTTTCTAGAAATTTCTGTTACAGCAAGTCTTGTTGTGTATAGCATTATGGTACCCACATGGGGGACCTAAAAGGACATGAAAACTTATTTTAGTGATGGAGGACTTCATTATGGTGCATCATAGGGGGATAGAAGATAACTTTTAAATTAATTAAAGCCTTATATGCTCAGGTGTTCAAGCTAGGACAATACAATAAGGAAATTTTTAGTTTAAGCCAAATGGAGGTTACTTTTGGTAAAGAGGTCCATGTAAGAAAACAGCATTTCCCAATAGTTTTAATATCATTTTTGGAATTTGATCAAGTATTTTATATGCAAAAAATATGACTTTATGGCTGTAGGAAGCGAAGGACCTTCTTGTTGCATTCGAACCCTACTTTAAGTTCAAGAAGTTGAAGTTAAGGAACTTGTAGTGATCAAGGTGAGTAATGGATCTCTTGTAGTAGGCTAGTACTATAATTATATTTATGTGCTAATTGTGGTGATGTACTCTTTGAGTTTGGTGCTTATATATACCTACTTACATTAGACTAAAATGGCTCTCTGTTTTGGTACATGGATTATGAGTTGTACGGTGCAAGATGTCAAATACAATGATTGAGTTGATAATTATTGTTGATACACTGTAGTATATGTATTGTTATGAAAGTAGGAAGGTTCCTTACAAATTTTACTTGGCACATAATGCTGTAACATGATGTGAAGTTACTTCAATGAAGTTTGTTTACAAGCTATAATACTGTGGACTAAAGGGCAAAACTAGAGGACAGCGAACCTCGTTTATGGATGTTATGAGTTTCTATAAGATGATGGTGATTAGAACACCTTTATTAAACTGCTGCAAACTTGTAAGAACATCACATAAACAAAAGAGGGTAAGTGATTAGCTTACACTTAATGGAGTTAAGAGCATAAATAAAAGAAAACTAGACTATATGGAGAATTTGTATTCTCTTCAGTATGTTAAGAAAGATATGGACAGCAAGATGAGTTTGAGATGGCATTGATGACTTGTAAGAGTTGTTAATGTTTTACAAATGATTATACAGTAAAGTCAGTAGTTTATACACAAAATGAAACAAAATAAAAAGCAAGCTCAAGTTATGTTTATCAGAAAGTAAGACCTAGATATTCAGTCTAGGTAAGCAAGAACATCATGGTAAATGGCAAGAAATAGAAGCATCCGGTGAGCCAAACACGTGGTAGGAAATGGAAGCACCCAGTGAGCTGAACAAGTGACAATAAATGGAAGCAGCTGTTGAGTCAAGTAAGTAGTAAGAAACGGAAGCATCCGATGAGCGGTCGGATGACAAGAAACGAAGCATCTGGTGAGTCAATCAAGGGACAAGAAATGAAAGCATCCAGTTTGTCCAAATTCAAAGTTTTACCTGATGTGCTTATTTCAGTAGCTTGATGTAAAGCTATGTAAAAATAGAGAAAGTAAGGTATAGATGAATGTCAATGTGAGGCTTAGTCAAGTAAATTACTTTTATGCCTACTTATCAAAAAAAGACTATTACGATTGTTTTATTTGATGTTTAATACATTGTTTAACGCATGTATTCCTACTAAGATGTTAATTATTCACTATGCTTTGCTTAACCCAATTATTGACACATTTTTTACATATGAACAAGCAGATGAGCCACTAGATATGACTTGTGCGAGAAGACCAAGTTAGCCACTAAACTACTTGGCTTTTTCTTTCATGAATAGATTTTTGATGTGTAACTAGTAGATAGTTGCTGTTTTCTTTGGAATATGTGTGGTGCAGGTTTTTAGGTGTATAGCTACACCTTTTGATGTATTTTTTATACTAGGAGAAGTTTTAAATGTATTTTAAATGGCCACCAGATATGTATATATAGTAAATAAATTTTTTTCCATTGCTATGTTAATATTTATGGTTTGTTATGGAGTAAATGAGTGATACAAGATATCATGGTTCATGTATGTAAAAAAAAAATTACAGGTTATTCATATCCTATGAAATGTATTTACCAGCCAATAATTCATTTCTCCCGCTCCTAGGAAAGGGGTTCTTACAGTGGTGGTATCAAAGCAAATGAATCCTTGGTTTAGGTATACTATATTTTAGTCTTGGTGGCTTAGGACATATGTAGAATAAATTACACAAGTGGAACTACTTAAATAGGGATGTGCATAAAATTTAACAGACCTGGTTTGATGATTACCAATGTGTTGTGTACAACTGTAAATGAGAGATTAACTTCTGCTCTTGTTCTCAGATGCCTCCTAGAAGGGAACTTCGAATTAGTAATCCAGCACCTCATCCATCCTCTTTGGCTCTAGGCCAAGAGGAGCTTGCTGCTTAAAGAGAAGAGGTTCAAGGATCAAATGTACCACCAGCACCTCAGATGTCAGTTTTTGGTATGACTGATTAGGAATTGATGGCAGAATTTGCATGAATTTTGGAGCAAAGACAGGGTAAGAGAGAGGATAGGGTTATTAGGAAATTCCTTAGAGGGAAAAACCTCTTGGAGCTGTGGAAAGAGTTTTGATCAGGTTTCAGAAGAAACCCATAATCTTCAAAGGTATAGCCTCAGATCCTGTGCAAGCTATGGAATGGATAAGTGAAATGGAAGATATCTTTGAAGTTATGGACATATCATAGGAACATAAAGTAATATGTGCAGCTCAAGTATGTAAAGGTGAGGCACACACCTAGTGGAAGGCCACCAAGCAAATTGTGGGGGCTAATGGACATAAACCCATTTGGTCTGAATTCTCCAAAGCTTTTGAACAGAAGTACTTTCCTCCATCCTACTAGTTGATGAAACAAATTAAATTTCTGAATATTAGGCAAGGTACTATGACATTGTAGGAATATGTCAGTAAGTTTAATGATTGTGCTAGGTTTGCTGATGAATATGCAAATACTGAGACAAAGCGAGCAAGGCAATTTGAAGATGGGCTTAGGGAAGATATCAGGACGTTGGTGAAACTTTTCAATTATCAACCTATGGTGAAGTGTTGGAGAAAGCTCAAATTATAGAGTTTGAAAAAAGAAAGGAAGGAGCTGCTACTAGGAAGTTTTTGGGCAAAAAATCTACGCAAAGTGAAAGAAATGTATCAAACAAGAAATCTAAGAAAAGTTTTGACATCTGTTATGACAAGCCTCAATCCCCCAAGTCCCAAAAGAGACACTTAGGTGAGTGTGGAATGGGTTTAGGGGTGTGCTACCATTGTAGAGAGAAAGGCCATATGGCAAGGGAATGCACCACTGCACCAAAGAGTAATGCTGAACAACAAAGGCAGTAGCAAGGAACTAGCTAAGGGAGCAGCTGGATAGCGATAGAAAGGAAATGCTAGAGTTTATGCAGTCAGACCGAGGATTCAAAGGGAGCCCCCAATGTGGTGACAGGTAAATTTCGTGATAAATTAGATTATTTTGAGATGTTATAAGTAAATAGGAGAATAAAATCATATTTGAATTTTGTAGTAAAGTTTGCGGATTTTGTTTATATAAAATTAATTGGTAGCATATGTAAATATAAAAAAATAGGTATAGGTGATTGAAGGTTTATAAACCATTTAACTTTAGCATTCCTATTTTAGGCTATGTTACATTTGAGGGAAAGCTCGCTTATGCACTCTTTGACTCAGGTGCAATACACTTTTTTGTGTCTGAGTCATTTGCTAAGAAGCTGAAGTTATGGACACTCAACTCAAAGTGTCTCTACCCTTTGGAAGGTCCTTATTGTCAAGCAAAGTAAGCAAGTGCTGTTGGGTAGGCATTGAAGCAAAGGTGTTACAAGCAGACCAGATTTTACTTAAGATGAAGGACTTTAGTGTGATTTTGGGCATGGACTGGCTTTCAGAACATCATGCTAGCATATCATGTTATGAAAAAGAGGTGATATTCAAGCCTCAAGGGGAGTCAAATTCAAATACTCCGTGGAAAAGGGTAAAATTTCAGCCACTGTGCCATTAATCACCATTATCAAGGCACAAAAACTCATGGCACTTGGTTGCCAAGGATTCTTAGCTACAGCAGTGGATAAACCCAAGGAAAATGCTAAAATTGAAGACATAAAGGTGGTTAGAGAATTTCCAGAGGTGTTTCCTAAGGACCTAACACAGCTACCACCGGATAAGCGGGTAGAATTCACCATTGACCTTGCTCTTGGCACAACTCCAAGTATCAAAGGCACCATATAAAATGGCCCCATCTGAACTTAAAGAACTCAAGGAGCAGATGGAAGAGCTTCTTGACAAGGGATTTAACAGGCCTAATGTGTCTCCATGGGGAGCACCTGTTCTTTTGTTAAGAAAAAAGATGGAACCTTGAGATTGTATATAGACTACAGAGAACTGAACAAGGTTACCATAAAGAACAAATACCCATTACCTTGTATAGATGATTTATTTGATCAACTTTAAGGGTCAGTAGTGTTTTTAAAGATTGATTTGAGGTCAGGGTGTCATCAATTAAAGGTGAAGGAAACCGACATACCGAAGACAGTATTCGAATATGGTATAGGCACTATGAGTTTGTGGTAATGCCATTTGGGTTGACCAATGCACGAACAACCTTTATAGATCTTATGAATAGAGTATTCCATGACTACTTAGATCAGTCTGTCATTGTATTCATTGATGACATTCTGATATATTCAAAGGATGCAAATAGTCATGCTTTACACCTTAGGCAAGTGCTACAAAGATTAAAGGAAAAGTAGTTGTATGCCAAATTCTCAAAATGTAAATTTTGGCTAGACAGAGTGGTATTTTTGGGTCATGTGCTTAATGCAGAGGGATATAAGTGGATCCAGCAAAGGTTAGTGCTATCATGGATTGGCCTAGACCATCAAATGTGACGAAAATAAGAAGCTTCTTAAGCTTAGCTAGCTATTTAGGAGATTCATTGAAAATTTTCCCAAAATAACAAACCCTCTCACTAAGTTGACCAGAAAAGAAGTAAAGTTTCAGTGGACTGAAGAATGTGAGAAAAGTTTTCAAGAATTAATTCAAAGGCTGATCTCTGCTCTAGTGCTTACTTTATCTTCAAACACTAGAGTAATGACCATATACAGTGATGCCTTAAATAAGGGTCTAGAATGTGTTTTGATGCAAAATGGGAAGGTGATAGCTTATGCATCTAGACAACAAAAGAACTATGAAATGAATTATTCTACTCATGATCTGGAACTAGCAGCAGTGGTGTTTGTATTGAAAATTTAGAGACATTACCTATATGAGAAAAATATAAAATATACACACACCATAAGAGTTTGAAATACTTCTTCACACAGAAGGATTTGAATATGAGGCAAAGAAAATGGTTGGAGTTAATCAAAGATTATGATTGTACAATTAATTACTATCCTGGTAAAGCAAATGTAGTGGCTGATGCATTGAGTAGGAAGACTAGAGATAAAATATCTGATGCACTACCCGTCAACCATATATCATAGAAGATGCAAGAAATATAAATCTTGAGGCTGCTTTTGGAGATACAACAAGAATGTTGGCAGCTTTAATAGTTAAACCCACCATATTTGAAGAAGTAAAGGTAGCTCAAGTATCAGATGCATATCTGTAGAAGATCAAGAGTGAAGTGCAAGCGAGGTTAAGAGATGACTTCACTGTGGGTGAAGATGGCACAGTGTTATACTAGGGGAGGATTTGTGTACTTGACTCTCGTGAGGTGAGGCAGAAAGTGATGACTGCTGCACATTCCACCTCATATGCTGTTTCCTAATCTAGAAGATCATTTTTGGTGGAATGGGATGAAGAAAGACATTGCTGATTTTGTGGGGAGATGTCTAACATGTCAGCAAATTAAAGCTGAGCATCAGAAGCCATCTGGATTATTACAACCTTTATCAGTGCCAGAATGGAAGTGGGAACATATCTCTATAGATTTTGTTGCCAACCTTCCTAGGACACCAAGTGGATATGATGCAATATGGGTGGTGGTGGACAGATTTACCAAGTCGGCCCATTTCTTGCATGTGAAGATGACTTGTACAACAGAGAAGTCGGCTAAACTATATATTGAGGAGTGTCGATATCTATAGTATCAGACAGAGATGCAAGGTTTACATCACATTTCTAGAGGGGAATACAAGTAGCTTTTGGCACAAAGCTAGACCTTAGCACAGCATTTCACCCTCAAACTAATAGTCAATCTGAAAGAACCATCCAAGTTTTCTAAAATATGCTAAGGGCATATGTTATGGATTTTAAAGGAAGTTGGGATAATCATGTCGAGTTAATTGAATTTGCATACAACATGGCTACCAATCAATTATTGGAATGGCACCATATGAAACTTTGTGTGGAAGGAAGTGCAAATCACCAATATGTTGGTATGAAGTAGGTGAAAGGCAACTGATAGGACCAATTTTGGTATAGCAAACTACTAAGAAGATGGAGTTAATGAAGAAGTGAATCCAAGCTGTCTAGAGTAGATAAAAAAGCTATGCTGATCGTAGGAGATTTAGAATTTTCCGTGCGTGATAGAATATTTCTCAAAAGATATCCCATAAAGCATAATATGAGGTTCGAAAAGAAAGGCAAACTTGCCCTAAGATACATTGGACCTTTTGAAGTATTGGCAAGGATAGGAAATGTGCCTATAGACTAGCTCTACCTCCGTCATTGTCCAGTGTTCATGATGTTTTTCATGTATCTATATTAAAGAAGTACATGAGAGACCCTGAACATGTGCTATAGTATGAGCCAATGGAGTTGAAGGAAGATCTATCACTGGAACAAACTCCTACAAGGATCATAACAGAAAGAAACATAGGTTGAGAAATAGAGTGGTTTCCTATGTCTGGGTTTAATGGAGGAGGTCATTTAAAAGATGAAGCAACTTGGCAGTGGGAAGAGGAAATATGTCAGCATTATCCTTCCTTGTTTGAAGATCAAGGTAAGCAATTTCAAGGATGAAATTATTTTAAGGGGGGAGGATTGTAACACCCTTGGTGTTCTAGTAATTTAAAATCTTGTTTGAATTGATTTTGTCAAGTAGAGAAGACTGATAGATGTAGCCTAGCTACATTGGAGGAATTATTAAAAGGAGTGATGGGCAAAATAGGAACTAAATGTGTAATGTTGTCATTATAAGTTTAAGTGGAACAAATTATATTAGGATATATAATATTAAACTCTTCTTTATAGATAAGAATATAATTAAATATTTTAATGTATGTATAGATCTGTAGTATAGGAATAGAAATATGTACATGGTGTCTAATATTATTATGGAAGTTAAAGGACTAGTGGTGGTGAGTGTACACTAAGGAAAAATTAAATGGTCAAGGGTAGAGTAGAAAATTCAAAAAGTCAATATTATGAGGTGGACCAAAATCTGACCAATTCATTTTGGTTAGAGGTGAGAAATGTATGAAAGGGAATAGGAGCCTCAGAGTGAAGTTTGTGAGGAGTTTTCGATTTCAGCTCTAAGGAGGTGTTATGTTGTGAACTACTGTGATCAGAGGAAGGATTGGAGGATCCTTAAAGTTAAATAATCAGATCTTAGCAAAAGGAATCAAGTGCTGAAGGAAGAGTGAAAGTTCTTTAGTTGTAGCAAGGTGCATTGAACATGTAACTAAGGAAAAGTTGTAGAAATGAGAAGTTTCAGTTGAGTCACTTCTTTGATCAACCAATAGTTCTCTCCAGGTAAGTTTTAAATTCATTATTGGGTAAAGGAAATTGATTGCATGTTGAATCTATAGAAGAAGAATGAAGTTTTAGAGGCATTGGAATTTCTAGGTGATGGTGGTGATGAGCAGTAGCACTGTTCATCAAAACTATCACCAAGAATAGGTAAAAGTGATTTTAGGCATGCATAAATTGGGGAAAAGTACAGGTTATAAATGGTTGACGCTTATAATGACATTGACTGGGTCTAATTGATGATTTAGGAGTGATGAATACTAGAAGTTTGATAGAAACTAGAGGAAAAGGAAAATTTTCAGAAACACATTTTATTTACTAAGAAAAATTAAATCAAGGTTTGGAATGAAAGTTGTGGCTAATGTATATATGGTTTGGGGGATTGAAAACACACCTATTTTGGCCATTTGAGATCTGTTTTTGGTGGGGTTTCTTCTTAGGAACTTTTAGTGATGTGTAAGGTACATGTGGTTCAAATTTGGGAGATTTTCATGAAGTTTTTTTGCATTCAAATGAATTTTGGAATGATTAAGTGTCAATTTTCCAGAAATTTCAGTTACAGCAAGTCTTGTTGTGTAAAGCATTATGGTACCCACATGGGGGACCTAAATGGACATGAGATTTTATTGTAGTGATGGAGGACTTCATTATGGTGCATCATAGGGGGATAGAAGAGAACTGTTAAATTAATTAAAGCCTCATGTGCTCTAGTGTTCAAGCTAGGACAGTACAATAAGGAAATTTTAAGTTTAAGCCTGTTGAATGATGGAATGACTTGTCTGTAATAGATAGAGGTCCTCTTATTTATAATGTGAGAATGAATACAAAGAAAGAAAGAGGTAGTACAGGTAGTACAATACAGGTAGTACAATGAGGGTAGTACTGGTAGTACAATTGTATAATACAGGTAGTACAATGAATCTAGACAAAAAATGAAATACGTAATATTCTCAACACTCCCCCTCAAGTTGGTGCATATATATCATGCATGCCCAACTTGGACAATATCATATGGAAGGATTTCCCTGGCAGACCTTTAGTGAAAATGTTTGCTAGTTGGTCCTCTGATCTGACAAATGAAATCTCGATTTGTCCACTGTCCATTTTCTCTTTGATGAAGTGATGGTCTACCTCAACATGTTTGTCCTATCATGCTGAACCGGATTATTAGCAATGCTAATGGCTGCTTGATTATCACAGAATAATTTCATGGACTGGTTACACATAACCTTCAAATCTTTGAGTAGTCGTTGTAACCATAGTTGTCAAGGCGACAAGGCGATCCAAGGCGTTTGGGGCCATCCTGGGTGCCTAGGCGCCTAGGCGCCCGCCTAGGCAACGCCTAGGCTACCAAGGCGTTCCCAGTGTATTTTTTTATTTCTAAGATATTAATGTTTATATATATGCAACATTCTACATAAATAATCAACATTTAAGACATAACTTAATTAATATGTGGTGTGGACCCAAGTTTACTAATGTACACTAAGACCTGGGATTGTGTCTAGAGTTAAGTAAACAATTATTTATGACTAACATTTGCATACTTTTAACGAATTTGATCGGAGCGTAACTCCTTTAATATAGTTCGGATTCAAGCAATCTCGAATTCATTGCAAAGCTAGCATAATCAGCTTTCCAACAAATCCGAGATTGCTTGAATCCAAATTATAATGAAGGAGTTACACTCCGGTCAAACCTTGTTCGGAATACGGGAATGCTGTTTAAAGTCGTCTGAATGCAAATTATTTTTTGGGCATCAAAGCAAAAGATTATTTTGGCGCACTCTTGGTTTTTAGTAATGATTTATTATAATAAGATTTATAGAATTTTTATATTTAGAAAAAAGCCTAGCATTTAAAAGTTGAAAATCGCCCTCGCACCCAAAAATATGGTTTTTGTTCTTGAACAGGGGGGTTGAATTTTTTTCCTTCTGGAATTTGAATTTTAGACTATTTTTATTGGATTCAAATAGGGGGGTATTTGCTTATTTATGAATAATATCTTAAGTAAATGAAACATTTACTTAAATGATATTAGTCATAAATAAGTACTGCCTGATAAATGTTGTTCCTGTCTGGCCTGGGCAAGTACTGCCTGATAAATGTTGTTCCTGTCTGGCCTGGGCGAGCACAAGACGCCCTGGCGCCCAGGCCTGTACAAACCGCCCGGACGCCTAGGCGTCGCCTAGGCGACGCCTTGACAACTATGGTTGTAACCATAGTAGTTCGCATATTCCATGCGCCATTGCTCTGTATTCTGCTTCTGCACTGGATCGGGCAACCACATTTTGCTTCTTGCTGCACCAGGTTACCAGATTGCCACCCAAGAATATGCAATAACCAGAGATAGACTTACGATCAGGACTTCCTACCCAATCTGCATCAGTATAAGCCTCTACTTGGATTTGTTTATTTGGTGAATCTGAAATGGCATATGCTTCCATTTTCAGAGGGTCATTAGGAGATAACAGGATTCCTCTTCCAGGGGCTGACTTTAGGTAGTGCAGTATCCGATAGATAGCCTCCATATGTGTAGAGTATGGGTCGTGCATAAACTGGCTTACCAAATAACTGCGAATGCAATATCTGACCGTGTATGGGCAAGATATATGAATCTGCCAACAAGTCTCTAATATCTTCCTTTGTCTTCTGGTGTGCCTTCTTTTGCCCTTAGCTTGGTATTGGGATCGAGAGGAGTATCACAAGGTCGAGCCCCAAGTAACCCTGTTTCTGAGAGAAAATCAAGAACATACTTTCTTTGAGACAGATAGATGCCTTTTGCAGATCTGGCAACTTCAATCCCAAGAAAGTACCTAAGTTTGCCAAGGTCTTTGATCTCAAACTCCTTCCCTAGAAATGCCTTTAGTTTCGTGATTTCATCATTGTTATTGCCAACAATGATGATATCATCTACATATACAAGTAAGGCAGTAAAAGTGTTAGGGGAATGTTTTATAAATAAAGTATAGTTAGCATTGCTTTAAACATAGCCAAATGCTACCATGCTTTATTAAATCTTCCAAACCAAACTCTAGGGATTGTTTTAGACCATAAAGAGATCGCTTCAACTTGTAGACTTTTCCTTGGCTTTTATCATCTGTGAAACCCGGTGGGCAGTCCATATAGACATCTTCAGTAAGTTCTCCATGAAGGAATGCATTTTTTACATCTAACTGTTGCAAGTCCCAGTTGTGATGTACATCACAGGACAGTAAAACCCTGATGGTAGTCATTTTGGCCACTGGAGCGAATGTTTCTTGGTAGTCAATCCCATATGTTTGAGTAAATCCCTATGCAACCAATCTAGCCTTGTACCGATCAATAGTCCCATCTGGTTTCTGTTTCACTGTAAAGATCCACTTGCATCCTACTGACCTTGATCCTGCAGAAAGTGGAACAAGATCCCATGTACCATTTTTCTTCAGAGCCCTCATTTCTTCCACCATTGCAGCTTTCCACCTTTCATCCATAATTGCATCCTGCCATTTTTGAGGAACAGACACAGAAGAAAGCGAAGACAAAAAAACACGAAAAGAAGGGGGAAGGGAGTCATAGGAAACATAATTGGAAATAGGATGTAGGGTGCAGGCTCTAGTTCCTTTTCGAAGTGCAATTGGAAGATCAAGATCAGAAGGAGTAAGTTCCTTACCAGAAGAAGGCTCAGTAGACTCAGTTTCTGGATTCAGGGCTAGCAAAGGGACATGTACAGGAGTGGTAGTGGCCTTTCCTTGCTTGTCTTTGGCACGGCTATAAACTTGCAGAGGTGGCTTGGTGGTTCGATGCTTGGATGGTGCAGTTGTATCGAGCACTTGTTCTTGGACTATTTCTGGTACATCAGGTATATCTGGTATAAGTACATTAGGGATATCAGGTGTATCTTCAACTATCTATGTCTCCCCCTGAAGAGGGAACTGATAATAGGAGAGATGCTCATGAAAAATGACATCTCTACTAACAAGGACCTGACGAGAGGGTGGATGATAACACTTGTATCCTTTCTGTGTTGCAGAATACCCTAAAAATATGCACTTTAATCCACGTGGATCAAGCTTGCCAGGGGAACGATGGTTACGAGCATAACAAAGACAAGCAAAGACTCTAGGAGGAAGAACAAAATCAAAATTTCCACGTAAGATGTCCAAGGGAGCCTTGTTGTCTAAAACTCGAGAAGGAAGGCGGTTGATCAGGGATGTTGCAGTGAAGACAGCATCACTCCAGTATTGAGCGGGAACATGTCTCTCAAACATTAGTGTTCTAGCTGTTTCGAGTAAGTGGCGGTTCTCTCTTTCAGCGACTCCATTATGAGCAGGTGTGTCCACACAACTTGTCTGATGAATTATCCCATTATCAGCCAAGTATTGCTGAAAAAATCCTTCAAGATATTCCTTACTATTGTCACTATGGAGCATCTTCAACTGAGTTTGAAACTACATCTTGATCATATTGTGGAAATGACGGAAGCATGCAAAGACCTCATTTTTTTGACGCATCAGATAGACCCATGTAGTACAAGTGTGACAATCAGTAAAGGTTACAAACCACCTATGACCAAAAATAGAGGTAGTCTGTGTTGGACCCCAAACATCAGAATGGACTAAATCAAAGATACAAGGACTTCTTGAAACAGAAGGTAAATAAGAAATACGAGCCTGTTTGGCCAAAACACAAGCCTCACATAATAACTCGTCTTTATTACATTGTTTAAATAATTTTGAAAAAAAATGAGATAGAACAGCAGAAGAGGGATGCCCAAGATGGCAGTGCCACTGCTGAAGGGTACTGACTGCGAAATGGGAGGAAGGTGCTGAACGACCATTGTCAAGCAAGTACAGGCCACCATGCACACTACCATGTCCAATCATCTTCCCGTTCTCCAGATCCTGAATCACACAATAGGTAGGAAAAAATGTTACTTTACAATTTAGAGACTTTGTAAGACTACTAAAGGAGAGTAAATTTGTGGATAAATTAGGAACATGTAGAACGGAATTCAAATCAAGGGAGGAAGAACAGTGGATGGATCCAATTCCAGATATAGAAAAGAGGGATCCATCAGCGACCTTCACAGTATTATGTCTAGAAGAAGGAGAGTATATAAAAGGACTCAGACGAACCAGTCATGTGGTCAGTGGCTCCAGTATCTATAACCCAAGGGCTAGAGATAGAGAAAGCACAATGACCATCATGGGAAATACCTGACTGAACAAAAAAAGAACCTGGATTGGTAGATGCAGATGTGGAAGATTGATTTGTAGTCGCAGGAGGTTGTCGAAGGAGATGTCGGAGAGTCTAAAGTTCTTGTGCAGAGAGTTGTGGCAAAGGACCAATAGGAGGACTTGCTTCAGTTTGATGTGCCTGAGGTGCGGGGGAGGACTTTGCCTTGTGCATACCTTTCTCCCGGCGTTTTGCTTTAAAATTTACCGATTTGCCATGAAGTTTCCAGCATGTGTCTTTGGTGTGCCAAAGCTTGCTACAATACTCACATTTGATAGCATCACGGGAAACAGGAGGATTCTTGTATGTCTGAGTATTTGTCTGGAGAGCAGACCTATTCGGAACAGAAGGGGACAGCATTGTTATTCGTCGTTGGTCCTCTAACTGAACCATGGAATAAGCCTGTTCGGTGGTGGGGAAAGGGTCCCTGCTGAGAATCTATAAGAGAATAGGATCAAGCTCCACATTTAGTCCTGCCAGAAAAGTATAAACCCTGTATTTCTCTTCCCTTTTGTGAAATAGGGTAGCATCTTCTTCACATTTAGCATGAATAGAATCATAAAAATCAATTGTTTGTCAATAGCTCCTCAACTTAGTATAATATTGGGAGACAGTCAATTCTTTTTGGATAGTTTCATGAACACTTTTTTGAATGGCATAAATTAAAGCAGCATTTTCAACTTGGGAATAGGTGTCCTTAGCAGACTTCCAAATTTGTGCAGCAGTATCCAATAACAAATAGCCCTCGGCTATAATGGGTTGCATGGAATTGAGGAGATATTGCATTACCAATGAATTTTCAGCATGCCATTTCTCCAAAACAATGTCCTTGGTCAGAGGTTTTTCCTTGGTGCCGGTGAGATATCCCGATAATCCCCGAGCTGTAATTGAGAATTGGGTGGCCCGAGACCACATTAGGTAATTACCACCATCAAGTTTAGTGGTATTAGTAGGAATAGTGAGATTGTCCATTTTAAAACTCTCTATCCCAGAAGAGGTTACTTCAGATGTCATCCTTGAGTTGTGTATTCAAGAACAAACACCCAAAAACAATATGAACAACCTCCCTGTTTGGTTATAGCATAATATATGGAGATCAAAGTAGAAATATCACTTGTCAGATATCCTAACTTGTCCCATGTCATAATATATGGAAATCAATTCTGGTTTGCACCCACTTTTTTGTTTATTGGGGTAAACTCAGAAACTCATAGATATCCGACCAGATTAAACCATATTATTAATATCCAGACTGATAAAAAAAATTGATTTCCAATAAAGAGAATAAAAAATGATCCGTAATGAGGGATAAAAAGAAGGGCAGTACCTATATCATTGTATGATTCCCTCTTTGGTTGCTGCGGTGGTGAGGCGGCGGAGGGATCTGGCGGTAGAGCTAACTTGGCTCTGATACCATGTTGAATGATGGAATGACTTGTCTGTAATAGATAGAGGTCTTCTTATTTATAATGTGAGAATGAATACAAAGAAAGAAAGAGGTAGTATAAGTAGTACAATACAGGTAGTACAATGAGGGTAGTACAGGTAGTACAATTGTACAATACAGGTAGTACAATGAATCTAGACAAAAAATAAAATACTTAATATTCTCAACAAAGCCAATGGGAGGTTACTTTTGGTAAAGAGGTCCAGGTAAGAAAACAGCATTTCCCAATCGTTATAATATAGTTTTTTGGATTTTCTCATGTATTTTATAAGTGGAAAATATGGCTCTATGGCTGTAGGAAGCGAAGGACATTCTTGTTGCATTAGAACCCTACTTTAAGTTCAAGAAGTTGAAGTCAAGGAACTTGTAGTGATCAAGGTGAGTAATGGACATCTTGTAGTTGGCTAGTACTGTAATTATATTTATGTGCTTGTTGTGGTGATGAATACTCATTAAGTTTGGTGCTTATTATATACACCTGCTTATGCAAGACTAAAATGACTCTCTATTTTGGATTATGATTTGTATGGTGCAAGATTTTAAATACAGTGAATGTGTTGATAATTATTGTTGATACATTATAGTATATGTACTGTTATGAACGTAGGGAGGTTCCTTACTGTTTTTACATAGCACATAATGTTGTAACAAGAGGTGAAGTTACTTCAATGAAGTTTGTTTACAAGCTATAATACTGTGGACTAAGGAGCAAAACTAGAGGACAGCAAACCTCATTTATGGAGGTTATGAGTTTCTATAAGAAGATGGTGATTAGTACACCTTTATTGAACTACTACAAACTTGTAAGAACATCACATAAACAAAACAGGGTAAGCGATTAGCTTACATTAAATGGAGTTAAGGGAAAAAATGAAAGAAAGCTAGACAATATGGAGAATTTGTATTCTCTTTAGTATGTTAAGAAAGATACGGACAGGAAGAAGAGTTTGTGATGGCATTGATGACTTGTAAGAGTTGTTAATGTTTTTCAAATGTTTATACAGTAAAGTTAATAGTTTCATACACAAAATGAAACAAAATGGACTGCAAGCTTAAGTTATATTTATCAGAAAGTAAGATCTAGATATTCAGTCTAGGTGAGTATAAACATCATGGTAAATGGCAAGAAACGGAAACATCTGGTGAGCCAAACAGGTGGCAAGATATGAAAGCATCCGGTGAGCCGAACAAGTGACAATAAATTGAAGCAGCCATTGAGTCAAACAAGTGGCAAGAAACGAAAGCATTTGGTGAGCTACTCAGATGACAAGAAATAGAAGCATTTGGTGAGTCAATCAAGGGACAAGAAATGGAAACATCCAGTGCGTCCAAATTCAAAGTTTTACCCGATGTGCTTATTTTGTAGCTTGATGTAAAGCTAAGTAAGAATAGAGAAAGTAAGGTATAGATGAATGTCAAGCCAATGAAGGTTGAGAATGGAAATGAATAGCAGTCATAGATCTATAGGATATATTGTAGAATTAAGACAAAGTAATAAATCCTACATAAGTGACACCAGAACCATGATGGGATGATGTGAAAGGTTAACAAATGCGAGGCTTAGTCAAGTAAATCACTTTTATGCGTACTTGTCAAAGAAAGACTATTAATGGTGTTTCATTTGATGTTTAATACATTGTTTAATGCATGTATTCTTGCCAAGATATTAATTATTCACTAAGTTTTGCTTAACCCAGTTATTGGTACATTTTTAAACATGAACAAGCAGATGACCAGCTAGATATGACTTGTACAGAAGACCAAGTTGGCCACTAAACTGCTTGGCTTTTGTTTTCTTTCATGAACAGGTTTTTGATGTACAACTACTAGATAGTTGATGTTTTCTTTGGGATATGTGTGGCTGCAGATTTTTGGGTGTATAGCCACACCTTTTGATGTATCTTTTATATTAGGAGAACTTTCAAATGTATTTTAAATGGCCACCAGATATGTATATGTAGTAACTAACTTTGTTTCCACTGCTATGTTAATATTTATGGTTTGTTATGGAGTGAGTGAGTGATACAGGATATCATGGTTCATGTATGTAAGATAAAATTACAGATTATTCATATCCTATGTAATGTATTTGTCAGCCAATGATTCGTTTCTCCCTCTCCTAGGAAGAGGGTTCTTACACTATGCTAGGGCAAACTCCTACATAATAAATTAATGGATAACACAATATATGATTTTGATAGAGTTACGATGAAACCTCAAGAGAGCTACTAAATTAATGCTATGGTAGATTACTCTACGTGCTTTTCAGGTAAGGGAAGTAAACCTTTTTTTGCATGTGTTCTCTATTGATTATGATATGTTTTGTATAAGATTGATAACATGTTATTGCTTGGTAATATGCCATCTAATATACGGCTTTGTTTGTCCATGCATATGCATTACTCTTGTGGGCGATCAGTGATACCTGTAGTGGTTTGGAAGCGGGGTGGTATGGGACACTTCATAACCTGTCAATGAAAGGTAGAGCTGGTCTTAGTGATTCATGATGTCTAGTTAAGCTGGTAAGGAGGAAGGTGGGTTGTCACATCCCAAAAATACCGGTCTAAAAATTTCTCTTTTGGGATACGACTAGATCAACACCTTAGTTTAGATGTGATCCCACTAGGACCTCATAAGCGGTGCACACATACAAACCTCCACCAGCACAATGCCACAATCATAATCCAGAGTAATAAATAGCGAAAGGTACTAAATAACCATGAGCATAGTAATGATAATTAATACTAGCATTACCATTGTTCAATTCCTCAAATGAAGTTCATCATTTAACTTCATACCCCAAACTTTAAGTAAGTTTGCCCTATAAATCATGGGCCATCAAAACATAGTAAATAATCCAAAGATTACTTAAAATAGAAAACGGTTCATTGTCCCAAAACTTCTTTCCAAGGATAACTATCCATCAAAGACATACGCATCACACTCATAGTCCGTGTTGTGTGCTTCATCCTTATACTGTACTCGTCCTAGCTGGGTCAAGCAAGCAATTACTGGCACATTTAAGTAGTCAGCAATGGTAATAACTGCAAGACCATCTAAAAGAACGGCGAACGCGAGGGTTAACTCTCCAACATGAGCTTAGTGAGAAATAGATAGGCAAGCAATCAAGTATGCATGATCAGTTTATCACATACAACAATGCAATAGTCAGGTATCATGTATGCCATGTGCTATGGTATGGCCTAGCCACACCTCCCAAAGGTAGACTACAAACTCCATGCACGGGAGTGCAGGGTACTCACCAGCTACCTAGTAGCCCTAGTGCCCCCACACGATGCCACAATCAGAATGGTGATTGGGCAACAAGTCCGACTAGTGACGCTACAATGAACACTGCCGACCTTTCCCCCTTATCACTCCATCCCACTAGTACCTGACCCCATACTGGCCAGGGTTGCATATAGGGGTAGTGTCACTAACCAAAAGTTTTACATGCCATTCGATGTATCCCTCTCAACAAACCCAGCAGGAATCCCAAGCAATCCATTTCCCCCCAAAGATGCTATCATCCCGTTAAAAGTGAGTGACATACTCGTCAATAACTGTACAAACATACAGGTTGGATCTAGCAGTCTGACCATTTTACTACAAACTATCAACTTACAGTCATATACATTCACACAACAAATTATAGTATAAATGGAAATGCATACACAAGCAGTTATTGGATGACATGTTATTACAACAAGCATGTGGTGCTATAATCATATATTAGAAACACTCCAAAATCAGTCAGGGGTTCTATTCCTCATCAAATATTGTTTAGTTATGGTTATCCATGCTAGAAAACACGTGTTTATAAGTGTTCTTATGCCTATACAAGGTGTATGATCATTTGTTAAAAGTTCTACTTGATATACTTGAATTTATATAAGTCTAGGCTTTACCGATTGATATGTTAGTCACTACCATTGCGACCGGCTCATGGTCCGATAGAAAACCTAGACCTTCTGCCATTAGTCAGTCGATATATCGATCGATACACAGTATCGATCGAGACATCATGATGCAGTCCAAGGACCAACCAGTAGTGGATCAGCCCAAGGATGTGTCAACATGGGCCCAACCCACACTGTTCACGTGAACAGTGTGGGTTGGGCCCATGTTGACACATCCTTGGGCTGATCCACTACTGGCTGGTCCTTGGACTGCATCACATCATCCGGTAACTCCTGAGACCCTTTCTAGGATGGGTCAGTCACTATGCCGGTCCTTATAGTATACTCCGGTGTATCGACTGCCTCCTCCCCAAAGGCCACCTTTATATTTAGTAATTTAGGATTTTTTTCTTATGATTCAATCCCTTCTTTACTAGCATAATGTGGTCCGGTGGTGGGGTGACTCTTAGGTCCATATACTATCTAACAAGTGTGAAATCAATTGCTTAAACTAGACCATTCATTAGGAAGAATTGTTCTCCCTTCTAACAACCTACAATAACTTCATTATTGAAGAAGGATGAGTACTTGTCACATCAGACCTACATCCTTCACTGGAACATCAAGTTTCTTATTAAAGTTTACAGGAGTTTAGGGTTTTACCGACAGTGGCTTGATCACTGCTGATCAATGGTGCACTTTATTGGTGATTTCTCTTACACGAGTACTGTAGAGCTTTACCTTTTCCTTTTCCTTCTTCCCTTTTTCCCTTTCTCTTAAGAACATGTCAAAACTCTCTGAGATTGGTATGTATTCAGAGGAGGGTAAAAGATAGGATTTTTATTCATCTCAGGTCTCCTAATTGGAATCAAACTCTTAGTTTGAATGGAGACTCCTAAGGAGTTGTCAAGTGGTGAGAATTTGAAATTGGGGAGAGATTCCTTCCCTTTTCTAACTCGAAATTAGTTAAGATGGGTGTAGGCCCCTTCTAGATTCATCTATGGGTCCTAGGAATATCCTAAACAGTCTCCTAAAGTGAAACCAACTGTTTATTTTGAGATTAGGTCTATTTTTGGTCTTATCAATCGATGATACAAGTCCTAGGACTATTGGGAATCCTGACCGGCTTATATTGACTGGCTCCCCCTTAAAGCTACATATCATATAATATATAATTAGAAAGGAATCTAATGATTCTAAACGGGGTACCCATCATGTTGGGCCTTGAGCTAGCATTGCGTTGGGTTCGGCTACAGTGGAAAACCCTAGCACCAAAGAAAATCCGAGTTAGGTCGGGTTTTCTAGGTATGGGTTTTACAACTACACCCCCCTTAAAAGAATTTCATCCCCAAAATTCCTACTTACCAGTTGCTTCAAACAAGTGAGGATATCTTCTCTTCATAGACTCCTCTTCTTCTCACGATAGATCTTCCACGTGCTTATTCCTCCACATGACCTTGATATAATGAACATCTCGATTCCTTAAGTGCTGAACCTTCCTATCCAATATCATTTGAGGTTCAAGTTCCATTGTCAAGTCCTCATTTAGCTAAGGAGGATCAACTTCTATTACGTGGGATGGGTTTTGTATATACTTCTTCAACATTGATATGTGGAATACATCGTGCACGTCGGCTAATGATGGTGGTAGTGCTAATTGATGGGCAACACTTCCACATTTCTATAGAATCTCATAGGATCCTACGTACCTCAGACTCAGATTTTCGTTCTTACCAAAGCGCTTTAGTCCTCTAAAAGGTGAAATCTTTAGGAATACCTTGTTTCCTACAGCGTATTCGATGTCCTTTTTCTTGACATCTGAGTAACTCTTCTATCAAGCTTGGGCTGCTTTGATCCTTTTCTTTTATTATATCCACTTCTTGGCATGTTTCTTGGACAAAGTCTGGTCTAACTATTCTTCTTTCACTAACTTCTTCCTAGTATAGTGGAGTTCTGAATCTTCGTCCATAAAGAGCTTCATATGGAGCCGTGCTAATGCTGGCTTGGTAACTATTGTTATATGCAAACTCCATCAAGGATAGCTTCTCGTCTCGTGCTCCTTTCAAGTCTATGGCACAGGCATGGAGCATATCTTCTAGTATTTGGATGGTCCTCTCTGATTGACCATCTATTTGTGGATGAAGGGCTGCGGTAAATCATAACTCTGTGCCCATTGCTTGTTGCAGACTCTCTCAAAATCGGGATGTAAATCAAGGATCTCTGTCTGACACGATGTTTTGAGGCACACCATGTAGATGAACCACTTGGTTTATGTACAGTCTAGCTAGTTTATCCAGTGTATATTGGGGCCTAATAGCCATGAATCTTGCCTTTTTTGTGAGTCTATCAACTATCACCCAAACAGCATCTATAATTTTGGGTGTCAAGGGTAGACTTGTAACAAACTCCATGGTGATGCAGTCCCATTTTCACTCGAGTACCAATAGTGGTTGAAGTAATCTGGATGGTTTCTAGCGAACTACCTTCACCAGCTGGCATGTTAAACACTTGTAGACATAGTCTGCTACATCGGCCTTCATTCCTCTCTACCAATCTGACTTTCCTCTTCGTAGGTCTTCCCTCAGAGTTTAGAGGTAAAGGTCCATGGGTAGTTCCTTTATCACTTAGGTAACCAGATCAGCTTTTATTTGTAGATACGCAAATAGGCTTACAAACCCATAAATGACTTGGTTTCCTAAGGATTCCTCTGATAAATCTAACACACCTAGGGCTTTTTCCCTTATTGTTAGAATCGAACCCAGTTTAATTCTATCCTCAAGCCTTGCCAAACTCTTCCTGCTTAGTGCATCGACTATTACGTTAGCTTTTTCAGGTTGGTATGAGACCTCACAGTCATAACCTTCCGTAGTTCTATCCATCTCCATTGCCTCATATTTAAGTCCTTTTAGGTAAATAAGTATGTGAGGCTCTTGTGATCAGACATTAATTTTGAACTTCTCTCTATATAAGTAATGCCTCCATGCTTTAAAAGCGAATACAACTGCTGCCAACTCCAAGTCGTACATTGGGTAGTTCTCTTCATGCTTCTTCAATTGTCTTGAGGCATATGCTACGATTTGTTCTCCTTGCATGAGTACACATCCTAGTCCAAGTTTAGAATCATCCGTATACAAGGTGAATGTCTCTCCTGGTCTTGGAATTGTCAATATAGAAGCCGAGTCTAATCTCTCCTTCAAGGTCTGGAAGCTCTTTTCACACTAGTCTGATTGGATGAATCTTTCTCCTTTCTTAGTTAGTCTGGTTAATGGCATGGTAATTCTGGAGTAGTCTTCCATGAATCTACAGTAGTACCCTGCTAAACCTAAGAAACTTCAAATTTCAGTAACCATTTTTAGTGCTTCCCAGTTGTTAATGGCTTTAATCTTGCTAGGGTCTACTTTAGTCCTTTCTACTGACACTACATGGCCTAGGAATGCCACTTCGTTCAGCCAAAAGTCACACTTCTTGAATTTGGCATAAAGCATCCTTTCCTGTAGTCCTTGCAATGCTTGTCATAAGTGTACCTTATATTCTTCTACGTTCTTGGAGTATATCAGTATGTTGTTGATGAACACAATTACTGAAGTGTCCAGCATGTCATGAAATTCTCGGTTCATAAGTTCCATGAACGAGGCAGGAGCATTTATCAATTTGAAAGACATGACTAGAAATTTATAGTGTCCATACATAGTTCGGAAGATTGTTTTAGGTATGTCACTCTCCTTTATCCTTAGTTGGTGGTATCCTGATCGAAGATCGATCTTAGAAAACACTGTGGCGCCTTGTAGTTAGTTGAACAAGTCATCTATGCATGGTAGTGGATACTTGAGTTCTTGATAGTGAGCTTGTTCAGTTCTCTGTAACCGATGCAGAGACGTACGCTGCCATCCTTCTTTTTCACAAATAATACTAGTATACCTTAAGGAGAAATAGTAGGCCTTATGAAACCTTTATCTACTAATTCTTGTAGTTCCACCTTCAACTCCTTGAGTTCCATAGACGCCATTCTATAGGGAGCCTTCGATACTAGTGCTGCGCCAGGTAACAAGTCTATCACAAATTCGATTACTCGTTCTAGTGGTAACCCTGGTATATCCTCTAGAAATACATCTGAAAATTCTTTCACTACTTCCAAATCTTCCAGACAAGGTCGTTCGACTATCATATCTAGGACCGACACCAAGAATCCCAGATCTTTAATCTGTAGGCATTTTATTGCCTTAAGCGTTGAAAGAAACAATTTCCCCTTCTTCACTCCCTTTTCTCCCTTGAATTTAAACCTATCACCATTTTCATCTTTAAATATCAGCTTCTTTTCTGCACACTAAAGGCTTGCTCCATGTCGTGACAACTAATCCATACCTAAGATCATGTCGAAGTGCGACGTCTCCAACTAAATTAGGTTTGCTTCCAGATCTCTACCCTCGACTAAGACTAGGCATGGTCCATGGTATTCATCAAGTACTACTTCCATACCAAGGGGTGATCACATGATCAACAACGTCTCTAGGGTTTTAATGTCACCTCTTATCATTTCCTCGAAAGATGGAGAGACAAATGAATGGGTTGCTCCTGAATCAAAAAGTACCCTAGCTGGTTTTCCCGTTATATTAATAGTACCTGTCACCACATCTGGGGATGCTTCAGCTTCCAGTGCAGATACTGCATAGACCTTCCTAGGTTGTGTTGCTTTAAGCGGACGGGGACAGTTTCTAGCATAGTGTCCCATTTGCTCACAATTGAAGAACTTTATGTTTGCAAGCACTGGGACTGTCAGGCGATTGTCTACAAGCACAGCTTTGGATGTTACTGGATTGGCTATGGTGGAATTTGTCTTAAAGGTCTTGTTCACCACATGACCACCAACAAAGTTTGCTAACCTGTTGTTACCTCCCTTTTGAGCAAAGTAACTATCTCTCATACTAGATTCAATAACATTGCCTGTTTGGGCAGCATCTGAGTAAACCTCCTTTCCAAGGGCGTCCACTATAGCTCGTATGTTGTCTCTCAAACCCTTGGTAAATCTTTTAGCTCTAGCAGCTTCCTCTTCATGCTCAGTGGGACGAAGTAGAATAGTTCCTCAAACTTATGCTAGTACTCGTCTATTGTCAGCTGCCCTAGTGAAACATTAAGGTATTCTACCTCCATTTTATTTTTGAAGCAACTAGGGAAGTATCTATCGAAGAAGGCCTCTTTAAATATTTTTCAGGTAACCTTGGGATGCTTTGCCATTAGAAGTGGGATAGTGGATTCTCACCAAGTGTTAGGTTCTCCTTCCAACATATAAGTTGCACATAGAATCTTCTCCTCCTTAGTGCATACCATCATTCGAAGGGTCTTCTCTATGGACTTAATTTATATGGCTGGCCGCAATGGATTAGTCCCAACTCTCGTAAAGTTCAGAGGTTTCAAATTCATAAACCTCTTAATGGTTCAAAATTGATCATAGTACGACACCGGGGGAATCAGTGGTGGATTCTGATTTGCCACTACATTCTGATTGAGTCCAACGGGCACTCAATGTTGTCCTGCAGTTGCACCAGCATGATTTATGGGGTTCCCTTTAGGTGGTGGCACATTATTGTTCCTGTTGCCATATTGTCCACCTGCCTGTGGTGCAAGCACTAGGGTCAGAAGAGCTCTCAGATCTTCAAGGAACTTTCGTTGATTTTCCTCGGTTGTTCTGTTGTTCTTGATTCATTGTAATAGGCACATTTCGTATGATAGCAGGAAGGTTTTTAGGGGTAACCTCAGGTGGTGGTGGAATCCTCTTTATTTGAGATGGCCCTCCTATACTGGTGGTGGGTTGAGTTCCATCTAGATTGGGTGTTGCAGTTAACCCTTCTCCAGGTGAAAGATTTTCATCATCGCTTTCACGAGAGGTATTGCATATACTAGGGGCCATTTCCACCTATTCAACTTCCTGAATCAAGTATCAGTACAGTTAGCATCATGTTCTATAGTAAACGATATAAGTAAGGTAAATAGAACATGTACAAAAATGGCACCAAACATAGTCAAGAAGGAAATAGAAAATTTTTAAGAATTTATATCATTTATCACTGGTCCAATCAATGTATCTAGACTCACTAGTTTCGACCGATAGTGTATCTGGTAACATTGCTGAACTCTCTAGAGTTTGTCGGTCAATGGGTCAATCGCTACTATATCATTTGCTATTCCAGAATGTTAACACTCACCCTGTCGGTTGATGTGCCGAACTGTACCCCACGTCGGGATTCACGATCGGTTGTGGAATCTTTACCTAATATAACCTAGTGCAGAAATTCCTTCCTCATTTCTCACCACAACCTTTACTCTAAGTGGTAGAGAGCTCCACTTCTACCTTTAGAAACTTGGGTTTCGCCTTCCGGAACATTTTCCATCAACAAATCCTCTCCTACCTCTCTTCATCATGGATCTAAGGTATGATCTCACTCTCTCTAGCTTGGAATTCAAATTCTAAGGTTAGGAGGAATATCACAAAATTTCTTTTGAGCTTTTTCTTGAAACAATATTGGCTTAAACTTGGTCGATGTGTCTGCTATCCCTATAGGCCATCCTGTCCAAGGAAAAGTACCTTGAGCTGATCACGGCATAATGCTCCACTGGCCTTTGATGCGTTGTGGTTCATTTCCTTGGAGGCTCAACAAGCATTCTCAAGGTTTGAATACAAATTCATCGAATCCATGCAATGTGTTCTATTTGACGAGTTAGAGCGGTTTGACATCCGAGCTACTTTCGATGCTATAGGATGGTCTCCCATGTTAGAGATCAATGTAACCACAAGACCTGACCTAATGTGGCTCTTCTTTTATACCTTGCAAGTCATGAGCAGAATGAACAATGAGAATGATGCTATGAACCTCGCATATCCAGTCGAGTATCGGGCCGGGATGTTTCCTTTGACACTAGCAGCTAGATATACTGGGCATATCCATGGGTGGAGACATAGCATTCTGGAGTTATAAGGATAGGGGCACCTTATCTGAGGTTATGCGACTGGAGATTGCCAATCAAATCCTTCTTTTGGGTAAGCATCACAAAACCGTCAATTATCGTCCCTTACCCTGAGTATACTATAGCATCGTACAACATAAAATTATACTACAAGGTGGTCACTACAATGAATTGTCTCTTTTCGATAAATTTCTGGTCTATCGGCTCACAACCAAGACACTTGTTTGCATTCCTTACATTCTCATGCAGAACATGATCCTGGCCTCAGAAGGCGTTGGACCATCGAATCTTCCTTACGGCAAGTTACTCACTACTATCGCTTTTGGGGATTTATATCCAAAATTACCCTACATACGAAGAGTCTATAGCTACTCCCTTCTGGTGGTATGCTATCTCTAAAATGCAACTAGATGACGTAGTACTTTCTGACGATGAGCTAGAGGCTCGTCCTCATCCTGGGACTATGATAGAAGGAGAATCCAAAGACGAAGAAGATGATGATGCACCATTGGGGGCAGAGGATGCGGACAGTGGTTAAGCGGACCATCTACAACCTCCCCCTGATATGAACATCCTTCTAGCTGAGTTGCATGGAATTAAGGATCACCAAAGACAATTTGAACATTCTATGGAGAAAAACTTTAAGGAAGTGCATCATACCCAAACTTTGTTCTCTTCCCAGCTCAACATCATGCAGACGACTATGGCAAGAGTGGGTATAATGTCCAAAGACGACATCAGGAATGTTTCCACTACATCACGGGTGATGACTTACTAGCGAGCTCGTAAACCCACACCATCAGATTCTGAGTAATCTAGTTAATTTTCTTCTTTCTTATGTTGTTGTTATAGAACTACTTTTATTTCCCTATGCATTGTCGTGCTTAATCTCAAGTCTTTCTCTAACATCGTATGCTCTTTCTTGTTGTTAACATACTGCACGCAAGTTTGGTTTCATATTTACCACTTATGGTCTTTAAACTTTTATCATCCTATTGCTCAGGTTAATATAGACTATGGCAGCATTGGCTTGGTTGGCATAGTGTAACAGAGATAATCGCTCTGATACCAACATTGTCACACCCCAAAAATACAGGATTAAAAAATTTTCTTTTGGGATACGACTGGATCAACATCTTAGTTTGGATGTGATCCCAACAGGACCTCATAAGATGTGCATACACATACCAACCTCCACCAGCACAATGCCACAATCATAATCCAGAGTAATAAATAGCAGAAGGTACTAAATAACCATAAGCACACTAATGATAATTAATACTAGTTATTACCATTGTTCACTTCCTCAAACAAGGTTCATCATTTAACTTTATACCCTAAACTATAAGTAACTTTGTCCTATAAATCATGGGCTATCAAAACATAGTAAATAAACCAAAGAGTACTTAAAATAGAAAACGATTCATTGTCCCAAAGCTTCTTTACAAGGATAACTATCCATCAAAGACACACGCATCACACTCGTGGTCCACATTGTGTGCTTCATCCTCATACTGTAATCCTCCTGGTTGGGCCAAGTAAGCAATTATTGGTGCATTAAAGTAGTCAGCAATGGTAGTACCTACAAGACCATCTAAAAGAATGGCGTGGGGTCAGCTCTCCAACATGAGATCAATGAGAAACAGACAGGCAAGCAATCATGTATGCATGATCAGTTTATTACACACAACAATGCAATAGTCAGGTGTCATGTATGCCATATGCTATCGTAAGGCCTTGCTACACACCTCCCAGAGTCTAATTTCAACCTCCATGCACAAGAGCACTGGGTACTCACCAGCTTACCCAGTAGCCCTGGTGCCCTTACACGATGTCCCAATCAGAATGGTGATTGGACAGTAAGTCTGACCAACGACTCTACAATGAACACCGTCGATTCTTCTCTCTCATCACTTCGTCCTACCAGTACCTGTCCCCCTACTAGTTAGGGTTGCATACAGGGGTAGTGCTACTAATCAAAAGTGCTACATGACATCTGATGTATCCCTCTCACCAACCCAGTAGGAATCTCAAGCCATCCATTTTCCCCTACCAAGATGACGTCATCCCACAAAGGGTGTGACAAACTCGTCAATAATCGTACAAACATACAGGTTGGATCTAGCGATCTTCAACCATTTCACCACCAACTATCAATTTACAGTCACATACATTCACACAAAAAATCATAGTATAAATAAAAATGTATGCACAAGCAGTTATTGGATTACATGTTATCACAACAAGCATGTGACACAACAATCATATATTAAAAACACTCCAAAATCAGTCAGGGGTTCTATTACTCACTTGATATCGTTTAGTTGTGGTTATCCATGCTAGAAAACATGTGTTTGCAAGTGTTCTTATGCCTATACAAGGTGTAGGGTCATCTAAAGTGAAACCAACTGTTTATTTTGATATTAGGTCTATTTTTAGCCTTACCGGTTGATGATACCAGTCCTTGGACTATCAGGATTCTTGACTGGCTTATATCAATCGGCTCTACCTTAAAGCTACATATCATATAATATATAGTTAGAAAGGAATCTAATCATTCTTAAAGGGGCACCTGTCACGTTGGTCCTTGAGCTATCATTATGTTGGGTTCGGGTACAATGGAAAACCCTGGCAAGTAAGAAAAATCAAATTATGTCGGGTTTTCTAGGTATGGGTTTTACATGGGTGGTATGGGACAGTTGCACTACTTCTGATTGGCACTGCTTTGCATTGATCGATGTAATCTAACAAGGTCACGATGTCCTTTGTGGAGGCTCAGACAGGGTGAGAAGCTTGGTGGTGTTACAGGTGGACATGGCTAGTTGTACATAAATACCCGTATAACTGTACCCCTAGCCAATAGGGGGTTATGTATTGGCATAGGTTCAATAAAAAGGTGGTATGAACATAGCTGCGATACACTCCATAACCGAAGTAGTATGAATGGGTGGGTGAATCGACTAGTGGAATTACCATCTCTTCAAGTATTACATGGATGAACTTGGGAGGAGTAGCAGTCGAGGACCAAGACGTCGGACTTATACATGGGGGATAGTGATTGCTCTGAGGGAGCTTTCATTCATTTTGTTGGGGATGACTTATGAAACCTGGAGGCTATGTTTTAGCTATCTTGAGATTGCACATACGGTTATCATACCTGATCGTAGTTACAGTTGCATGCATTTGTATGTTGCATGTTTGGGCTTCTTACTAAGTTCGGTGGTTGAGTTTACCTTTGTGTGCTCAAATATTTTAGATGATGCTGGTACAATGCTTGATGCTTTAGAATGCTATCCATCTAGTATGGAGGATGACAATAGTAAGCTAGAGGAGGAATTCCATGATCCCTCATGTGAGTGTAGAGACTGCATGTAGGTTTAGGCTTTGCCTACTACTTCTTTTAGTGTTTTTAGTTTTGGGTTGTTATATATGGGGAAACGTTTTATCCCAGGATAAACTTTGAATAACATTTAACTATTTGGGACTTGTATCAAGTATGAGAATTGAATAACATGTTGATTTGAAGGTTTTAATTAATGGTTTTGGAACTCGGGAAATATTTAATGATTTGGATTGTGAATCTTTAGAATGTCATCCTAATTTATTGAATAGTAAGTCTTCCGCTATTTCTTTATTCAATTATCATAATGTGGTTTAAATGAATGTTTAAATTACTCTGAAATTTTCTGGTGGGTATTGTTATGGATGATTAAATAGTGGGCTGTACCACAACATGTGATTCTAAAAGGATCCTTCTATGACCCTAACGGATGAGAAATTCCCATTACATTACCTAGAACTGATACGTTGGGAATGGGGTGTGACATTATTATTATGCCATGTTTTACATGGTGTTGAATCTTGATATTATTGTTAAGCTATGTTTCTCTAATGGCAGTTGGAAACAATGCATCTCATCAGGTTTGATGACTTCAGTCCTTTGTAATCAGGTTTGATACAATCCTTTGTCTAATCATTTGATGACTTTAGTTCTTCTGCTCCTTGCTCATGTTCTTTATGCCCTTTGATTGCAGCACTCACTATGTTTGTTGCAATGACCTTCCCATTTTCTTATTATAAAGAATAATCCTCCTATGCCATTAGCTGAAGATTATAGAGATGTGTTGCCTAAAAAGCAGCATGAGATGTCGGTGTTTGCATTGCGATGATAACATAGGCTTCTTGTTTATGGAGCTTACTTTAGGTTTCCTTTAACTATTGCAGGCAAGTACATTTATAGGTTCTTGCTCCAATTTGATCTCTCATTTTGTTGGAATGAGCTTCTCTAAAAACATGGTTTCTAAAATCAATAGAGATTGTTACGTAAATCTTATAGGCTAATGTGGCTCAATTGCCACATCAGCATAAGATTTGTGTGCATATGATGGATTAGTTCTCCACTAAACTAGGTAAGTAGGTAACCAGCCATGATGTGTGTACATATGATGTGGTCTCTCTCAACTTCAGGGCTCAAATAATTTCATTTACATGGTAACAATTTTTTGCATCCACACATCTGCAAGACCCAAATTGTCATTGTTTAATATCCAGTTTACATATTTTTTGAGGTGTTTAACTTTTGTGAACAATTTTTATTTAAATAATACAACCCATAATTCTCTACTGTATGGAAAGGAAAGGAGAAATGGTTATATGTTTTCTTCTAATGTTTCAACACAAAAAATCTCATCATAAATGTCACATCCTAATTCTGAATGAACCAGAAGTATGAATGAACCATCATATAAACCAACGGTTTACTCCAGGATCTCATAAGACCGTGTCAACAATCCAAACCATACACATTCCATACAATCAAAGATAATAAAATAAATAGTAGAAGTCTTTATTCCTAATATGACAAATAAGTATCAAACTGATTATCTTCAAATAAAGCTAAACATAATAAATAAACTATTACATGTTCCATAGCCAAAATAGGAAATTAAATCTAAGAGTAAACACACTAGAAGCACTCGCATAAAGAGTCATGCTCATCTTCCACAGCTTACATGTCTATAGCCGCTATGTGTCCATATGACGGTATGTTCATATATTCCTCCACAGTAGTACCTGCATCATCAACTAAAAATATAAAACATCGAGGGGTGAGCACACATAACATAGCTCAGTGAGTAAGAAAAATAATGCAAACATATGCATGCATTCAATTTATATCTTTGGTCTAGTATAAGTTTGCAATGTGTTATGGTAAGGATAGGTGGCCACCACACCTCTGTGAGGACAAAAGATAATATCCATCTCTGATGGACGAAAAAATGATTTGGAGTTGCTACCTAGATTAAGGTTTAGGACCTAAAATGTAGTCTCATCATAAGAAAAGGCTTCTATTAACTCATTTGACCCAATATATTGGCTTTGATCTATCAGAGAACGGGTAAGCATTCAAGGTATAGTTTGGGAAGGTGTTAGGCACCCAAAGCTGTCCGATCTGAAAATCGGCCTCCTATGTGATTCTACTTTTCTTATACTCTATTATTCTGACTGTTTATGGTCAATGGATGATGACTAGGGCTCATAGGGGATCCTATGCCAAGTTGCTAAATTCTTTTAACCTAGGTTCAGTCAAACATGTTTAATTTTAAATCAAGTCCATAACGTAGTTCGAAGGGAATGTGATTAAGGTTTATGGATGTGGTTTATGCTAAAGTTTCATTAGATTCAATTGTTTAAGTTGAAATTTATGCTTGATGATGATTGAGATTGAATCTAGAGATAACCTAATATGGGTCGAAGTAAATATGGATATGGATATGGATATAGATGTGGAGGACCTAAGGATACTAAGATGTAGTAACATACTTGGAGAGGTCCTCCAAGATGCCTATGTATTTCAGAGGTCCTAAAAATTAGGTACAACGTAGTTCGTTGTAATGTTTTGATACTTTAGGGGAGCAATCCGTCTCTCTCAATTCACGGGGAGCAATCTATCTCTTTCTACTCTCAAGGAGCAATCTGTCTCTCTACTCTCGGAGAGCAATTTGTTTCTCTCTATTCTCGGGGAGCAATCCATCTCTCTCTACTCTCGGGGAGCAATCTGTTTCTCTCTACTCTCAGGGAGCAATCTGCCTCTCTCTACTCTTGGGGAGCAATATGTCTCTTTTTACTCTCAGGGAGCAATATGTCTCTTTCTACTCTCAAGGAGCAATCTGTCTCTCTACTCTTGAGGTGCAATCTGTTTCTCTCTACTCTCGGGGGACAATCCATCTTTCTCTACTCTCGAAACTGCCTATGTATCTTAGGGTGCTGCCCTAAGAATCAGGATCCGCGTAGTTCGGAACAACGGATTCAATCATTGATGTTCTTCTTTCAATATCAGGGTGTCACACCCCAATTTTGAACCAACCAGAATGGTGTGATGAACCGTCCATAGATCAACAGTTCAACCAGGGTCTCGTATAGGTCGTGCCCATTCGATTAAACCAGATACATCCCACAAGCAAATTCAAAGTAAATAAACGATAGTCGAAGTCTTTAATACTAATGAACTGAGTATCTAACAATGATAGCATAATTAAGTATCCAATTATCTCTAATATATCTCAAGACATAAAATAAAGTAAAATAATCAATTACATGTTTCCATAACTAAACAACTAAGCTAATAAAAAACACATAAGTTGCACTCGCACGACGAATCATGCGTATCTTCTTCACCTTCAACGTCCATCGCAGCAACGTGTCCATATGTCGATGCATTCATATATTCTTCAACAGTAGGACCTGCATCAAGAACTAAAAATTTTCGACGTCGAAAGGGTGAGCACACATCACGGCTCAGTAAGCAAACAAAACAATGCAACAAACATAGGCATGCATTCAATTCATATCTTTGGTCTGGTTTATAAGTTTGCAATGTGCTATAGAAAGGTTTGGGGGTAGCTGCAACTCAATACACGAGTGTGTAAATCCGCCCAATGGATCAAACACCATTATCGTCCCACATGCAACCACCATGGAATAGAGATAGAGCTAAAGTGTTTGGATCAAACACCGCCAACACTTCCCCTAATGCCCTGTCCATACCAATACGTAAGCCCCTATTGGCGAGGACATGCAAACTGGGCTCGCAACTAACCAATCCTAATGCCAAACAGTGTATCCAAGGCCTCACCCCAGCATCCCTCAATACGTCCATAGAGATAGAGCTATGTGTGAGAACAAAGATCGTAATCTTTGGAAGTCGCCACCTAGATTAAGGTCTAGGACCTTAGAAATGTGAAATCTCACCCCAAGGTAAGACTTCGATTGACTCATGACCCTTAGATTGGATTTCTGGTCCATCAGAGATTGGGTAAGCATCAAGTTACGGTTAGGGGAAGGGGTTAGGCACCCAAACCGCCTGATCGAAATCGATCTCCTATGCCTTTCTTATGCTAGACTCTATCTGTTAAACCGAACCAAACCAAACCAAGTGGTTTGATATCATTGAACCGAATCTGTATTCATCAGATTGCCAACGTATTATGGAATTATTTCGAAAATCAGGTTCATCATCGTAGTTCAGGTGTGATTAAAGTTTATGATTGTAATTTATGCTTGTGCATGATTAAGTTCATTGTTCAAGTTGAAGTTTATGCTTGAAAGGTTGAGAAACCCTATGGGTTAGGATCTGGATAGTCCTTATGAACTGATAGATAGTCCTAGTGGATCTAAGAATGGATAACCCTTTCTGGGTCTGAATGTGGATAATCCTATTTGGGTCAAAATGTGGATAACCCTTTCTAGGTTGGAATGTGGATAACCCTTTCTGGGTTGGAATGTGGATGGACATCCTAATGGATCTATGGATAGTCCGAGTGGACTAAGGTGTGGATCCGAATTTGAGATTTTTCCAAATGGCCTACGTATCCTAGGGTTTGACCTAGGAATCAGAATCCGCGTAGTTCGGAATGATGGGTGGATATCCAAGTGGATCTATGGATAGTCCGAGTGGACTAAAATGTGGATCCGAATTTGGGTTTCTCCTAAATGGCCTACGTATCCTAGGGTTTTGACCTAGGAATCATAATCCGTGTAGTTCGGAATGATGGGTGGATATCCAAGTGGATCTATGGATAGTCCGAGTGGACTAAAATGTGGATCCGAATTTGGGTTTCTCCCAAATGGCCTACGTATCCTAGGGTTTGACCTAGGAATCAGAATCCGCGTAGTTCGGGCTAGGTAACCTGTTCTAGGTTAGAATGTGAGAACCTGTTCTAGGTTTAAGGTTTAGAACCTATTCTAGGTTGAGGGTTTAGAACCTATTCTAGGTTTAAGGTTTACTGAAAGGTGGAAATCGTCCTGAGTTACCCTTTTCATCCTAAGTTGTAATTTTGGAAGGTTTGGCAAAGCATTCTCTTTCTTTATTAAATTTTTTTTATTTTCCATTATGCCCTTCCCAAGAATGTGGGCGCCTAAATGCACGTCCCCACACCTAGTATGTTTGTTAGGTGTACAGATATGGCAGTTCGACTAGGGTGTTGCATAAATTAAATTATTGTCAAAAATAGAATATTCTATCTAAGCATGGCATATAACAAATTTATGGTAAGAAATACACACATAGTAAGATTGTTAAAATCTCTCAAATATGGCATGTATTGCAAATAAGGCAAGAACCTATATGGCAAGATCTAATATGCTAATTCTAAGCATGGCAAGACCTAATATGGCATGAAATCAATATATGCATCTATATATCAATATGGCAAGTACCAAACATAAAATGCAAATGTGGCATGAATTATCCAAAAAGGTAAGATCTTATATGTTATTTTTTAAGCATAGTAAGGCCTAAAAATGGTAAGAAATTAATGTATGCATCTATATATCAATATGGTAAGTACCAAACATAGAATGCAAATATGGCATGAATTTTTCAAAAAAAGATAAGATCTTATATGCTATTTTCTAAGCATAGTAAGACTTAAAAATGGTAATTATTAAGATTTTGCTAAATATGGTAAAAATCTATTTATTCTACCAAATATAGCAACACATGGAATATGACAAATATGGTATGTGCACAATCCAAACAAAGCATATGAATGCTCCAAATATAGTCATTTATCCAAAGATGGCAGAATTCATTCAAGCAATCAATTGCATGTTACAATGAATAAGATATCAATGAAACTTTTTTTGAAAAATGCAAAATCATCAAAAAAAACATATGTTCAATGTTCTTTGAAAAATTATAATTTTTATGAAGACATTTGGAAAGATTAATGACTTAAAATTGTCAAAATTGTGACACAAGATTTCAGATAATGGACAAAACTATGAACTGCATTCAGATTTTGTCACATTACACAAGACTGACCATAAGTAGGTCTTCTGTAACTCAAATCAAACTCAATATTTTTTTTCATAGAAAGATGACTCAACATGTTATATTTCATATAAAGGAGTCAATCCCAATAGAGAGCAAAAACAAGTCAAAGATATGCCCTAAGACCGGACATGTGCACTGGTCAAATCTGTTCCATATTTTTTACCAGTTGCACCATAAATTTCGAATAAAATCCTATACTTAATGAAAATTAAATCTAGACATATTTCCATGTAGATAACTGTCTGATCTAAAATTTCATGAAGAAAAACAAGTGACAATAGTATATTTTCTTTGTGAAAAATGATTCTTTTCAATCATGCAAATTAGTACATCCTGACAGATTCAAAATCAGAGTACTATGCAATTAAAAATCGATATTAATTTAATAAAAAATCAAAAAAATACGAAACTAGTGCCATTTTTTAGAAGACTTTCATATCTAAAAAGTTCATAGGAATTTGATTTCCTGATTATGGCCATAAGACCCTTGTCTAGAGACTTTCTGATAGAGGATTGCATTATATAAGAATAAAACAGCAATGCCAAAGACGAATTTTTGATATACTTTCCCAATTCCAAATGGAACGAAATTTCTAGGGTAGTCTTCTAACATATCAGAGAGACACCCATAAAAAATGGGTTTCAAAATCTAAGAAAAACTACATGTGATGCATGTCCTATGTTTGTATCCTAAATATGAAAATTTCAGGTTAGAAAACCACTTTATGAAATTTGTCAAAAACATCAAACATCATCATATAGCATTCAAAAATTCATCATTGAATAGCTTAGACAAATTATCATTCATGAACAATGCTATACATAGGCATCCTAACATTAATATGCATGTAATGAAGCATTATTGATCGAGATTTCATGAAAATTAATCTTTTTCAAGCACAATTGACATTCAAGCATTCTAAAGACCTCTAAATTTGTTTAGGGTACTAACCTTGTGCTCGAATGGTGTGAAACCGTCGATGTAGGATGATTGGAGATCGTATCAAGCTTTTTGAAGGCGAACCCTCCTTCTCCTCTCCTCTGCTCCTCTCTCTCTTCTGTTTCTCTCTTTTCTTCTTCTTTTTTTTTCTTTTCTCTTCTTCTTCTCTCTTTCTTTTTCCCTCTCTCACATTTTTCTCTCTTACCCACATTCTCTCTCTCCTTGTGGTCTGGAAAAGAAGATCAATCTCTCTTTCTCTTAGCCTATTTAAGTTTTTCCTCTCCTCTTCTAGAAGATCCTTCTTTTCTTTTCTTCTTTTTCTTCTAGAAAATCTTTTTTCCTTTTTTCTTCTTTCCTTTCTTCTCTTCCTTCCTTTTTCTCTTCTCCCTCTCTTTTCCCCACATTTTCTAGAGTAGAAAACATTTTTCTTTCTCTCCTCTTCTCTCTTCCTTCCTTTTCTTCTTTTCTCTTCCTTCCTTTTCTACTTTTTCTTCTGGAAAATTCTTTTTTTCCTTTTTTCTTCTTTCCTTTCTTCTCTTGCTTCCTTTTTCTCCTTCCTTTCCACGTTTTTTTTTCTTTTCCTTTCTTTCCTTTTTCTCCTTCTTCATCTAGAAAATCCCTTCTCTCTTTCCTTCTTCTAGAAAATTCCTTTTTTCCTTTTCTTCTAGAAAATTCCTTCTTTCCTTTTCTTCTTCCTTCCTTTTTTTTTTCTTTCTTCTTCTCTCTCTTTTCACGTTTTCTTTCTAGAAAAACACATTTTTTTTCTTCTTTCCATTTTTTTCTTTCTTTTTTTTTTCTTCCTATTCTTCTTCCTTTCTTTTTTTTCTTTGTTCTTCTCTCTCTTTTCATGGCCTCTCTTTCCTCTCTCTTTCCTATAATATATATATATATTATATACAATAAACAATAATATATTATACATTATACACATATAAAAGAAATGCATGCATATGGGCTGACGTAACTTGGTCTGGATTGGTCTGAGCTGGGCCGGCTAAGTTAGACTAAGCCGGATTAAACTGGTTTGGACTAAGGTTGACATTTCATAGTCTATTTCTGCCACCATTCCACATGGAAATTTTTGATAGCATCTATTCTAAATTTTCTACATTCACTTTGTAGAACACTAAAAATGAAGAATATTGGAACTTGAATCACCTCATTTGGAAATAAAATGACCAACTTATGAATTTTTGAAGTTTAAGCAGGCCAATTATCGATAATTTGGCTAACCATTCTGCATGGGATCCTTCGGAGAATTCTACCGGAAATCCTTTACGTCCACTTTGTAGAGTACTAAAAATGGAACATAATGAAACTGAAATTACCTGATTTGGATATGGGTGACCAAAATATGAATTTTCAAAGGTTAAATGACCATTTCCATGTGTAATTTTGCATGGGACCTTTCGGAGACTTCTACCCGAGATTTTTCATGTCCACTTTGTAGAACATTACAAATGAAGAATAATGGCCTTGGAATCATCTGAATCCGACAAAGATATGAAGCTTTGAAATTCTATCGATAATTTTGCATGAAAGTTTGCATGGGGCCCACCGGTGACTTTTGTTTGGGATTTTTCACGTCCACTTTGAAGAGGACTGAAAAAGAAGAATATTGGCCTTTGAATCACCTGATTTCGATATCAGATGACCAAGATATGATGACTTGAAGTTTAAATGATAATGCATGCATCATACGATAATTACGTAAATTGCCCTTGCACTTTCAAACTGTGATATCTTCCTCGTTTGATGTCAAAATTTGATGATTCTGGTCTCATTTCGAAGATAATTTCATGACCTGTACATCCAAGTAGGTAATAGCCTATGACCCTATTGTAGGTTCATTAGAGAATTATAAATGTCACACCCTAATTTCGTACTATTCAGAACGGTGTGATGAACCGCTAATAAACCAACGGTTCAACCAGGATCTCAAATAGGCTGTGTCCATTAACTTAAACCATACACATCCACAACCATAATCAAAATAAATACACAATAGCGGAAGTCTTAATATTAAATGAACTGAGAATCTAAATGTGTTAATCATAAATAAATATCCAATTATGTTGTATCAACCGAGACATAAAATATCAAATTACATTTCCTTTATGGTTTAAATAAAATCTAATCGAAAATGCATGAGTTGCACTCGCATGATGAGTCATGCGTCTCCACTATATCTTCAGCATCCATTGCAGCAACGTACCCGTATGCGGGAGTATTTATATAATCTTCCACAGTCGTACCTGCATCATCAACTAAAAATATTCGAATTCAAAAGGGTGAGCACACATCAAGGCTCAGTGAGCAAACAAAACAATGCAACAACCATATTCATGCATTCAATTCATAACTGTGGTCTGGTATATAAGTTTGCAATGTGCTATAGAAAGGTTCGGAGGCCGCCTCACCTCTATACACGAGTGTGTGGAGCCGTCCAATGAATATCGGCATTGCCGTCCCACATGCACCCACCATGGACAAGTATACACCCAATGAAAACGGCGTTGCTGTACCGGCTGCCCATACCAACACGTAAGCCCCTATTGGCGAGGGCTTGCAAACTGGGCTCGCAATTAACCAATCCTAATGTCAAACAGTGTATCCAAGGCCTCACCCAGCATCCCTCAATATGTCCATAGAGATAGAGCTAAGGCCCTCGGCAGAGTCAGAGACTACATGGTTCGAGCCAACCTCCCCTAATGCCCTACGACGTAATAGCTCTGCTAAGGTAATGGCGATACGACGATGTTAGTGGATAAGACTTGAATAGAGCTATGGTACAATATACCCAATGAAAATGGCATTGCAGTACCGGTTGCATCATCCCCTATCCGCATCAAGTATACCAACATTCACTTAGTGGACAAGACTTAAGTAGAGCTATGGCACAATATACCCAATGGAAATGGCATTGAAGTATCGGTTGCACCATCCCCTACCTGCATCAAGTACACTAACCAAACATAAACATTCACATGCCTATTCCTATCATCATCATCATCATCATGTTATAAACAACGAAGTAAATATGCATGAACAGTAATAATAAAAATATTGGATGACATGTTAAATGCACATTACACGCATACAAGCATGGAATCATTCACAGTGTTGGACTCAATAAAATAAAATAATTTATTATTAGTCAATTAGTTTAGGTCTTGTTCTCTCACCTTTGCTTGAGTGTAAATCCTTTTTCAAGCCTTTAGAATCACCTTTATATCAATAGAAAAACCTAACAAGTCGATAGATTTTAATTAGAATTCATTCCGACAGTTTTAAGCTTGCTGTATTACTAGGGTCGCAGGTTGGGTCGCAGGATGGGTCGTAGGATATGAAACCCCAGGGTATAGGGTCGATCATAGGGTCAGTTACCCATCGACCCTAAGTGCGACCGTAGCTTCCTTAGACTTCCCGAGAGCTAGGGGTCGATCCTGTGGTCTGATAGGGTCGATTACCCATCGACCCTAAGTGCGACCAGATGGAAATTGAGTCGACTTTTCATCCTACAGTCCCCTCTTTTGTGTTTGGATCCTTTGGCTTACTTTCATAGTCCATTCTATGATTGTTCTATGGCTTAAAACTACAAGTTACTTCTTTTACTTTGTTTACCATGATTCCCTCCATGGATTCCATTGAAATCTTCCCATGGATGGATGATTTGGGTTTCTCCTAGATCCTACCCTCTTTATATGCTATTCTAGGGTCTTACACAATCAATGGAGAATGTTTTCATACCTTAGTTTTGTTGAACTCAGAGATTCCTCTGAAACTCTTCTCCTTAGCCTTCTTCTCCAACTTTCCTTCTCTTCCTTCTCTTCTCTTCTCTCACTTTCAATTAGGGTTTCAAAAGGAGTAAAAGAGCCTAAGGGACGTCCTATTTATAGAGGAGAACCTCCCAAAATACATCCCAACGAGTTTAGGAAAGGTTCCCTTTGAATTAGGAAAGTTTCCTAATTTTCTGGTTTCTGTTAGTTTGCCTAGGGTCGATCCTAGGGTTGCAGAATCCGTCGACCCTAGGGTCTCAAGTCATCCGACCCTAGGACTCAAAAGTCATGGGTTCGACCCTACTGAGGTGGGGTCGACCCTACCTATTTAGGCATGCGACCCTACCCTCCATTCTACTGTTTTTGGGTCAATTTCATACCTGGTTTTGTGATTTCCTTCACGCACTTGGTCTGTGTGGCTCGACCATGATAGGTAGACCTGGTACAAAGTGGTAAGACCGGTTAGTTCGGTACGGGTCTTACAATAAGCCTTTGGGTTAAAAGCCAGAAACCTACCATATTGGTCCACTTATGCTGAGGGTGGCAAAAATGGAGTGCTTACAGATGCCCCTCTTTAGCCGAGATTGTTACCAATTGAAGGCTGAAGATAAAAGAACCACATTTTTGGGATATGAGTGAGATTGCTTATTGGGCTGCACTTAGGGTAATTTGTCCTAAACTGCCTATGTATTTTAAGGGTGTCCTAGAAATCAAGCCCAGAACGTAGTTCGACTGGCAAGAAGGTTTGCTCTTCTTGAAAAATTGATGATTGTTCTTCTTGTATGAAGCTAGGCTGTGAATACAAGGATCATTTGTAGGCTGGGAACCTCTTCTTGCTGAGGTGAGACTCATGATGCAAGGTACGCGCGGGCTTGAACCTGGCTTGATCCATTTGTAGGCTGATAAATCTCTTCTTGTATAAAGCTAGGCTGTGAATACAAGGCTCATTTGTAGGCTGAGAACCTCTTCTTGCTGAGGTGGAACTCATGATGCAAGGTACTCGCGGGCTTGAACCCGGCTTGATCCATTTGTGGGCTGATAAACCTCTTATTGTACGAAGCTAAGCTGTGAATACAAGGCTCATTTGTAGGCTGGAAACATCTTCTTGCTAAGGTGGAACTCATGATGTAAGGTACGTGCGGGCTTGAACCCGACTTGATCCATTTGTAGGCTGATAAACCTCTTCTTGTATAAAGCTAGACTGTGAATACAAGGTTCATTTGTAGGCTGGGAACCTCTTCTTGCTAAGGTGGAACTCATGATGCACGGTATGTTCAGGCTTGAACCCGACTTGATCCATTTGTAGGCTGATAAACCTCTTCTTGTATGAAGCTAGGCTGTGAATACAAGGCTCATTGCATGAGCTTGAGCTCGACTTTGATTTGTTTGGATGGAGGACTTGATGTCTTTTCTTTGATTGAACTGAGGCTCTTTTGATTGAGATCTTGAGATTGATTTTCTGAATAAGCTAGGGCTCTGCATTTGATTCACTTATAGGCTGAGATTGACTTGATCTTTGAATGAGCTAGGGCTCTACATTTGATTCCCTAATAGGCTGAGATTGATTTGAACTTTGGATGAGCTAGGGCTCTGCATTTGATTCTGAAATGAGCAAGAACTCAGAAGGTCACTTTTAGGGTGAGGAATTTGCTATTGATTCCGAAATGAGTAAGAACTCAGAAGGTCACTTATAGGGTGATACTGAATGACTCATCTTTAAAGTTCCTACTAGCTTTGGACCTTCGGGATTGAAAATTGGAATATCCTTCTTGGAAGCTCTATGGTTATGAACCTTCGGGAATGAAAACTAGAGTAGCTTTATTTATATGAACCTTTAGGATGCTCGAAAGTGACCCACATAGGAAGTCTTTGTTGACTTTAAACCTTTAGGGTTGAAATATGACCCATCTTGGAAGTCTCTTGACTTTGAACCTATAGAGTGTTGGACATATTTGAAATGATGGTGAATTCCTTTGCAGTTTTCCAAGGTTTTTGCCCCTGCTTTGTTGGTGAAGGCATAAAACATAGCATCAATGGAAATGGTGTCATGGACTTTGTTGGCCTGATACCTAGATTTGAAATTTACCATTTATGACCTGGTACTACAAGTTTGACTCAATTTCAGCACGGTAGTGATGACTTGGTTGCTCCCTTGGAAGGGTTCCATGTAATTTGAAAGTGATGATTTTCTTCAGCCAACATTGGTGTTGTTGGATTTTGGATTAAAAGAAACTCTAGCAAGGATTTTGGACAAGAATGAGGGGAGCTTGACAGTCTCTAACTAAAGTGATTTTATTGATTGACCTTGGTGTTAAACTTTCGAGGGGCATCTGGTCAACTAAGTTCTTTGACTGTACACTATGGTAGACCAAATTGGTAGAATAGCCAAGCGGCGATGAAATGTGACATGGATTTGGCCCTTGATCTAGGCTTATGAAAAGCTCAGGGCTTTGCAACATTGTTGTGCCAATTTTGAAAAATGAATGAACCATGACCCCAAAATAGGCACGAGGGGCAAAGGATTCGAAGTGTTCCTTTAGAGAATTTGGTGACCAAATCCTAACAGGTGAGCGACCACATTGGATTTTCTTCATCAACAGGATTGGGAGAACTGAGAAATTGCCAAAACCAACTTGGACAGACCTACTTCTATTGACTAGGAAAGTCAGTGACTTCAGCTAGACAATGGATCCTAGATGTAATGCTCATGATCAAGTTCAATTCCTCTACATAGGGTATATCTATGCCCCAGTGTCTGCATATTGTGACAGACCACTACTATAGTGTGCTAGGGGCAAGATAGAAGAAAATGGGTAATCCAACAGAGTTGGAACTAGGTTGATTCTGGATTGCATCCAGAATTTGACCATGCTTCCAAGGTCAAGGGAAGATTGATAGATTGATTGCAAAAAGTGACTTCTTAGATAAACCCTTCTTGAATCTTGAAAAAATGAGGGAGCTGATGATTTGATGAACTTGACTACATCCGTAACCAGGCCATGAGAATTTGCTCTCTCCCTAACGTGACAAAAGGATTTGAAGATAGAATTCTGTTGAAAGGCAATGCTATGGAGCCCGAAAGGCAAACAGGCGATGGTTTGTTCAACTCCTCTGAGTATGATTCATTGGAGAGCATGAGGGGTTCCTTTCCTTATAGAGGGTAGACTGGGTATGAGACTTGTCTACATGAACCACTGAATTTTTTTATGAAGGGCCAATGAGGGCAATGCTTTAGGGTTGCATCAGGTCACCTATCCCCACTGAGGTATTATGGGTTGCCCATTGAGGTTTCTTGGGTTGCTTTTCCTTGCTGAGGTTTCTTTTATTCCCCTTTTTTTTTTTTTGCAAACCCCATCTTGGGTTGAATAAAGAGTCCTAATATGGTGAGGATATTGCCAAAATTATGGTCCTATCCAATGGTTTGAAACCCTAGGGGAAGTCCGAACGACATGACTTTCATGACAAATGGGTAACCTTGCCCAACTGTTTAAGTTGACATCTACACGCATTGATAGGCGGGCAGCTATTTGAATCATCACTAAAAGTGACCTTAGGGAAATGCAGTCCCACACCAAAATTAAAAATGGTGCCGAATTATGTTTTCCTTTCTTGGAGATGTTCAAATGGAATATGTGTCTCAACAAGCTACATTGAAATGTCGAATCATTCGCGATCATATCTGGGCCTGAAACCTTTAATTCTGTTGACAAGTACTGATGTTAAAGGTCCGGAAGGACTGATGTGAAACTGTCCACATGGGTCTACCATTGGGAGAGTGTTTGGATGTTTACGTAGAATGGGTTTATCTTATCGAGAAGATCTCATTTTATTGGCTTGAGAATTGAAGGGCTTATAAGAATCTTGGGAAGCCGTCGGATGTAATGAACGACAGATGAGAGTTTCAGCCAGATTCATGAATTTGTACATAAAATGATGACATGTTCAAGAGATACAATGCCATAAAAACTGATAATTGAAAGAAGGGCTTCTGATAGAGACTTCTTGGAAGGCCGTCAGATTGATAGACGGGAGAGAGAGTCTAATGCCGATAAGAAATCTTTCTTTGATGATGAAGAAGTGATGAGATCGTCTCCTATAAAGGCGAGATGTAATTGGCCAAAATCAAAAGTCCAGTCCAACATGCTGTGAATCTCGAAGAACGATCGCACTTGCTATCAGGCTTTGATTGGAACTACCATCTTTTGAAGTGAGAGGAACAATTGGCTTACTGTCGAGCTCCAATGCCATTCAACATCTTACTATTTTTTTTCTTTTTTTTTTTTGGATGTAGAGGCCACATAATGCAGTGTTTCGCTTGATCACAAAGTTGAATCATGATTTTAAATATTGGATTTGAATCTTCTTCTTCCAAACATTTCCAATTAGATAGAACATCTTTGCCCCAGTTAATACTCTGATCTTTTGTAAACTTTATGAACATTTGTGACTGCTCATCTAGTATCTGATTTTATCTGAATGGTGAATCCATATGCTGTCCTCTGGAAGTTAATCATCACCTTCTGTCTGATGTGACTACCTCCCATTATTTATGTAGATAAAACATAGGCTTGAATATATATATTTTTTTTGGTATTCTTATGACCTCATTCTTTGATTTTGAGATTGATCATTCATCATGTATCTCTTGCTTGCAGATGATGTACTTTGTAAAAACTTTGGTATTTCTATCTTTTTGGTGGCACATCTATCCTCCACTCATTTTTATTGATTGACTGACCTGCTGATATGATCTGTTACTATCTAATGTTTTCCTTCGAATCTTTTCATAGGTAAAACAAATGGCAGCTTCTCCAATACATGTTTCTTGAGAGTACTCTTGTGTCTCCCGATTGATCATTTAAAGCTTTCCAAGACGGGATGGACCTTTCTTTCTCAAGAGGCCGGGTGGCGTAGAAATTCAGGAGATGGCTCATCCTTTCAATCATCTTCAGAGTCAGAATTGACTGCACACGTAGAATAGGAAGATGTATGAAACTAAGAGGAAATGTATGGAAGAGACAACGCACAGAGTTTGAAATCCCAAACGGGGTGATTTTCTTTTACTTACAGGACAGATTGGACCGGACTTGTCAACAAGCATATCAATCTTTGACCCAGACATGGATGACCTATCGAATACCGATAATAGAAAGTTGAAACAACTAGTTCGTTCAAGCGGCTCCAGTTAGGCATAACGTCTTCGACGACCACCTTTAGTCGTTGTGGGAATAAATTTTCCTTCAGACCTCCAACAGTAGAACTCATCATGCCCCTCTATCAATAGGTGCAAGATACCTACCTTTTAGGGTTCCATACAATTCTCTCCCTCTTTTTTTTTCTCTCAGTTTGGGATCCATTCATAATCAGACTATTGCTTTTTAAGCTCAAGGTTATTCTGGTTCATGCCCCAGTTTGGGGTTCAATGGATTCATCAATGGACCGCTTCTAGTTGAGTTCAAAATCATTCTAGCTTGTGCCCCAACTTGGGGATCAAGGGGTATCGCCATTGCACTACACCATTTTAAGTCCAAGATTATACTAGTTTATGCCTTGGCTTAGGGGGTTTAATGGATTTCTTCATTAGACCATTCTCAGTTTGGGTCCATGGTCAATTTGGTTCATGCCCCAGTTTAGGACATAATGGCTTTCCTCATTAGACTATACTCAATTTCCAAGGTCAATCTAGTTCATGACCAGCTTAGGGCTCAATGGCTTTCCTCATTGGACCGCATTTAATTTGGGTCCAAGTTCAATCCGGTTCATGCCCAACTTAGGGCTCAAGGGCTTTCCTCATTGGAGCACTCAATTTGGGTCCAAGGTCAATCTAGTTCATGCCCAACTTAGGGCTCAAGGGCTTTCCTCATTGTACCATACCCAATTCAGGCCCAAGGTCAATCCGGTTCATGCCCAGCTTAGAGCTCAATGGCTTTCCTCATTGGACTGCACTCAATTAGGGTCCAAGGTCAATTTAATTCATGCCCAACTTAGGGCTCAAGGGCTTTCCTCATTGAACCATACACATTCAGGCCTAAGGTCAATCCGGTTCATGCCCCAGTTCAGGGGTCAATGGCTTTCCTCATTAGATCACATTCAATTTGGGTCCAAGTTCAATCTAGTTCATGCCCCAGTTCAGAGCTCATGGGCTTTCCTCATTTGACTATACTCAATTTAGGTCCCAGTTCAATCTGTTTCATGCCCCAGTTCAGGGCTCATGGGCTTTCCTCATTGGACCATACTCAATTTGGATCCAAGTTCAATCTGGTTCATGCCCTAGTTTATGGGTTAAGGGTTTCATCATTGGACCATTCCCTAGCCGTGATTCTGGTTCTTATCTTAGCCTGGGGCATATCGGATCTCATCTTTGGTCTACCCTACTACTCGGGAAAATTCTATTCCCTCTCTTTGAACAATGAGAAATATGAGGGCAACTCTTTGGATTCTAACATTTCCTTGGCCAATGGGGCAGAAATGCCCGAGATGGGATAGCACTATCATAGCTGAAGGTTCATGGTTTCCTGATGACACCAGAATCTGGAATTGATCTTTTCGACAAGCAATGGGGAATGCTTCTCATTCACCATTCCTAACAAGTGATCCTAACTTGTAGCACTAGACTATGATGGACATGGATCGGGCTCTAATTGATAGAGCCAGAGATTGATTTTGAATCGATCTCCGATTGATAGAGACAAGGTTAACTTTGAATTGGTCTCTGATTAATAGAGACAGGGTTGACTTTGAACTGGTCTCTAACTGATAGAGATCAAGATTGACTTTAAATTGGTCTCTGATTGATAGAGATCAAGATTTACAGTCATGGACTGGGCTCTAATTGCTAGAGGCAAGGATTGCTTGAGTTGGGCTCCGATTGATAGAGGCCAAGGATGACAATCATGGATTGGACTCTAATTGCTAGAGATGATGAATTGATTGAGTTGAAATGACTGAAATTCTCTTCGATTCCTTCATGAAATGGAACATGGACCAGAGGTAATGGTTGAACAGGCCTAGAGGCTAACTCATGCTCACATTGAGTTCATATGAATGGAACCTTTCTTAGTTCCAACATGAATCGAAACCTGAACTGGAGTTAACGGTTGGACAAGCCTAGGGGCTAATTAAATTCAAATGAATGGAACTCTTCTTAGTTCCAACATGAATCAGAAATTGAACCACAGTTGATGGTTAGATAAGCCTAGTGGCTAAATAAATTCAGATGAATGGGACTCTTCTTAATTCCAACATGAATCATAACCTGAACCAAAGTTGATGGTTGGACAGGCCTAGTGGCTAAATGAATTCAGATGAATGGAACTCTACTTAGTTCCAACATGAATCAGAACCCTAACCAAAGTTGATGGTTGGCCAATGGAACTCTTCTTCGTTCCAACATGAATCAGATTCCTAACCAAAGTTAATGGTTGGATAAGCCTAGTGGTTAATTAAATTCAGATGAATAGAACTTTTCCTAGTTTCGACATGAATCAGAACCCTAACCAAAGTTGATGGTTGGATAAGCCTAGTGGCTAATTAAATTCGGATGAATGGAACTTTTCCTAGTTCCGACATAAACCAGAACCCTAACCAAAGTTGATGGTTGGATGAGCCTAGTGGCTAATTGAATTCAGATGAATGAAACTTTTCCTAGTTCCGACATGAACCGGAACCTAAATAGGAGGTGAAGGGTGAAAAAGCCTAGGGGCCGAATGCCTCCTTCATTTTAACATGATCTGGGAGTGATAATTGAACCTGCCTTGGGGTTAAACCTTTCTTCAGTTCTGTGATGAACCAGAAACGGTGGTTGAATCTGGGGCTGAATATTTCTTTGATTCTGAGATGAACTGGATGTAATTGAATCTTCCTAGGGGTTGAATCTTTCCTTAATTCTGGATGAATCGAAATGATGATTGGACCTGCCTAGGGGCTGAATCTTTCCTTAATTCAAAGGTGAATCAGGAAAGGTGATTGGACTTACCTAGGGGCTAAATCTCTCCGTAAGTCAGAGATGAATCAAGAACTATGATTGGATTTGCCTAGGGCTGAATCTTTCCTTAATTCTGAGGTAAATCGAGAACGGTGATTGGATTTGCCTAGGGGCTGAATCTCTCCTTGATTTTGAGATGAATTGAAAACAATGATTGGATTTTCCTAGGGGTTGAATCTCTCCTTAAGTCAGAGGCGAATCAAGAACGGTGATTGGATTTGCCTAGGGACTAAATCTCTCCTTAATTCAGAGGTGCATCGAGAACCATGATTGGATTTGCCTAGGGGCTGAATCTTTCCTTCATTCTGAGGTACATTGAGAACTATGATTGGATTTGCCTAGGGGTTGGATCTTTCCTTAATTCTGAGGTACATTGAGAACTATGATTGGATTTGCCTAGGGGCTGAATCTTTCCTTGATTCTGAGGTACATTTAGAACTATGATTGGATTTGCCTAGGGGCTGAATCTTTCCTTAATTCTAAGGTACATTGAGAACTATGATTGGATTTGCCTAGGGGCTGAATCTTTCCTTGATTCTGAGATAAATCAAGAACTATGATTGGATTTGCCTAGGGGCTGAATCTCTTCTTAATTCAGGGGTGCATTGAGAACAGTGATTCGATTTGCCTAGGGGCTAAAACTCTCCTTGATTATGAGATGAACTGAATATGATATTTGAGTAAGCCCAAGGACTACTGTATGGGAATATTGTAAACTTTTTCAGATATAGGTGCTTGTCGCTGCATAACTGAATGCTCTATTGGACCAGATTGGCTGAGTTACTGATTGTGTTCCCAAATCTGGTTGCTTCATTTCTTACACAACTTGATGTTCAATCAAGATTTAGATTCATGGCTTCCATTGATTCATTTAGAAAGATAACATGGATGGATCTCAAGGTGGGAGATCAAGACAATTCCCTAGTTGTAGGGGCCTCTCACCCTAAAAGGGTGGATATGGTTGCAATTTGATTCTCTTTTCCAAAGGCATTGAAATCCAATGAAGAAATATCAAGATTCTAGACATCTAGAGGAGTAGAAGAAGTCACATGCACAATCAAAGATGACTTAATCAAACAAAGTTAGCTCCCTCATAAGGGCGATTGGGTAAACATTATCTGAGTCAATTTAATTGAATTTGATTAAGCCATGTGTTCAGTCTTGGGACTTCGTGATTCCAAAATGGATAATCAGTGGTACCAAGGTCTGGCCAATTGGATTATCGAATTCGATGAAATTGAAATGGATATATTAATCCATTGTCCTTATTAGGGATGGTTAGCAAAAGTGGTTCATGGATGAACAAACTAGTAAATTTCTTCTTGACCATGGTATCTATGTCTTGATAGAGATTTTCTGTTCGTTTTTCGAAATCGACATGTTAACAATGAGAGATTCGACACATCGAGCTTACTTAATGGAGGGTGTATAGTGACCGTCTACTATGATGTAGAACAGGTGTATACATACCTTATACTCCCAACGGGTGAGAGTTCAATATGCTCGTCGTGTAGATTCTAACATGTTGACCAATCGAGGACAAAAACTGGCAGAAATTCGACGTATCGAACATGGATGTCATGGTTAAGCAGATTTTACTGGGTTGGTTTAGGGATGAACCAAAAATAACAAGCATTGGGTTACAATCTGGGTTAGGACAAAAAAGGCCACCTTGACAAGGACTGGGTAACCTATCACCAAATGCACGATGAATAATGGGCCCCCAATCCCTTTATATACTATGTTGCAAGAATTAAGCGACGAGAGTAGCATAACAGCATTCCCAGGCAGATCCAAGAAACACTCGTTAGAAGCTGCTCGTCGGTCGTGATCTCACAAAGTACAGGCCAAGGTTGTGTGTTTCGCTTAGCGGGCTGCCCCATCTGCATGGGACCCGGTTCGGCTACTCGCACGAATGTGTAACTGAACCCATTCCCCCCAATGCAATATTATACAAGCATAAATATAGTATCCTAAAAGCTACCATCCAATTCACACAAGGAAAGTTTTCATTTAGGAGTTTGACGTTTATATCCCCAGTGAAGTCGCCACTGTGAGGACAAAGATCGTAATCTTTGGAAGTCGATACCTAGATTAAGGTCTAGGAACGTAGAAATGTGAAATCTCACCCCAAGGTAAGACTTTGATTGACTCATGACCCTTAGATTGGATTTCTGGTCCATCAGAGATTGGGTAAGCATCAGGTTACGGTTATGGGAAGGGGTTAGGCACCTAAACCGCCCGATCGAAATCAGTCTTCTATGCCTTTCCTATGCTAGACTCATGCTAGACTCTATCTGTTAAACCAAACCAAACTAAGTGGTTTGATATCATTGAACCGAATCTGTATCCATCATATTACCTACGTATTACGGAATTATTCAAAAAATTAGGTTCACCGTCGTAGTTCAGGTGTTATTAAAGTTTATGATTGTAATTTATGCTTGTGCATGATTAAGTTCATTGTTCAAGATGAAGTTTATGCTTGAAAGGCTGAGAAACCCTGTAAGACCCGTATCGAACTAATCGGTCTTACCACCTTGTACCAGGTCTACCTATCATGGTCGAGCCAAGTGGACCAAGTGCGTGAAGGAAATCGCAAGACCAGGTATGAAATTGACCCAAAACAGTAAAATAGAGGGTAGGGTCGCATACCTAAACAGGTAGGGTCGACCTCACCCAAATCAGAAGACATACCCATGACTTTTAGTCGTAGGGTCAGACAACTGAAACCCGAGGGTCGACGGGATCTGCGACCCTAGCATCGACCCTAGGATCACCGACAGAAATCGTAAATAGGAAACTTTCCTAAATTCAAGGGGATTCTTTCCTAATCTCAATGGGACTTATTTTGGGAGGTTTTTCTCTCTAAATAGGACGTCCCTTAGCCTCTTTCACTCCTTTTGAAACCCTAATTGAAAGTGAGAGAAAGAGAAGAGAAGGAGAAGAGAAGGAGAGTTGGAAAAGAAGACTAAGGAGAAGAAATTCAGAGAAATCTATGAATCTCAGCAAGCTTAAGGTATGATTACATTCTCCATAAATTATGTAAGACCCTAGAATAGTATATAAAGAGGGTATGATCTAGGAGAAACCCAAATCATCCATCCATGGGAAGATTTCAATGGAATCCATGGAGGAAATCATTGAAAACTATGTAAAGTGAGTAACTTGGAGTTTTAAGCCATAGAACAAGCATAGAATGGACTATGGAAGTAAGCCAAAGGACCCAAACATGAAAGAAGAGACTGTAGAATGAAAGGTCGACTTAAACCACGTGCGGTCGCACGTAGGGTCGATTGGGAACCGACCCTACCAGACCACAGGATCGACCCCAAGCTCTCGGGAAGACCAGGGAACCTGCGGTCGCACCTAGGGTCGATAGGACAACCGACCCTAGCATCGACCCTATACCCTGGGGTCGTAGAAACCTGCGACCCAACCTGCGACCCATCCTGCGACCCTAGCTTTATAGCAAGCTTAAAACTATCAGAATGAATTCTAATTAAAATCTATCGACTTGTTAGGTTTTCCTATTGATATAAAGGTGATTCTTAAAGCTTGAAAGAGGATTTACACTCAAGCAAAGGTAAGGGAACAAGACCTAAACTAATTGGTTAATAATAAACTATTTTATTTTGTTGAGTCCAACACTGTGTATGATTCCATGCTTGTATGCATGTAATGTGCATTTAACATGTCATCCAATATTTCTATTATTACTGTTAATGCATATTTACTTCGTTGTTTATAACATGATGATGATGATGGTGATAGGAATAGGCATGTGAATGTTTGTGTTTGGTTAGTGTACTTGATGCGGGTAGGGGATGGTGCAACCGGTACTTCAATGCCATTTTCATTGGGTATATTGTTCCATAGCTCTATTCAAGTCTTGTCCACTGACATCATCGTATCGCCCTTACCTTAGTAGAACTATTACGTCGTAGGGCATCAGGGGAGGTGGTCTCAGACCGTGTAGTCTTCGACTCTGCTGGGGGGCCTTAGCTCTATCTCTATGGACGTATTGAGGGATGATGGGGTGAGGCCTTGGATACACTGTTTGCCATTAGGATTGGTTAGTTGCGAGCCCAGTTTGCAAGCCCTCGCCAATAGGGGCTTACATGTTGGTATGGTGCAACCGGTACTGCAATGCCGTTTTCATTGGGTATATTATACCATAGTGGGTGCATGTGGGGTCGACAACGCCGTTTCATTGGGCGGCTTCACACACTCGTGTATAGAGGTGAAGCGGCCTCTGAACCTTTCTATATCACATTGCAAACTTATATACCAGACCACAGATATGAATTGAATGCATGCATATGTTTGTTGCATTGTTTTGTTTGCTCATCGAGCCGTGATGTGTGCTCACCCTTTTTCAAATTTGAATATTTTTAGTTGATGATGCAGGTACTACTGTGGAAGATTACATGAATGCTCCTGCATATGGGTACGTTGCTGCAATGGATGCTGAAGATATAGTGGAGACGCATGACTCATCATGCGAGTGCAACTCATGCGTTTTCGATTAGATTTTTATTTGAACTATTAAGGAAATGTAATTTGATATTTTATTTATTTATGTCTCGTTGATACAACATAATTAGATATTTTATTTATGATTATCCCAGTTAGACTCTCAGTTCATTTAATATTAAGATTTCTGCTATTGTGTATTTATTCTGATTATAGTTGTGGATGTGTTTGGTTTAAGTTAAAGGACACAGCCTATTAGAGATTCTGGTTGAACCGTTGGTTTATTAGTGGTTCATCACACCGTTCTGAATAGTACAGAATTGGGGTGTGACAACTTGGTATCAGAGCTCTCAGGCCCTGTCTTTTAAACCAGTATACTACCACAAAAGTTTGTGAACTAAGATAGGATAAAAATTTAAAAGCTGTAATAATAACACATTATAAGCACCAGTGTTGTTTGAGACAAAATTTGAAAGAGAATAATGCATCTATTAAATGAGAAACAAGTTCATATACACTCAAGTGAAAGACAAACGTATATACAAGTCATACCAAAGCAAGTTATGTACATATCTCAAATAGAGTGCAGTCTACAACTCGGACAGTTACTCTGTGAAACGAAAGAAAAGAAAATACATCATGAAGCTGGAGGTGATGGGGGAGGCAGTGCCTCGCGGTCTCTGTCATAGTCCTCAGCATACACCCTAGTCAACCAGGCTACCTGAGTCTGGGTCATCTGAAGACTAGCTGTGAGATCAGCCACCCGTCGATCAGTCACACACTGAGCATCTAGAAGCTCTCACACCCTCATATCAGACATGCACTGAGCCTTTCTAATCTCACATAGTAGCCCCATCATGTCATCAGAAGGTGGGTGTGAAGGACCAGCTCCAGTAGTATGTGTAGGTGATGGAGGAGGTATGGAGTCCACATCGATGTACAAAACGATCTTCATCTTCAGCATCACCCCCATGAACCCCTGCTCCAGCGGCTGCCCCTACTGCTTCAGCGTCTGCTATCTCCACCCGAGTACGAGGACGCACCAGAGCGTTCCTCTCATCGTCACTGACCTGAGCATCCCACATGCCCATCTTACAGATGGCCTCCCAGTCCAGAGCTGATGAGAAGGATTTCTCCTGAATCCTCTCATCCACTAAATCAACACCCAGGCGGGTAAGCAGTGTAGTGATCAGGCGTCCGTAAGGCAAGGTTGCCTATCTGACCAGGCAGTGTAGCACTGATCATCATCCGCATAATATTATAAGGGAGGCAGACAGGCTACCTAGTGCAGATACAGTAAAGCAAATACTGGGTCAACTGGGAGATCCTCTCATAATGTCCACTCTGGGGTATCAGGTTGTGCTGGATGATCTTACAGTACACCCGAGGCTCTGAACGTAGGTTGATCGTTTTCATCTCCCAGCGATCCTCTCTGATAAGCTGACGGTCTATCTCAGCCCGTATCTCCAAGGAAAAGAACTAGGGCTCTTTGGGAGCGCAGTATACCATGGGGCTGTCATATGAAATGCCCAAGAGGTCCGCTAACTGCCGATAGTCAAAGGAAATCTCTACTCCCTTGACGTAGCTCGTGACCTAAGCTCCCTACCCCTCTTAGTGTCATTGTGATCTCCCACCACCTGGAGATTACAATAGAACTGTCTCACCAGATCCGGACGGGTACAGGCATCGTAGGTGATCACGGGAAGCCAGCCCATGTCACCAAAGGCTCTCTCTACATCGAACAAGGCTAGGCTAGCCAAGTCCACACGACGACCTCCCTCTACCTTTTTACGAGCATAGCGGGCATACTGTGCCTCGACCTCGTTAGAACAGAAACGAACTGGGTCGTGAACCCTAGGTACTTTGGTACGATCCATATTATCTGCAAAAATAAAGAAAAACAGATAATAGCTTAGTAAAGGTGAAAAACCCAAAAATTTTGGCATTATAACGACATAAATTGGGCAAAAGCCTCACTTTTCACCCATACACATGGGCAGGAGGACTTATATAGATTTTAAACTATCCTGCAAGACTTATGCAGTTGGAAATTTCATCTCAGAAGATTAAATTTGAAGAAATTTCAAGAAATTTAAAAATATCGACAAATTAGGTCAAAATTGGAATTTTCAAGTTTCTCGATAACCAACCGATGAAACTTGAATATTTTTTAGGACTTTCGTCCATTGAGTCACCAACAGCAAAAGCCCCAAATAAAAATCGAATTTTTACGATTGGAAAAAGTTTAATTTGAAGAAAATGGTGTAAACGAGCAAAAACCTAGTTAGAAAGCTCTAAAAACATGAATCAGTAGAGAACATACCTGTAGAGAAGGAGTAGAAGTCCAAAAGTGAAGCAAAAATCACCAACGGGTCGGAGTTGTCACTGTAGCAACTCAGAGGAATGAGCCGAGTCAGAAAGGAGGAGAAAGAATGAGAAATGAAACCAAAATCGGAATTAAAAACCTGATTTTGAGTCCTAGGGTCGCATAGTTCGACCAAGACATGCGACCCTACCTCCGACCCATTCATCGACCTAGCCTCTTGGTGATCTGACAAAAACTAGGGGTCGACCCTAGGGTCGGACATCTATCAACCCTACCATCGACCCTAGGCTCTTGGTAAGTAACAATGATTCTTAGGGTCGCATACCCTAGGGTCGGACATCCATCGACCCTACCATCGACCCTACGATGGAAAATACAGTATTTTTGACAGAATGACCTGAAAATTTTGAAAATATCAATGACTGTGGATGCATATCAACAGCGTTATGAGGAGCTGTTCTTCTTTGTACCCTCCAGCATGCAAGAGGAAAACACAAAGACCCGAAGGTTCATCATGGGACTCAGAGGAAGCATCCGTAAACATGTTCTAGGACTTGAGAAGAAAGTCTACAATGAAGCTGTACAAATTGCTCGCGTGATAGAGTCGAGCCAGAAAGAGAGCTATTTTGCTCAAAACAGGGGTATTAAAAGGCCAAATGGAAATTCTTACAACGGAGGGAACACCAAGGCATTCAAACCCTTCCGTACTCAAGGCTTCAATGCTGCAGCCAAGATAACTTCAGCAGCCCCACCGCAACCAAAGCAAAAGGGTGAAGGAATAAGATGTTTTAACTACAATCAAGTAGGGCATGTCTCAAGAGAGTGTACTAAGCCCAGAAAACAACTACAGCAAGGTTGAGTCTATGCTGTTACATCTGAGGATGTTTCCGCATCGCCTGATGTGGTCATCTGAGGATGTTGCCGCATCGCCTGATGTGGTCACAGGTACCGTACCTATTAATGGCATTCCAGCCAGAGTACTCTTTGATTCAGGAGCTACTCATTCTTTCATATCTGTGTCATTTGGAAAGAAGCTAAACCTACCACTCAAATCTGTAGACTATAAACTGCTTGTACGATCGCCGATGGGATTAGAAGTGGAATTAAAAACAGGTTATGGACCATGTCTAGTCCTTATTGACGAGAAAACTCTAGATGCAACCCTGATTCAATTTGAGATGGCAGACTTTGACGTCATCTTGGGAATGGACTGGTTAGCTTGGCATTCTGCAAATCTATTATGTGTCGAAAAGAAGCTGACATTTAAAGACAAGGAAGGAGCAGAGTTCAGTTTTGCGGGAACCAAACTTCCCCGTAAATGAAAGCTCATACATTCTGCATTAAAGGCTAGGAAGTGCCTTGAGAAAGGAGCAGTTGGGTATCTAGTATCTGTGGTCGATCTTACCAAGGAAGCACCACGAATGGAGGATATTGATGTTGTGCGTGACTTCCCAGATGTATTTCCTGAAGAGTTACTAGGACTACCACCCGACCGAGCGACAGAGTTCGTTATAGATCTTATACCCGGAGCCGCACCAGTATCTAAAGCACCTTATCGAATGGCTCCTACTGAACTAAAGGAATTAAAGGTACAATTACAAGAACTACTGGACAAGGGACTACATCCGACCTAGCATATCACCATGGGGAGCGCCAGTATTATTCATAAAGAAGAAGGACGGTAGTGTTCGACTATGTATAGACTACCGGGAACTGAATAAGCTGACAATCAAGAATTGATATCCATTGCCTCAGATCGATGACTTGTTCGATCAGTTGCAAGGTGCCAAAGTGTTCTCCAAAATCGATTTTCGATCAGGCTACCATCAGTTGAAGATCAAAGACGATGATATTCCCAAGACAGCATTCAGGACCAGATATGGACATTATGAATTTTTGGTCATGTCTTTTGGATTGACAAACGCACCAGCAACTTTTATGGAACTTATGAATCGGGTATTCCATGATATATTGGATACGTCGGTCATTGTATTCATCGATGATATATTGGTCTACTCCAAGGACAAGAAAACTCATATTATGAATCTAAACACCGCTCTGTAGCGATTATGAAAAGAGAAGCTTTATGCCAAATTTACAAAGTGTGAGTTTTGGCTAAATGAGGTCGCATTCCTAGGCCATGTTGTATCTGCTGAAGGAAATAAAGTGGATCCTAGCAAGATCGAAGCCATCGTAAAGTGGGAAGCACCAAAGAGCGTTGCAGAAATTAGAAGTTTCCTGGGTCTAGCTGGTTATTATCGACGATTTGTGGAAGACTATTCCCGAATTGTTGTACCTTTCACCAGTTTGACTAAGAAGGGCGAAAAGTTTGTTTGGACTGAGAAATACGAGAAGAGTTTCCAAACATTGAAGGCTAGATTGATATCTGCTCCGATCTTGACCATTCCGATTCCAGGATAGCCATTTATTTTGTACACTGATGCGTCCGGATTGGGATTAGGATGTGTACTTATGCAAGGAGAACAAGTAATTGTTTATGCCTCAAGACAATTGAAGACACATGAGAAGAACTATCCCACTCATGATTTGGAATTAGCGGCAGTAGTACATGCTGTCAAGATATGGAGACATTACTTGTACGGAGAGAAATTTCAGATTAAATCAGATCATAAGAGTCTTACTTACCTCTTTAATCAGAAGGAGTTGAATATGAGACAAAGAAGATGGATGGAACTATTGAAAGACTATGATTGTGATATCCAGTATCGTCCGGGAAAAGCTAATGTGGTTGCTGACGCGCTGAGTAGAAAGGCAATAATAAAATCTCAAGGGGAGGTTAGCACCATTGCTACACTGTGTACTACCAGAAAAGTATTCAATTATGGTAATGAGTAGTTTGTGATAGATGCACCAGGTGAATCAACCAATCAAGGGTTTATCCATCGGTTTGCAAATATGTTCGCCACATTGAAGATTGTACCCGATATACTTGATGAAGTGAAAACAACGATTAAATCATACCCTTATCTAAGAACGGTACAAGAAGACGTCGAAAAAGGTAGGACTATTCCTGAGTTCACCTTAGATGATGAAAAGGTACTGAAGTACAAAGGAAGAATATGTGTACCTGAAATAGAAAGTTTAGACATTAGACACCGACTAATGAAGGAAGCCCATACCACCGCCTATTTGATACATCCTGGAAGTACAAAAATGTATCATGATCTAAAGAAATTATATTGGTGGAGAGGAATGAAAGCAGATGTAGCTAAGTTCGTGTCTCAATGCCTAAATTATCAGAGAGTGAAGGCTGAATGACAAAGACCTGCAGGACTGTTACAGCTGTTATTGGAACCAGCATGGAAATGGGACTGCATCACTATGGACTTCGTCATTGGGTTACCATTGACTCCCCAAGTAGTTGACGCCGTTTGGCTGATTGTAGACCGCCTGACTAAAACGGCTCGATTTATAGCTATACAACCTCAGTATACACTGGAGAGGTTAGCTAAGTTGTATGTGGATAATATTGTCAGATTACACGGTGTACCTGAAAGCATTGTGTCCGATAGAGATCCACGATTTACTTCAAAGTTTTGGGAAGGATTGCAAAAGGCTATGGGTACAACATTGAAGTTCAGTACTGCATTCCATCCTCAGACAGACGGACAGTCGGAGCGTACCATTTAGATTCTAGAAGACATGCTTTGAGCCTGTGTAATTGATTTTAAAGGATCATGGGATGAAAAATTACCACTGATCGAGTTCGCTTATAACAATAGCTATCAGGCTACTATAGAGATGTCACCCTATGAAGCACTGTATGGCAGGAAGTGTCGAACTCCTTTGTTTTGGAATGAAGTTGGAGAACGTAGCGTCGTTGGACCAGAATTTGTTGAAGAAACTTGTAGAATGGTCGACATCATCAAGGAAAGAGTGAGAACGGCCCAGAATCGTCAGAAACAGTATGCAAATACTCGGCGCCGAGACCTTGAATTTACTGTTGGTGATAAGGTATTCCTCAAAATGTCACCTATGCGCGGTTTGAAATGGTTCGGACAGAAAGGGAAATTAAGTCCGAGATATGTCGGGCCATATGAGATTCTAGCCAAACGTGGAAGAGTGGCCTACCAGTTAGCACTACTACCATCTATGTCAAGTGTGCATGATGTATTCCATGTTTCATTATTGAAGAAGTACGTTAGAGATCCAATGCACGTTTTGACAGTAGATCCACCTGAATTGACTGATGATTTGACATTTGAAGTAGCACCAACTGAAATCACCACCCGAAAGGTGCAACGACTACGCAACCGTGACATCTATTATGTTAAAGTCACCTGGAGAAGCAGAGATATAGAAGAAATCACATGGGAAGAGGAGAGTGCTATGCGAAAGCAATACCCTCATCTTTTCGACTCGGAAGGTATGTACAAATTTCGAGGATGAAATTTTTATAAGCAGGGGGAGTTGTAAGACCCGTATCGAACTAACCGGTCTTACCACCTTGTACCAGGTCTACCTATCATGGTCGAGCCAAATGGACCAAGTGCGTGAAGGAAATCGCAAGATAAGGTATGAAATTGACCCAGAATAGTAAAATAGATGGTAGGGTCGCATACCTAAACAGGTAAGGTCGACCCCACCCAAATCAGAAGACAGACCCATGACTTTTAGTCCTAGGGTCAGACAACTGAAACCCTAGAGTCGACGGGATCTGCGACCCTAGCATCGACCCTAGGATCACCGACAGAAACCGTAAATAAGAAACTTTCCTAAATTCATGGGGATTCTTTCCTAATCTCAATGGGACTTATTTTGGGAGGTTTTCCTCTCTAAATAGGACATCCCTTAGCCTCTTTCACTCCTTTTGAAACCCTAATTGAAAGTGAGAGAAAGAGAAGAGAAGGAGAAGAGAAGGAGAGTTGGAGAAGAAGACTAAAGAGAAGAAATTCAGAGAAATCTGTGAATCTCAGCAAGCTTAAGGTATGATTACATTCTCCATAAATTATGTAAGACCCTAGAATAGTATATAAAGAGGGTATGATCTAGGAGAAACCCAAATCATCCATCCATGGGAAGATTTCAATGGAATCCATGGAGGAAATCATTGAAAACTATGTAAAGTGAGTAACTTGGAGTTTTAAGCCATAGAACAAGCATAGAATGGACTATGGAAGTAAGCCAAAGGACCCAAACATGAAAGAAGAGAATGTAGAATGAAAGGTCGACTTAAACCACGTGCGGTTGCACGTAGGATCGATTAGGAACCGACCCTACCAGACCACAGGATCGACCCCAAGCTCTCGGGAAGACTAGAGAAGCTGCGGTCGCACCTAGGGTCGATAGGACAACCAACCCTAGCATCAACCCTATACCCTGGGGTCGCAGAAACCTGCGACCAAACCTGTGACCCATCCTGCGACCCTAGCTTTACAGCAAGCTTAAAACTATCGGAATGAATTCTAATTAAAATATATCGACTTGTTAGGTTTTTCTATTGATATAAAGGTGATTCTTAAAGCTTGAAAGATGATTTACACTCAAGAAAAGGTGAGGGAACAAGACCTAAACTAATTGGTTAATAATAAATTATTTTATTTTATTGAGTCCAACACTGTCTATGATTCCATGTTTGTATGCGTGTAATGTCTTCAATGCCGTTTTCATTGGGTATATTGTACCATAGCTCTATTCAAGTCTTGTCCACTGACATCGTCGTATCGCCATTACCTTAGCAAAACTATTACGTCGTAGGGCATCAGGGGAGGTGGTCTCGGACCGTGTAGTCTTCGACTCTGCCGGGGGGCCTTAGCTCTATCTCTATGGACGTATTGAGGGATGCTGGGGTGAGGCCTTGGATACACTATTTGCCATTAGGATTGGTTAGTTGCGAGCCCAGTTTACAAGCCCTCGCTAATAGGGGCTTACGTGTTGGTTTGGTGCAACCGGTACTGCAATGCCATTTTCATTGGGTATATTGTACCATAGTGGGTACATGTGGGGTCGACAGTACCGTTTTCATTGGGCGGCTTCACACACTTGTGTATAGAGGTGAGATGGCCTCCGAACCATTCTATAGCACATTGCAAACTTATATACCAGACCACAGATATGAGTTGAATGCATGCATATGTTTGTTGCATTGTTTTTTTTACTCACTGAGCCGTGATGTGTGCTCACCCTTTTTGAATTCGAATATTTTTAGTTGATGATGCAGGTACTACTATGGAAGATTACATGAATGCTCCTGCATACGGGTACGTTGCTGCAATGGATGCTGAAGATATAGTGGAGACGCATGACTCATCATGCGAGTGCAACTCATGCGTTTTCGATTGGATTTTTATTTGAACTATTAAGGAAATATAATTTGATATTTAATTTATTTATGTCTCGGTTGATACAACATAATTGGATATTTTATTTATGATTATCCCAGTTAGACTCTCAGTTCATTTAATATTAAGACTTTCGCTATTGTGTATTTATTATGATTATGGTTGTGGATGTGTATGGTTTAAGTTAAAGGACACAGCCTATTAGAGATCCTGGTTGAATCGTTGGTTTATTAGCGATTCATCACACCGTTCTGAATAGTGCGGAATTGGGGTGTGACAAACCCTATGGGTTACGATCTGGATAGTCCATACGAACTGATAGATAGTCCTAGTGGATCTAAGAATGGATAGCCCTTTCTGGGTCTGAATGTGGATAACCCTATTTGGGTCAAAATGTGGATAACCCTTTTTGGGTTGGAATGAGGATAACCCTTTCTAGGTTGAAATGTGGATGGATATCCTAGTGGATCTATGGATAGTCCGAGTGGACTAAGGTGTGGATCCGAATTTGGGATTTTCTCAAATGGCCTACGTATCCTAGGGTTTGACTTAGGAATCAGAATCCACATAGTTCAGAATGATGGGTGGATATCCAAGAAGATCTATGGATAGTCCGAGTGGACTAAAATGTGGATCCGAATTTGGGTTTCTCCTAAATGGCCTACGTATCCTAGGGGTTGACCTAGGAATCAGAATCTACGTAGTTCAGAATGATGGGTGGATATCCAAGTGGATCTATGGAAAGTCCGAGTGGACTAAAATGTGGATCCGAATTTGGGTTTCTCCCAAATGGCCTACGTATCCTAGGGTTTGACCTAAGAATTAGAATCCACGTAGTTCGGGCTAGATAACCTGTTCTAGGTTAGAATGTGATAACCTGTTCTAGGTTTAGGGTTTATAACCTATTCTAGGTTTAGGGTTTAGAACCTATTCTAGGTTTAGGGTTTACTGAAAGGTGGAAATCGTCCTGAGTTACCCTTTTCGTCCTAAGTTCTAATTTTGGAAGGTTTGGCAAAGCTTTCTCTTTCTTTATTATGATTTTTATTATTTCCCATTATGCCCTTCCGAAGAATGGGTACCTAAATGCACGTCCCCATGCCTAATATGTTTGCTAGGTGTACAGATACGACAGTTCGACTAGGGTGTTGCATAAATTAAATTATTGCCAAAAATAAAATATTCTATCTAAGCATGGCATATAACACATTTATGGTAAGAAATACACGCATAGTAAGATTGTTAAAATCTCTCAAATATGGCATGTATTGTAAATAAGGCAAGAACCTATATGACAAGATCTAATATGCTAATTCTAAGCATGGCAAGACCTAATATGGCAAGAAATCAATATATGCATCTATATATCAATATGGCAAGTACCAAACATAAAATGCAAATATGGTATGAATTATCCAAAAAGGTAAGATCTTATATGCTATTTTCTAAGCATAATAAGACTTAAAAATGGTAAGAAATTGATGTATGCATCTATATATCAATATGGTAAGTACCAAACATAGAATGCAAATATGGCATGAATTTTTCAAAAAAAGGTAAGATCTTATATACTATTTTCTAAGCATAGTAAGACTTAAAAATGATAATTATCAAGATTTTGCTAAATATGATAAAAATCTATTTATTCTACCAAATATAACAACACATGGAATATGGCAAATATGCTATGTGCACAATCCAAACAAAGCATATGAATGCTCCAAATATAGCCATTTATCCAAAGATGGCAGAATTCATTCAAGCAATCAATTGCATGTTACAATGAATGAGACATCAATGAAACTTTTTTTGAAAAATACAAAATCATCAAAAAAAACATATGTTCAATGTTCTTTGAAAAATTATAATTTTATGAAGACATTTGGAAAGATTAATGACTCAAAATTGTCAAAATTGTGACACAAAGCTTCAGATAATGGACAAAACTATGAACTACATTCAGATTTTGTCACATTACACAAGAATGACCATAAGTAGTTCTTCTGTAACTCAAATCAAGCTCAGTTTTTTTTCACAGAAAGATGACTCAACATGTTATATTTCATATGAAGAGTCAAATCCCAATAGAGAGCAAAAATAGGTCAAAGATATGCCCTAATACCGGACATGTGCACTGGTCTGGTCTGTTCTAGATTTTTGACCACTTGCACAATAAATTCCCAATAAAATCCTATAATTAATGAAAATTAAATCCAGACATATGTCCATGTAGATAACTGTCTGATATAAAATTTCATCAAGAAAACCAAGTGACAACAGCATATTTTTCTTTGTGAAAAATGATTCTTTTCAATCATGCAAATTAGTACATCCTGACAGATTCAAAATCAGAACACTATGCAATTAAAAATCGATATTAATTCAATAAAAAATCAAACAAATACGAAACCAGTGCCATTTTTGAGAATACTTTCATATCCAAAAAGTTCATAAGAATTTGATTTCCTGATTATGGCCATAAGACCCTTGTCTATAGACTTTCTGATAGAGGATTGCATTATATCCGAATAAAACAGCAATGTCAAAGATGAATTTTTTGATATACTTTCCCAAATCCAAATGGAACGAAATTTCTAGGGTAGTCTTTTAACATATCAGAGAGACTCTCATAATATTTTGGGCTTCAAAATCTAAGAAAAAATACATGTGATGCACGTCTTAAATTTAAATCCTAAATCTGGAAATTTCAGGTTCGAAAACTACTTTATGAAACTTGTTAAAAACATCAAACATCATCATATAGCATTCAAAACATCATCATTGAATAACTTAGACAAATTATCATTCATGAAAAATGCAAGACATAGGCATCCTAACATTAATATGCATGTAATAGAGCATTCCTGATCAAGATTTCATGAAAATTTACCTTTTTCAAGCACAATTGACATTCCTGCATTCTAAAGACCTCTAAATTTGTTTAGGGTACTAACCTTGTGCTCAAATAGTGCGAAACCATCGATGTAGGATGATTGGAGATCGTATCAAGCTCTTTGAAGGTGAACCCTCCTTCTCCTCTCCTCTGCTCCTCTCTCTCTCTCTTTTCTTCTTCTCTTTTTTTCTTTTCTCTTCTTCTTCTCTCTTTCTTTCTCCCTCTCTCACGTCTTTCTCTCTTACCCCCATTCTCTCTCTCCTTGTGGTCTGGAAAAGGAGATCAATTTCTCTTTCTCTTGGCCTATTTATGCTTTTTCTCTCCTCTTCTAGAAGATCCTTCTTTCATTTTCTTCTTTTTCTTCTAGAAAATCTTTTTTCCTTTTTTCTTCTTTCCTTTCTTCTCTTCCTTCCTTTTTCTCTTCTCCCTCTATCTTCCCTACGTTTTCTAGAGTAGAAAACGTTTTTCTTTCTCTCCTCTTCTCTCTTCCTTCCTTTTCTTCTTTTCTCTTCCTTCCTTTTCTTCTTTTTTTTCTGGAAAATTCTTTTTTTCCTTTTTTCTTCTTTCCTTTCTTCTCTTCCTTCCTTTTTCTCCTTCCTTTTCACGTTTTTTTTCTCTTTCCTTTCTTTCCTTTTTCTCCTTCTTCTTCTAGAAAATCCCTTATCTCTTTCCTTTCTCTCTTTCCTTCTTCTAGAAAATTCCTTCTTTCTTTTTCTTCTTCTTTTTTTTTCTTTCTTCTTCTTTCTCTTTTCACGTTTTCTTTTTAGAAAAACACATTTTTTTTCTTTCCTTTTTTTTTCTTTCTTCTTTTGTTTTCTTCCTTTTCTTCTTCTTTCTTTTTTTTCTTTCTTTTTCTCTCTCTTTTCATGGCCTCTCTTTCCTCTCCCTTTCCTATAACGTATATGTGTGTGTGTGTGTATATATATATATATATATATATATATATATATATATATATATATATATTATATAATAATATATTATACATATACATTATACACATTTAAAAGAAATGCATGCATATGGACTGATGTAACTTGGTCTGGATTGGTCTGAGCGGGGCCAGGCTAAGTTAGACTAAACTGGATTAAACTGGTTTGGACCAAGGTTGACATTTCATAGTCCATTTCTGTCACCATTCCACATGGAATTTTTTGATAGCATCTATTCCAAATTTTTTACATTCACTTTGTAGAATACTAAAAATGAAGAATATTGGAACTTGAATCACCTCATTTGGAAATAAAATGGCCAACTTATGAATTTCTGAAGTTTAAGTAGGTCAATTATCGATAATTTGACTGACCATTCTACATGGGATCCTTCGGAGACTTCTACCAAAAATCCATTATGTCCACTTTGTAGAGTACTAAAAATGGAACATAATGAAACTGAAATTACCTGATTTGGATATGGGGTGACCAAAATATGAATTTTCAAAAATTAAATGACCATTTTCATGTGTAATTTTGCATGGGACCCTTCGGAGATTTCTACCCAAGATTTTTCATGTCCACTTTGTAGAACATTACAAATGAAGAATAATGGCTTTGGAATCATCTGAATCCAATGTAGAACGACAAAGTTATGAAGCTTTGAAGTTTTATCGATAATTTTGCATGAAAGCTTGCATGGGGCCCACCGATGACCTTTGTCTGGGATTTTTCACGTCCACTTTAAAGAAGACTGAAAAAGAGGAATATTGGCCTTTGAATCATCTAATTCCGATATCAGATGACCAAGATATGATGACTTGAAGTTTAAATGATAATGCATACATCATATAATAATTACGTAAATGCCCTTGCACTTTCAAACTGTGATATCTTCCTTGTTTGATGTCGGAATTTGAGGATTCTAGTCTCATTTCGAAGATAATTTCACGACCTGTACATCCAAGTAGGTAATAGCCTATGACCCTGCTGTGGGGTTCATTAAAGAATTACAAACCTTTGGGTTAAAAGCCAAAAACCTACCATATTGGTTCACTTATGCTGAGGGTGGCAAAAATGGGGTGCTTACACTAAGGCCCCTCGGCAGAGTCAGAGATCACACGGTCCAAGACCACCTCCCCTGATGCCCTACGACGTAATAGTTCTGCTAAGGTAATGGCGATACAACGATGTTAATGGACAAGACTTGAGTAGTAATAGAGCTAGAGTCTGGTGATGAGGTCAAAGACCAGCATGTCACATACTCCCCTGATGCTCCACCAGCATCCAACACACCAACCACACTCAAACATTCACATGCCTATTCCAAGCATCATCATCATCATCATGTTATAAATAAACAGAATTTAATATGCATGAACAGTAATAGCAAGAATATTGGATGACATGTGAGATGCACATTACAAACATACAAGCATAGAATCAATCATGGCATTGGACTCAACAAAGTAAATAGTTTATTATTATCCATTTAGTTTAGGTCTTATTCCCTCACCTTTGATCGTTGGTTGTTCATCTTCTAAGCTTTGTAAATCACTTTTGGACCACTTGGAAACCTAATAAATTTATGGATTCTAAGTTAGAGTTCATATTCATTAATTACAGTGTTTAAATGTCCCATCTGGAACCAATCAGACCTCCAGAAGCTAAGTGGTCGCAAGTGTGGCTGCACCTGTGGTCTCAGTTTTTGCGACCACAGGGTGTGAGGTCGATACGTGTGGTCGCATATCATGCGACCACACACATGCGACCACACCCTCCCTGCAAACTTCCCTAGGGCGTGTGGTCGACACATGTGCCTCGTGTGGTTGACCATAGCTGCGACCACACGTGTATTTGGTCGACTTTTATTCTCAGTCTAATACCATCATGATTTGATTCCTTGAACTATCATTAGGGTCCTTCCTACGGTTGATCTATGGCCTTAATTTTGTATTTTTCAAAATCATTTGCTCCAACCTACTCTTCATGAATTTCCTTTGAGTTTCCGTCCATGGGTCTCATGGTTGAGATCCTACTTTGAATCAATACTTCCTCTATGATCTATTCTAAGCATTCAACTAATGTAGGGGATGTTTTCATACCTTAAACTTGTTGAAGAATCAGAGCTCTCTCTGAAATTCCTCCTCTTAGTTTTCCTCTTAAATTCTCCTTCTCTTCCTCCTCCTCTCTTTCTCTCTCTCTTTCATTTTGAGTTCTAAAAGAATGAAAGAGGCTAAGGGACGTCCTATATATAGAGAAAAATCCTCCATATAGAGTCCTACTTTGATTAGGAAAGAACCCCCTTCAGACTAGGAAGGTTTCCTAATTTCGGAGTCAATTATACCATCGTGTGGTCACATCACAGGATCCGTCGACCACACGTCCAAATCTACAACCATACGTCCCAGACTCCAGTGGTCTCATTATTCTGAGGTGTGGTCGACCACACCTGTTTAGGTATGCGACCACATGTCTCAATTAGATGATTTATGGTTCGAATTACATACCTAGCCTTGTGGTTTCTTCACGCACTTGGTCCGTTTGGTCCGACCATGATAGGAAGACCTGATACAAGGTGGTAAGATCGGGTTAGTACGATACGGGTCTTACAACTCTCCCATATTATATAAATTTCATCCTCGAAATTTGCACATACCTTCCGAGTCGAAAAGGTGAGGATATTGCTTTCGCATAGCATTCTCTTCTTCCCATTGATCTCTTCCACGTTTTGGCTCCTCCAAGTAACTTTAACATAGTAAATGTCACAGTTGCGTAGACATTGAACCTTCCGACTAGTAATTTTGATTGGTGCTACTTCAAATGTCAAATCATCAGTTAGACCCGGTGGATCCACTGTTAGGACATGTGTTGGATCTCGGATGTACTTCTTCAGTAATGAGATATGAAATACATCATGCACACTTGACATGGATGGAGGTAGTGCTAACTGATACGCTACCTTCCCACGTCTAGCTAGAACTTCATAAGGTCTAATATACCTGGGACACAACTTTTTCTTTTGTCCAGACCTTTTTAAACCACGCATAGGAGATATTTTCAGAAATACCTTATCACCTATGGTGAATTCGAGATCTCTGCGTCGATTATCTGCATATTGCTTCTGACGGTTCTGAGCTGTTTGAACTCTTTCCTTGATGATGTTGACCACTCGACAAGTCTCTGCAACAAACTCTAGTCCATCAATACTCCGTTCTCCAACTTTGTTCCAAAATAAAGGAGTTCGACGCTTCCTACCATATAGTGCTTCATAGGGTGACATCTGTATAGTCGCTTGATAGCTGTTGTTATAAGCGAACTCAATCAATGGTAATTTCTCATCCCATGATACTTTGAGATCAATTACGCAGATCGTGTCAACTACTCGGGGAGTCAATGGTAACTTAGTGATGAAGTCCATAGTGTTGCAGTCCCATTTCCATGCCAGTTCTGGCAGTGGCTGCAACAATCCTACAGGTCTTTGCCTTTCAGCCTTTACCTGTTGATAATTCAGACATTGAGATACAAATTTAGCCACATCCACTTTCATTCCTCTCCACCAATAGAGTTTCTTTAAATCATGGTACATCTTCGTGCTTTCAGGGTGTACCGAATACACAGTGGTGTGGGCTTCCTTCATGAGTCTTTGTCTAATATCCAAGTCTTCATTTTCAAAAACAAATACCCTTCCTTTGTATCTTAGTACCTTTTCAACGTCCAAGGTGAACTAGGAGTAGTCCTACCTTTTTCAAGGTTTTCTTGCACCGTTCTCAGATAAGGGTCTGATTTAATAGTTGTCTTCACCTCGTCTATCAGATCAGGTACAATCTTCAATGTAGCAAACTTGTTTGAGAATAGATGAATAAACCCTTGGTCAGTTGATTCATTCGGAATATCAATCACGAACTGCTCTTTATCATAATTAAATACTCTTCCTGTGACACACACTACAGCATTTGCACTATCTTCTTCTTGGGATTCTGTCATAGCTTTCCTGCTTAGTGCATCAGCAACTACATTAGCTTTTCCTAGATGATACTGGATATCACAATCGTAATCCTTCAGTAATTCTAGCCATCTTCTCTATCTCATGTTCAACTCCTTTTGATTAAAAAGTGAGTGAGACTCTTATGATCTGATTTATTCTAAAATTTCTCTCCATATAAATAATGTCTCCAAATCTTGACAGCATGTACCACTGCTGCTAATTCCAAGTCATGAGTGGGATAGTTCTTCTCATGTGTCTTTAGTTGTCTTGAGGCATATGCAATTACTTGTTCTCCTTGCATAAGCACACATCCCAAACCTAACCCAGACGCATCAGTGTACAAGGTAAATGGTAGTCCTGGGATCGAAATAGTCAAGATGGGAGCTGATATCAATCTAGTCTTCAATGTTTGGAAACACTCTTCACATTTATCGGTCCAAACAAAATTTTCTCCTTTCTTTGTCAGATTGGTGAGAGGTATGATGATTCTAAAGTAATCTTCCACGAATCGTCGATAATAACTAGCTAAACCTAAGAAACTTCTGATTTCAGAAACATTCTTAGGTGCTTTCGATTTCACAATGGCTTTAATCTTGCTAGGATCCACTTTAATTCCTTCAACGATACAACATGGCCTAAGAGAGCGACTTCATTCAGTCGAAACTCACACTGAGTAAATTTTGCATAAAGCTTCTCTTTTCTTAGTCGTTGCAAAGCGGCTTTTAGATTTGTGATATGAGTTTCTTTGTCCTTGGAGTAGACTAGTATGTCGTCAATAAATACAATAACTGACGTATCCAACATATCATGGAATACCCGATTCATGAGTTTTCATAAAAATTGAGGGTGCATTAGTCAATCCAAAAGACATAACTAAAAATTCATAATGTCCATATCTGGTTCTGAATGCTGTCTTCAGAATATCACTTTCCTTAATCTTCAACTGATGGTATCCTGACCGAAGATCAATTTTAGAGAACACTTTGGCACCTTGCAACTGATCGAACAAGTCATCGATCAGTCTATACACAGTCGAACGCTATCGTCCTTCTTTTTCACGAATAATACTGGCGCTCCCCATGGTAATATGCTGGGTCTGATATAACCCTTGTCTAGTAACTCCTATAATTGTACCTTTAGTTCCTTTAGTTCAATAGGAGCCATTCGATAGGGTGCTTTCGATACTGGTGCGGCTCCGGGTATAAGATCTATAACGAACTCTGTCACTTGGTCGGTTAGTAGTTCTGGTAGTTTCTCAGGAAATACATCCAGAAATTCACACACAACTTCAATATCTTCCATTTCGTTGTGCTTCCTTGGTGAGGTCGACCACGGATATTAGATACCTAATTCCTCCTTTCTCGAAGCATCTTCTAGCCTTTAATGCAGAGAGAATGAGTTTTCGTTTACGGAAAAGTTTGGTTCCTACAAAACTAAACTCTGCTCCTTCCTTGTCTTTAAATGTCAGTTTCTTTTCCGCACATAATAGGTTTGTGGAGTGCCAAGCTAACCAATCCATTCCGAAGATAACGTCAAAGTCTGCCATCTCGAGTTGGATTAAGGTTGCCTCTAAAATCTTCTCGTCGATAAAAACTGAACATGGTCCATAACCTTTGTCTAGTTCCACTTTTAATCCCATAGGTGATCGTATAAGCAGTTTGTAGTCTAAAGGTCTGAGGGGTAGATTTAACTTCATTCCAAAAGACACAGATAAAAAAGAATGAGTAGCTCCAAAGTCAAAGAGTACTCTGGCGGGTAAGCCATTAATAGGTACGATACCTGTGATTTGATTTAATTTAGTCTACATGCTCACATAAGATAGTACAAAATGAAAAGTTCAAGTCATACCTATGACCACATCAGGCAATGTGACAGCATCCTCAGAAGTAACTGCATAAACTTTTCCTTGCTGTAACTGCTTCCTTGGCTTGGGACACTCTCTTGAATAATGTCCTACTTGATCACAGTTGAAGCATTTAACTCTAGCGCTGCTTTTCTTTTGTAGAGATGGGGTTGTTGGGGTAGTCTTGGCTGCAGTATTAAAGCCTTGAGTACGGAAGGGTTTGAATGTCTTGGTGTTCCCTCCGTTATATGTATTTCCATTAGGCCTTTTAATGCCCCTATTCGGAGCAAGGTAGCTTTTCCTCTGGCTCGATTCCAGTACTCGAGTAATCTATACTGCTTCATTATAAATCTTCTTTTCCAATCCCAATACATGCTAACGGATACTTCCCCTAAGTCCCATGAGGAACCTTCGGGTTTTGGTATTTTCCTCCTGCATACTAGAGGGAGCGAAGAAAAACTATTCTTCACAACGCTGTTGATATACGTCTACAGTCATCTGCCCCTGATACAAACTCAGAAACTCCTTTTCCATTTGATCTCTGAAACTCTTTGGAAAATACTTCTCGAAGAAAGCTTCTTTATAAATAGCCCATGTCAGTTGGGCGTGCTTTGTTAACAGATAACTTCTAGTTGATTTCCACCAGTGTTGTGCGTCACTTTTCAACATAAATGTGGCACATAATACCTTCTCTTCTTCATTTATAGTCATCATCATAAAGTTTCTTTCCATTTCATCGATCTAGTGAGCTAGCCACAAAGGATCTGATGGTTTGCCTGTGAATTCCTTTGGCTTCAACTTTAGGAAATGCTCGATCAGTATGGAGTGATCAAGCTGATACTGTGCATATGCTCCATACATAGGTGGTTGGTACTGATAATTACCTTGGTTATACCCGCCTTGCGGTGCTTCAGGGTTTGGCATTTGGCCTTGTACTGCTGGTGTTTGCGGTGCTTGGGGTACAATGTTGCTACCACCAGGTGCTGTACTAGCTTGTCCTGCAGGTAGAGATGTTGTGTTTGCAACTAGGAAAGCAATTCCCATAGCAGCAAGCATGATGGCTTGCATTTGCTGTATATGCTGGACTTGCTGTGCCAAATTCATCACCGCAGTAGCCAAATCCATAGGTTGTGCAGGTAAGTTGGTTGGGTTGGCTTGGGTGTGCACATTCTGAGGCACAACAGATTGAGTTCCAATATTTCCTTCATGTCCTTGCTGACCTTCATTGTCATTGGTCTCCATATGTGGTGGAGATGGGTTGACATTCTGTCTCCTTCTACTTACTCTACACCCAGTCATTTCCTTTTTTTGGTAGTGGTAGTATCAAAAAATCAAGAAAACATATGAGACAAGCATAATATACATTAATCTCATGTTAATTCCAAATAAACAAGGCAAAGTTTCAATTTTTAAAGTCATTCAGTCAAAACAGAGCATTTTCATCGTGGGGTCAATCGTGGGGTCGCATTTTTGGTCGAATTTTGCGACCACACGATACCAAATCAGGTTTCTTAAAATCTGATTTCGAGCCATTTTCTTATTTTCACTTTTGTCTTCTACTATTCATAACTCAACTCACCACCACTGAGTTGCTACAGTGTCAACCGTATGAATTTGGTGATTCTTTCATGGATCTATGACCTACATTCCACTCTTCCAGGTATGTTTCCTACTCTTTCTCCTTTTTAAGCTTTCATACCTAGGTTTTGCTCCATTTATAGGGTTTTCTTCAAATTAATATTTTTTTTACCATAAAATTTTGATTTTTATTAGGGGTTATTTCTATTAGCCACCCAACAGATGAAAGCCCTCAAGAAAATTCGAGTTTCATCGGTTAGTTTAATAGAAACTTGAAAATTCCCATTTTTTACCTAAATTTTGGGATTTTTCCCCAATTATCAAAATTTCTTCAAATTTGACCTACCTAGTTTAAATTTCCTATTATATGAGCCTTGCAGGATGGTTTGGGACCTATGTAAGTCCTCTTGCCCAAATGTTTGGGTAAAAAGTGAGGCTTTTGGCTAATCACGTCGTTATAATGCCAAAATTTTAAATTTTCACTATATTTGATATGTTGCTTATTGGTCTATGCCCTTGCAGACAACATGGCTAGAACTAAAGTCCCTAGAGTTCATGATCCCCGTCGCTTCAGGTCCATTGAAACAGAGGCACAGTATCCCTGGTACGAGCGCAAGAAGGTGGAAGGGGGTCGTTATGTCAACTTGGCCAGCCTAGCCCTATTTGATTTGGAGGGAGCATTTGATGATATGGGCTGGCTCTCTGTGATTTTGTATGAGGGTTGCACCTTTCCTGAGTTGGTGAAATAGTTTTACTATAATTTACAGGTAGAGGGTGACCCAGAGGATATAAATAGGGGTAGAGAGCTTAGGATCACCAGTTTTGTTAAAGGAGTAGAGGTTTCATTTAACTGCCAGGAGTTGACTGATATCCAGGGTATCTCAAATGATAGTGTAAGCACCCCATTTTTGCCACCCACAGCATAAGTGAACCAATGTGGCAGGTTTTTTGGCCTTTAACCCAAAGGTTGGTGATTCTCTAATGAACCCCATAGTAGGGTCATTGGATATTACCTACTTGGATGAATATGTCGTGAAATTATCTTCGAAATGAGACCGGAATCATCAAATTCTGACGTCAAACAAGGAAGATATCGTAGTTTGAAAGTGCAAGGGCATTTACGTAATTATCGTATCATGCATGCATTATCATTCAAACTTCAAGATATCGGAATCAGATGATTCAAAGACCAATATTCCTTATTTTCAGTCCTCTTCAAAGTGGATGTGAAAAATCCCAGGTAGAAGTCACCAGTGGGCCCCATGCAAGCTTTCATGCAAAATTATCGTTAGAACTTCAAAGTTTCATATCTTTGTCGTTCTACATCGGATTCAGATGATTCCAAGGCCATTATTCTTCATTTGTAATGTTCTACAAAGTGGACGTAAAAAATCTCAGGTAGAAGTCTCTGAAGGGTTCCATGCAAAATTACACATGGAAATGGTCATTTAATCTTCGAAAATTCATATTTTGGTCACCCCATATCCAAATCAAGTAATTTCACCTTCATTATGTTCCATTTTTAGTATTCTACAAAGTGGACGTAAAAAAAATCTCGGGTAGAAGTCTTCGAAGGATCCCATGCAGAATGGTCAATCAAATTATCAATAATTGACCTGCTTAAACTTTAGAAACTCATAAGTTGGCCATTTCATTTCCAAATGAGATGATTCAAGTTCCAATATTCTTCATTTTTAATGTTCTACAAAGTGAACGTAGAAAATTTGGAATAGATGCTATCGGAAAATTCCATATGGAAGGGTGACAGAAATTGTAAAACCCGCACTCCGTGAACCCGATCTAAACCTTGATTTCATGTCGTAACAGGTCTTCCAATCATCACCGGGCCAGACGGGACAAGCGAATGACAAACAGGTACGAAATCGGAACAAAGACGATCAAATAATCATTATTTTATGTTGACCGGTCGATGGTACCGGTCTACATACCGATCGATCGGTCAACTCTACGCAGTTGACTACGGAGATCCGGAATTGGATCTCTGCGGGTCCCACTTTCCTAAAACCTAATACCTGGACCTTCCTAATCCTAATAGGGTTACTAAACCCTAATCCTAGCCTATATAAATACCTCTAAACCTCCTCAAATCCTTTCCATTATTCCTCACAAACCCTAGAAAGGAGAAGGAGGTTGGAGAAGGAGAAGAAGCTAGGAAGAAGAAAGAAGTGCCGCCCTTGCCGTTCGAGGACGCTCACCTTACGCCAGTCAACGGTAAGTGTTTGAATTATTCTTCTTACTTTATGACTCTAGGATAGTTGTATGGGTGGATCAATACCACGCAAAGCAAGTATTGATCTAAAACCCTAATTGGCCATTAAACCCTAAATTTTTGTCAAACCCTAGATTCGAGTTCTAGGATGATATTCATCGAAACTAGACTTGGATGAGTTGGAGATAACTCTAACTCAAAGCTCAGACTTAGAATGGATAAGAGAAACCCTGGAAACCATGGAGAATGATCGACGACAGTCGAAAAACCCAAAGTATGGTCTTCCGGAGACATACCGGTCGACCATACCGGTCACCAATTTTCTCACAGAGCTGCGACTGGTATGTTGTGACCGGTCAGCTCTGAAAGGCTGGTTTTGGACTTTGTTGGTTTTTCGACCAATGTGAAACCCGAAGAACTATTCTAATTGAACCCTAATATAATGTAGGACTCTGTGATAGCACGTTTGGATCTTGCGACGTGGAGCGAGCTATCAAACGAGCGTCAGGTAAGGGGATCTGACCTAAACCCTAATAATTAATGGACAGTAAATCTTTGTTAATGACTCTGAATATATGATGTGATGTTTGTGCATATTCACATGCCATCTTTATTTTCAGTTATTATTATTATTCATGCATATTCCATATGATAGGATGTGATTGTTAGGCATGTGGTTGTTATTGTTCTATCCTAGTGTGCTAGTTACGGATAGGGTATCAGGGGGAGTTGAGGTATTGTGGTCTCCAGCCCGGCCTGCACACTCTAGCCCTATCTCTATGCTGTAGACGACTGTGTTGGGATAGAGCCTACATTGATGACATATAGGATTGGTTAGTTGCGAGCCCAGTTTGCAAGCCCTGGCCAGTAGGGGCTTAGGTACTGGTATGGGTGGAGTATCAGTGGTGGTGCGGGTATACCTTAGCTCCATCTCTATCCCATGATGGGTGCATGTGGGTCGGTGGTAGTGTGATCTACTGTGCGGTGCCACACACTCGTGTATAGAGGTGTGGGGGCCACCAAACCTTTCTATAGCACATTGCAAACTTAAACCATACCACAGCATAAAATTATTGTTACTCATGCATAATATTATGAAACTGTCTGATTGTCTTACTGAGCTAAGTTGTGAGCTCACCCTTTGTACGTACATTATTTTTAGATGTTGATGCAGATTGCACGGTGGACGACTATATGAACGGTCCGGCGTATGGTGGCGTTGCTGCCCTGGACGTACAGGCAGTAGAGGACGAGCATGACGCTTCATGTAAGTGTTCTTTCTGCGTGTACCTATGATTGACTTCAATTTATTTTCAGTTATTTTTAGTTGGATTAAGTGGATGTAAGGATATTATATTTTATGTTTGGAAATTTGGATAATTGATTATGTTATTTAAATTTATCAATAGATACTCAGTTCATTTATTTAAAGACTTCTGCTGTATTATTTATATTCTGATTGTGGTTATGTGCAATGGTTTGTATGAGTGGACACGGTCTATTCGAGATCCTGGTGTGAACCGTTGGTTCAGTGACGGTTCACTCACACCATTCTGGTTGGTTCAAAATTGGGGTGTGGCAACTTGGTATCAGAGCGCTTGGGCTCTGTCCAACAAACCATGTTGCACTTAACTAAGTCGATTAACTGAGTTAGGAAAAAAATTTAAAAATCTTAATACAAACACACCCTAAGCATTGTTTGATACCTGATACTGATTAAGAAAGAGCATAATATACTATATTAAATATGAAATTTAATGATACTCATGCACTAGTTAGGAAAACCATAAAACTTCCATTAAACAGAAAATAGAGTATCAAATGTAATAGTACTACAGGGTACAGTCCACAAACCGGACAGTTACCCTGTTATATAACAGTCAAGAGAGAGAAAATAAAAGGACAATCATGGGGTGGGGGGCCTAGGAGGAATAGGGTCTGCTATGTCATAATTTCGTTCGTAAACAACCCTAAGCCAGTGCACCTGGTCCTGTGTGACCCGTAGGCTACGAGCTAGACGTCCCAACTCCTGACCCAACTCTCGCTGAGAATCTAGGATGCCTCTCTGGGTGTCCCTGATCTCCGTGAACATGCTCAACACTGGGTCTGAAGGGAGATGAGACGGTCCTGCTGTAGGTGTAGGCTGTGGTGCTGCAGGTATAGGCTGTGGAACTGGCACTGGTACATCCTTCGCCCTATCATCGTCATCCCCATCATCACTCTCAGCCTCTGCTGCATGTGCCGCATTGGTTGCTGTTGCTGCCGCTACTGCGGCTGCTACCCTCCTGAGTGGGCGAGGGTGAGCCTCCATTTCAACATCACTAACAGGCAGGGAGTCCATCTGCATCCTAAGGATAGCATCCCAGTCGATGTCGGAGGTCATGGTATCCTCAACAGCCACCTCGCCCCTCATGCTCACTCGTAGGCACCGCAGAAGAGTGGTGATGAGACGGCCATATGGGAGGTTACTGGCCTGATCGGCCAGAGTCGCCTTATGCATAGTCCGAATGATGAGGTAGGGGAGAGAGACTCGCTCCCCGGTGCAGACACAGTAGGTAATATACTGAGTGAGCTGGGATAACTCACTGTAGTGACCGCTCTGGGGCACGATGTTGTGCTGGATAATGCGACTGTATACCCGAGGTGCAGGTCTTAAGCTAGCCGCCTTCATAGGAGCCCCGGGATTGAGTATCTGCTCCGTTATCTCTCGGCGTAGATCCTCGCTCAAATAGCCCTTCACTTTTGGAGGGCAGTATACTAAATCTCCATCATTGGGGACCCCCAGCAGGTCAGCCAGCTGATGAGTATCAAAGGAAATATGGACGCCCTTGACAAAGCTGGTGATGTGCAAGTGCCTACCCTGATTGGGATCCTTGACGTCCCCATGAAGCTCCAGGTTAGCATAGAAGTGTTTGACCAGGTTGGGGCGAGTGGTCTCAGTGTAGGTGATGACAGGCACCCACCCAAGCCTGTCGAAAGCCGCTTGCACATCAAACCTGTGCAGCTGCTCCAAGTTGACATGCCGGCCAAATTCTATATTCTTACTATCGAACCAAGGGAAGCGGGCTTGTGCTGCCTCGGAACGGAACCACCGCTCATCGAGCTGTGGAACTGGTGGATGAGGAGCGCGCATGCCCAAGCCATAGGAACGCTTGCCAAGACCTCTTCGGGGAGCCATTTAAACTGCAAAACAAAAAGAAAACAAGAAAAAAAAACGTTAAGAATTTTCAAAAATTCGACAACATAACGACAGTAAATTGGGAAAAAGCCTCGAACTCAGCCAAAAATTGGGGAGGAGGACTTACGTAACCCCCGCACTCTTCAAGCAAACCAATCATATGCAATTCAAGCAAAAGATTTGAGAAATTAAGAAAAATTCAAGAAAATTCAAAATTTTTACAAAACCTAGGTTAAAAACTAGAAAAATTCGATTTTTACAAAAACCACTCGGTGGAAGTCCAAATTGGTTGAGGGCTTTTGCTCTTGGGGGTCTCTCAACCCTTTCTAAGCCGAAGGAAAGAAGTTCCTACGGTTAGAATCTTCCAATCGAAGAAAAATCAATAATTTTAGGTAAAGACGATATGAAAATTTGGTGAAAATTTGATAGAGAGGGAAGAGGCTTACCTGGAGACGAGGTACTGAGTTTGGATCAGAAGAAAACAACTCCTACGATGACCGGTCGGACTGTAGCAACTCAGAAGCCAGAGGAGAATTGCCACCGGAGAAAAGAAGAAGAGAAAAGTGAGAAAATTCTCACTTTTCGCGACTTTAAAGCCATTTTGGGGCATACCGGTCGACGGTTTGACCCATACCGGTCGACCGGTACCCCATAGAGGCCGCGACCGCTATGTCTCGGTTAGAATGTAAATTCTGACCGGTCGACTATACCGGTCGCACAACCCTCTACAGTGTTGCGACCGGTATGTTGCGACCGGTCAGCTATAGAAAGGCCAAAAAATTTATGAAAAATTTTAAAAATTTTGCAATTCAAATTTCTACTTTTCGACTGTTCGCCTTATATTGTTCAAGACTAACACTACTATTATTGTTCTCATGTGTTATGTCTTCTTCTCAGATCCAAACAGAATAGTCTGAGATGGTAGGCGGAAATGATCGTAGGGGCCGAAAGCGTCACCATTCTAGGGTGCGCCAGAATGAAGAAGAATGTAGAACCAGGCTACATTGGAGAGCCAAACCCGGTAGTTGAGGAAGAGCAGGTTCCAAGGGCACCGACAAATTTGCCTGGCCCTCCTCACACGAACTCTGAGATAATCATTACAAATCTGGTATATCAAATGGAACCTCAGTAGAAAGCATTCCTGAGCGAGATGTTGAAGATGTTCAGGCCACCGGGTCATGTTTCCACTAAAGGTACGCCTGAGTCTGGAGGTAATAATACTACACTATCGATGCACGGTAGTCCAGGGCTGATGGGCCAAGCGCAGAATGTACAACCACCGCACCAGTTCCCATCGTCTTCTGCTTATCAGGGAGCCTATCTGTATCCACCATCATGGTATGGGTTGAATACACAGGGGCAGCACGATCTGAGTCGGGAAGTGGACAGATTCTTAAAGCAGAAGCCTTCTACATTCACAGGTAAGACAGGGAAACCATTATGGCCAGCACAATGGGTTGCAGAAATGGAGAAGAACTTCCGCCTGATGACTTGTATAGAGGATGAGAAGGTACTGTTTGCCACTCATATGCTAAAAGAAGATGCGAATGCTTGGTGGAATTCTACATGGGCATATCTGGAGACGAAATATACACAGGTGGATTGGGCAGTGTTCAAGGTAGCCTTCTTCGATAAATATTTCTCGAAGAGTTTCAGAGATCAGATGGAGAAGGAATTCTTTAATCTGCAGCAGTCTCAGTCGACTATGGATGCCTACCAGCAGAGGTACGAAGAGTTTATTTTTCTTCACACCGACAAGTATGCAAGAGGAAGAGACCAAGACACAGAGGTTTACCATGGGACTGCATGGAAGCATCAGAGAGCATATATTGGGTCTGGACAAGAAAATTTATAATGAGGCTGTCCACGTTGCGAGAGTAATAGAATCCAGTCAGAGGGACAACTTCTTTGCACAGAATAGGGGAGTGAAGAGACCCGCTACTGAGATGTCAGGTGGCGGTAACAATAGATCTTTCCGCCCATACAAGGCTCAGTCCGCTACAGTGCCTGCAAGGAACAATACGGCACCACCTGTGCCACAGTTCGCTGGACACAACCCGAATATTAAATACTATAACTTCCAGCAACTAGGTCATGTTGCAAGGAACTGCACTCTAAATAAGAAGCAACCTCCACAGCAAGGAAAAGTATTTGCTGTCACCACCGAAGAGGCAGCCGCATCACCTGATGTGGTCACTGGTATGACTCTACCCTTACTATTTAGCTTACTATTTCATTGTGTGTATGAGCATGTAGAACTAAGGGACAATAAAATTTTAGGAATTGTAAATGTAGCTGATATACCTACCAGAGCACTCTTTGACTCTGGGGCCACGCACTCCTTTGTTTCTATTTCCTTTGGGAAGAAAATGGAATTACCGATTAAGTACTTGAACCCCAGCTTGATAGTTCCCTCTCCGTTAAGAGTCGAGGTGGCTTTGACTGAATATTATGGTCCGTGTACAGTTAGTCTGTATTGAGGGTCGAGACTTAGAAGCAAATCTGGTAAAACTCGAGATGGTAGACTTTGATGTTAACTTGGGAATGGACTGGCTAGGCCATCATTCAGCTAGCCTATCATGTGGTGAAAGGAAGCTTGTGCTTACAGATAAAAAGGGAAAGGAATTTAGCTTCACTGGGACCAAGTTACCTAGGAAGCAGAAGCTGATCCTCTCCGCCCTAAAAGCTAAGAGATGCTTAGAGAAGGGGGGAGTGGGGTATTTAGTGTCTGTAGTCGACATCACTGCTGAGGTGCCAAAGATTGAAGATCTAGATGTGGTGCGAGAGTTTCCAGATGTATTTCCAGAGGATCTCCCAGGTCTACCATCAGACAGGGCTATAGAATTTGTGATAGACCTTATGCCAGGTTCGGCGCCGGTGTCTAAAGCACCGTACAGGATGGCCCCTACCGAGTTAAAGGAGTTGAAGACCCAATTACAAGAATTGTTAAATAAGGGTTTCATACGACCTAGCATATCGCCTTGGGGAGCACCTGTATTATTTGTCAAGAAGAAAGACAAATGTGTACGGCTGTGTATCGACTACCGTGAGCTGAACAAATTAACGATCAAGAAATCGGTATCCTTTGCCTAGAATCGATGATCTGTTCGATCAATTGTAGGGTGCAAAGGTTTTCTCGAAGATTGATCTCCGATCAGGGTATCACCAACTGAAGATCAAGGCCGTAGATATTCCAAAGACGGCTTTCAGGACAAGGTATGGGCATTATGAGTTTCGTTATGTCGTTCGGGTTGACCAATGCCCCAGCGTCATTCATGGAACTGATGAACCGAGTGTTTCATGACATGTTGGACACTTCGGTCATCGTATTCATCGATGACATATTGGTCTACTCAAAGGACAGAGAGACTCATGCAACACACTTAAGAGCAGCCCTACGACGGCTGAGAACGAAGAAACTTTATGCCAAGTTCAAGAAGTGTGAGTTTTGGCTGAAGGAAGTGGCTTTCTTGGGCCATGTAGTATCTACAGACGGTATCAAGGTTGATCCAAGTAAGATAGCTGCTATAGTAGGATGGGAAGCACCAAAATATGTTGCGGAGATTCGTAGCTTCCTTGGGTTGGCTGGTTATTATAGAAGATTCGTGGAGGATTACTCCAGGATCGCTGTTCCACTCACCAAATTAACCAAGAAGGGGGAGAAATTCATATGGACAGATGAGTGCGAGAAGTGCTTTCAAACTTTGAAGTCACGACTAGTCTCTGCACCTATCTTGACCATCCCAGAATGAAGCGTACCATTTACCTTATATACGGATGCTTCAGGGTTGGCTATTGGGTGTGTATTGATGCAAGGAGAACAGGTGATTGCTTACGCATCAAGACAGTTAAAAGAGCATGAGAAGAACTATCCTACGCATGATTTGGAGTTAGCAGAGGTTATACACGTAATCAAAACTTGGAGACACTACTTGTACGGTGAAAAGTTTCAGATTAAGTCAGATCACAAGAGCTTAACTTATCTTTTCACTCAAAAGGATCTGAATATGAGACAAAGGAGATGGCTGGAGTTATTAAAAGATTATGACTGTGACATCCAGTACCATCCGGGTAAAGCAAATGTTGTGGCTGACGCCTTAAGCAGGAAGTGGGCATCAAAACCTGAGGCATGACCAAGTACAAATGCCGCATTATGTGCTGCAGCCTCAAGTTTAATTGAAGGCGATGAAGAGTATATAATAGAGACGGCAGAAGATCTAGTCGAGCAAGGCTTAATTCATAAGTTCAACATGATGTTCGCAGCTTTAAAGATCTCACCGGATCTAGTTGATGAAGTCAAGGTAGCAATCCTACAGGATCCACATCTCAAGACAGTGCAAGAAGACCTAGAGAAGGGTATGAGCAATCCTGACTTTACCTTGGATTCAGACAAGGTACTCAGGTATCGTGGACGGTTATGTGTACCTGAGAGTGAAGACTGCAATATCAGAGATCGAGTTATGACTGAAGCTCATTACACTCCATATTCGGTACATCCAGGAAGTACCAAAATGTACCATGATTTAAGAAGACTGTATTGGTAGAGGGGTATGAAAGTAGATATAGCTCGTTTCGTGTTCCAATGTCTGAATTGTCAACAAGTTAAAGCAGAAAGGCAGAGACCCGCAGGTTTGCTGCAACCACTCCCGGAGCCTGCGTGGAAGTGGGATTGCATCACTATGGATTTCGTCACTGGCCTACCTTTGACACCAAGGTCAGTGGATGTAGTTTGGGTAATAGTCGATCGACTCACCAAGACAGCACGATTCATTGCGGTCAGACCTCAGTATACCATAGACAAGCTGGCCAAGCTATATGTTGATAATATAGTTAGACTTCATGGCGTCCCAGAAAGCATAGTATCTGATAGAGATCCCCGGTTTACATCAAAGTTCTGGGAAGGATTACAGAAAGCTATGGGAACGAAGTTGAAGTTCAGTACAGCTTTTCACCCTCAAACGGACGGGCAGTCAGAACGAACTATTCAAATTTTAGAAGATATGCTCCGAGCTTGTGCCCTAGATTTCAAGGGAGCTTGGGACGAGAAGCTATCGCTTATTGAGTTTGCTTATAACAATAGCTATCAGGCTACAATTCAGATGGCTCCATATGAAGCACTCTATGGGAAGAAGTGCCGAACACCTCTGTTATGGAATGAGGTGGGAGAAAGAAGAATTATAGGACCGGAGTTTGTTGAAGAAACTTGTCGAGTGATTGATCAGATTAAGGAGAGAGTAAAGTAAAGACAGCTCAAGTTCGACAGAAGCACTATGCGGATAATCGACGTCGAGATCTGGAGTTTACAGTGGGTGACAAAGTATTCTTGAAGATATCACCGGTGCGAGGTCTGAAAAGGTTTGGTAAAAAGGGGAAGCTATGCCCCAGGTATGTGGGACCATACGAGATATTGACCAGACATGAAAATATAGCATATCAATTAGCTCTACCACCATCTATGTCAAGCGTTCATGATGTGTTTCATGTATCATTATTGAAGAAGTATGTCAGGGATCCATCGCACATCTTGACAGCAGACCCCCCAGACTTGACAGAGGACTTAACATTTAAAGTGGTACTTGTGATGCTCTCAAGCCGAAAGGTACAAAAACTTCGAAGCAAGGATATCCATTTTGTGAAGGTGCATTGGAAAAGCCAAGATGTCAAAGAAATTACTTGGGAGGAGGAGCGCGCGATGAGGAAGGAGTACCCTAACCTTTCCGATGATCAAGGTACGTTCAAATTTTGAGGCCGAAATTTCTTTTAAGGGTGGGGGAGTTGTGAGACCTACATGCAAATTTTGGGGACGAAATTTTTTGTAAGGGTGGGGGAGTTGTAAGACCCGCACTCCGTGAACCCGATCTAAACCTTGATTTCATGTCGTAATAGGTCTTCGATCATCACCGGGCCAGACGGGACGAGCTGATGACAAATAGGTATGAAATCGGAACAAAAACGGTCAAATAATCATTATTTTATGTTGACCGGTTGATGGTACCGGTCTACATACCGGTCGACCGGTCAACTCTGCGCAGTTGACTACGGAGATCCGGAATTGGATCTCTGCGGATCCCACTTTCCTAAACCCTAATACCTAGACCTTCCTAATCCTAATAGGGTTACTAAACCCTAATCCTAGCCTATATAAACACCTCTAAACCTCCTCAAATCTTTTCCATTATTCCTCACAAACCCTAGAAAGGAGAAGGAGGTTGGAGAAGGAGAAGAAGCTAGGAAGAAGAAGGAAGTGCCGCCCTTTTCGTTCGACGACGCTCACCTTACGCCAGTCAATGGTAAGCGTTTGAATCATTCTTCTTACTTTATGACTCTAGGATAGTTGTATGGGTGGATCAATGCAAAGCAGGTATTGATCTAAAACCCTAATTGGCCATTAAACCCTAAATTTCTTTCAAACCCTAGATTCGAGTTCTAGGATGATATTCATCAAAACTAGACTTAGATGAGTTGGAGATAACTCTAACTTAAAGCTCAGACTTAGAATGGATGGGAGAAACCCTAGAACCATGGAGAATGATCGACGGCAGTCGAAAAACCTAAAGTATGGTCTTTCGGAGACATATCGGTCGACCATACCGGTCGCCAGTTTTCTCACAGAGCTGCGATCGGTATGTTGTGACCGGTCAGCTCTGAAAGGCTGGTTTTGGACTTTGTTGATTTTTCGACCAACGTGAAACCCTAATAACTATTCTAATTGAACCTAATATAATGTAGGACTCTGTGATAGCACGTTTAGATCTTGCTACGTGGAGCGAGCTATCAAACGAGCGTCAGGTAAGGGGATTTGATCTAAACCCTAATAATTAATGGACAGTAAATCTTTGTTAATGACTCTGAATATATGATGTGATGTTTGTGCATATTCACATGCCATCTTTATTTCTAGTTATTATTATTGTTCATGCATATTCCATATGATAGGATGTGATTGTTAGGCATGTGGTTGTTTTTGTTGGAGTATGGAGTGGGAAGGGCATGGGGCCTGGGATCATTCCTCACTCTGGAACCTTTTGTAGTATTTTATTTTAACATGCTTGGTACGGGTGGGGTATCAGGGGAAGGTCGTGGCACGGTGGTCTCCGATGTTGATGTTGACCTGGCCCTGATGATGTGACACTGTAGTCTCCGATGTTGATGTTGGCCTGGCCACGATGCTTTAGCTCTATCTCTATGCCGTAGGGAGTTATGTTGGGATAGGGTCTACCTGCGTATTGTTCTATCCTAGTGTGCTAGTTACGGATAGGGTATCAGGGGGAGGTGAGGTATTGTGGTCTCCATCCCGGCCTGCACGCTCTAGCTCTATCTCTATGCCGTAGACGCCTGTGTTGGGATAGAGCCTACATTGATGACATATAGAATTGGTTAGTTGTGAGCCTAGTTTGCAAGCCCTGGCCAGTAGGGGCTTAGGTACTGGTATGGGTGGAGTATCAGGGGAGGTGAGGGTATACCTTAGCTCCATCTCTATCCCATGATGGGTGCATGTGGGTCGGTGGTAGTGTGATCCACTGTGCGGTGCCACACACTCGTGTATAGAGGTGCGGGGGCCACCAAACCTTTCTACAGCACATTGCAAACTTAAATCATACCACAGCATAAAATTATTGTTACTCATGCATAATATTGTGAAACTGTCTGATTGTCTTACTGAGCTAAGTTGTGAGCTCACCCTTTGTACGTACATTATTTTTAGATGTTGATGCAGATTGCACGGTGGACGACTATATGAATGCTCCGACGTATGGTGGCGTTGCTGCCCTGGACGTACAGGTAGTAGAGGACGAGCATGACGCTTCATGCAAGTGTTCTTTCTGCGTGTACCTTTGATTGACTTCTATTTATTTTCAGTTATTTTCAGTTGGATTAAGTGAATGTAAGGATATTATATTTTATGTTTGGAAATTTGGATAATTGATTATGTTATTTAAATTTATCAATAGATACTCAGTTCATTTATTTAAAGACTTCTGCTGTATTATTTATATTCTGATTGTGGTTATGTGCAATGGTTTGTATGAGTGGACACGGTCTATTCGAGATCCTGGTGTGAACCGTTGGTTCAGTGACGGTTCACTTACACCATTCTAGTTGGTTCAGAATTGGGGTGTGACAGAATGGACTATGAAATGTCAACCTTAATCCAAACCAGCTTTATCCTGCTTAGTCTAACTTAGCCCGGCCCAGCTCAGACCAATCCAGACCAAGTTATGTCAGTCCATATGCATGCATTTCTTTTATATATGTATAAAATAATATACTATTGTATATAATAAATATATACTCTTATATATATATATATATATATATATATATATATATATATATATATATATATATATATATATATATATATATGTTAGGAAAGAGAGAGGAAAGTGAGGCCATGGAAAAAGAGAGGAAAGAGAAGCCATAGGAAAGAGAATGGGAGAAAGAAAAAAGGAAAGAGAGAGAAATAAAAGAAAAAAGAAAAGAAAAGAAAAGAAAAGATTCCCCTTCACGTTTTCTTTCCTTCACAATTTCTAGAAAGAAAACGTGAAAGAGAGAGGGAGAAAGAAAAAAAAAGGAAGGAAAGGGGAAGGAAAGAAAAAAAAAAGAAAAAAAAAAGAAAAAGAAAAAAAAGAAGGAAACATTTTCTAATAAAGAAAACATGAAAAGAGAGGGAGAAAAGAAAAAAAGGAAGGAAAAGAAGAAAGAAGAAAAGGAAAGAAGAAAGAAAGGAAAGAGATAAGGAATTTTCTAGAAGAAGGAAAGAGAAAAAGGAAAGAGAGAAGGGATTTTCTAGAAGAAGGAGAAAAAGGAAAGAAAGGAAGAAGAAAAAATGTGGAAGGAAGAAAAGAAAGGAAAAAAGAAAAAAAAATTGAAAGAAAGGATTTTCTAGAAGAAAAAAAAGATGGAAAGAAAGGAAGAGAGAATAAGGAAAGAGGAAGAGAGGATTTTCTAGAAGAGGGAGAGAGAGAGAAAATGTGTGGAATAGAGAGGGAGAAGAGAAAAGGGAAGGAAGAGAAGAAAGGAAAGAAGAAAAAAGAAAAAAAAAGATTTTTTAGAAAAAAGAAGAAAGGAACGAAGGATCTTCTAGAAGAGGAGAGAAAAAATATAAATAGACAAGAGAAGAGAGAAGAGGCTCTTTTTCCAGACCATAGAGAGAGGAGAATGTGATAGAGAGAGGAGGACATGAGTGAGAGAGAGAAAATGTGAGAGAGGGAGAAAAAAAGAGAGAAGAAAAGAGAAAAGAAAGAAAAAGAAGAAAAAAAGAGAGAAAGAAAAGAGAGAGAGAAGCAAAAGAGAGGAGAAGGAGGATTCACATTCAAAGGGTATTGATACAACCTTCAATCACCCTTCATTGACGATTTTACTCGATTTGAGCACAAGGTTAGTACTCTAAACAAATTTAGAGGCCGTTAGAATGCTAGAATACCAATTTTGCTTGAAAAAGGCTAATTTCTATGAAATCTCAATCATGAATACTCTATTACATGCTTGTTAATGTTAGGATGCCTATGTCTAACATTTTTCACGAATGATAATTTGTCTAAGCTATTAAATGATGAATTTTTAAATGATATACAATGATGTTTGATGTTTTTTGTAAATTTCATAAAGTGGTTTTCTAAGATGAAATTTCTAGATTTAGAGTTCAAATTTAGGACGTACATCATATGTATTTTTTTTAATATTTTAAGCCCAAAATTTTATGGGAGTCACTCTGATATGTTAGAAGACTACTTTAAAAATTTTGTTCCATTTGGAATTCGGAAAATATATCAAAAAATTTGTCTTTCACATTGCTGTTTTTCTTGGATGTAATGCAATCCTCTATCAGAAAGTCTCTAGACAAAGGTCTTATGGCCATAATAAGAAAATCCACTTATATGAACTTTTTAGACATGAAAATCTTCTAAAAAATGGCACTGGGTTCATATTTTTTTAATTTTCTGTTGAATGGATATCAATTTTTAAGTGCATAGTGCTCTGATTTTGAATCTATCATGATGTACTGATTTGCATGATTGAAAAGAGTCATTTTTCACAAAGAACATATACTGTTTTAACTTGTTTTTCTTGATAAAATTTTAGATCAGACAGTTATATACATAGACATATATCTGTATTTAATTTTCATTAAGAATAGAATTTTATTTAGAATTTATAATGCAACTGTTCAAAAATCTGGAACAGATTTGACCAGTGCACATATTAGGTCTTAGGGCATATCTTTGACCTATTTTTGTTTTCTGTTGGGATTCAATTCCTTCATATGAAATATAATATATTAAGTCATCTTTCTATGAAAAAAATTTGTTCTTGATTTGAGTTTTGGAAGACCTACTTATGGTCATTCTTGTGTAATGTGACAAATCTGAATACAGTTCATAGTTTTGTCCATTATCTGAAACCTTGTCTCACAATTTTAATAGTTTTGAGTCGTTAATCTTCCAAAATTTCTTCATAAAAATTAATTTTTTTTCAATGAACATTGAATATATGTTTTTTTTGATAATTTTGCACTTTTCAAAAAAAGTTTCATTGATGTCTCATTCATTATTACATCAATAATTGTTTAAGTGAATTCTGTCATATTTGGATAAATGACTATATTTGGAGCATTCATATGCTTTGTTTGGATTGTGCATACGATGTTTTCCACATTCCATGTGTTGCTATTTTTGGTAGAATATATAAATTTTTATCATATTTTAGTAAAATCTTAACAATTACTATTTTTAAGTCTTACTATGCATAGAAAATAGTATATAAGATCTTTTTTTTTTTTTGAAAAATTCATGTCATATATGCATTCTATGATTGGTACTTACTATATTGATATATAGATGCATATTAGATCTTGCCATATTAGATCTTGCCATATTAAATCTTGTTATGCTTAGATCTTGCCATGCTTAGATCTTACCATATTAGGTTCTTGCCTTATTTGCAATACATGCCATATTAGGAAGATTTTCATAATCTTACTATATGTTGTGATAGTTAACATAAATATCATACATGCCATGCATAGAATATTCTTTTTTTGATAATAATTTAATTTATGTTGCACCCTAGTTGAACTGTCATATTTGTACACCTAGCAAACATATTAGGTGTGGGACGTGCATTTAGGCACCCACATTCTTGGGAAGGGCATAATGGGAATAATAAAAATCTTAATAAAGAAAGAGAATGCTTTGCCAAATCTTCCAAAATTAGAATTCAGGATAAAAAGGGTAACTCAGGATGATTTCAACCTCTCAGTAAACCCTAAACCTAGAATAGGTTCTCAATCCTAAACCTAGAATAGGTTCTAAACCCTAAACCTAGAATAGGTTCTCACATTCTAACCCATAACAGATTATCATTTCGAACTACGTGGATTCTGATTCCTAGGGTAAACCCTAGGATACGTAGGCTATTTGGGAGAATCCCAAATTCGGATCCACACCTTAGTCCACTCGGATTATCCATAGATCCACTAGGATATTTACCCATATTTTGACCCAAATAGGGTTATCCAGCCCGAACTACGTGGATTCTGATTCCTAGGGAAAATCCTAGGATACGTAGGCTATTTGGGAGAATCCCAAATTCGGATCCACACCTTAGTCCACTCGGACTATCCAATGATCCACTAGGATACCCAACCATTTCAACCTAGATTTTGAACTACTCGGATTCTGATTCCTAGGGCAAACCCTAGGATACGTAGGCTATTTGGGAGAAACTCAAATTCGGATCTAACCCTTAGTCCACTTGGACTATCCATAGATCCACTAGGATATCCATCCATATTTTGACCCAAATAGGGTTATCCACATTCCAACCCAAATAGGGTTATCCACATTTCACCCCAGATAGGATTATCCATATTCCAACCCATAAAGGATTATCCATATTTTGACCCAAATAGGGTTATCCATAGATCCACTAGGACTATCTATCAGTCCACATGGACTATCCAGATCTTAACCCATAGGGTTTTCTCAACCTTTCAAGCATAAATTTCAACTTGAACAATGAACTTAATCATGCACAAGCATAAATCACAGTCATAAACTTTAATCACACCTGAACTACGACGGTGAACCTGATTTTTGGAATAATTCCGTGATACGTTGGCAATCTGATGGATACAGATTTGGTTCAATGATATCAAACCACTTGGTTTGGCTCGGTTTAACAGATAGAGTCTAGCATAGGAAAGGCGTAGGAGATCGATTTCGATCGGGCGGTTTGGGTGCCTAACCCCTTCCTATAACCGTAACCTGACGCTTACCCAATCTCTGATGGACCAGAAATCCAATATAAGGGTCATGAGTCGATCGAAGTCTTACCTTGGGATGATATTTCACATTTTTAAGGTCCTAGACCTTAATCTAGGTGGCCACTTCCAAGATTTCCATCTTTGTCCTCACAGTGGCGACTCCACTGGGAATATGAACGTCCAACTCCTAAATGAAAACTTTCCTTGCATGAATTGGATGCTAGCTCTTAGGATACTATATTTATGCTTGTATCATATTGGTTTGGGGGGAATGGGTTCAGTCACACATTCGTGCGAGTAGCCGAACCGGGTCCCATGCTTATGGGGCAGCCCGCTAGGCGAAACACACAACCTTGGCCTGTACTTTGTGAGACCACGACCGGCGAGCAGCCTCTAATGAGCGTTTCTTGGGTCCGCCCGAGAATGCGTTATGCTACTCCACGTCGTTTGGATCCTTGCAACATAGTATATAAAGGGATTGGGGGCCCATTATTCATCGTGCATTCGGTGATAGGTTAACTCGTCCTTGTCAAGGTGGCCTTTTCTGTCCTAAACTAGATTGTAGCCCAATGTTTGTTATTTTTGGTTCATCCCTAAACAGACCCAGTAAAATCTGCTTAACCATGACATCCATGTTCGAGACGTCAAAGTTCTGCCCATTTTTGTCCTCGATTGGTCAAGATGTTAGAATCTACACGATGAGCATCTTGAACTCTCACCCATTGGGAGTATGAGGTATGTATACACCTGTTTTACATCATAATAGACGGTCACTATACACCCTCCATTAAGTAAGCACGATGTGTCGAATCTCTCATTGTTAACACGTCGATTTTAAAAAATGAACAGAAAATCTCTGTCAAGACATAGATACCATGGTCAAGAAGAAATTTACTAGTTTGTTCATCTATGAACCGCTTTTGCTAACCATCCCTAATAAGGACGATGGATTAATATATCCATTTCAATTTCATCAAATTTGGCAATCTAATTAGCCAGACCTTGGTACCACTGATTATCCATTTTGGAATCACGAGGTCCCAAGACTGAACACATGGCTTAACCAGATTCAACTAAATTGACTTGGATAATGTTTACCCAATCGCCCTTATGAGGGAGCTAACTTTGTTTGATTGAGTCATCTTTGATTGTGCATGTGGCTTCTTCCACTCCTCTAGATGTCTAGAATCTTGATATTTCTCCATTGGGTTTCAATGCCTTTGGAAAAGAGAATCAAACTGCAACCATATCCACCCTTTCAAGGTAAGAGGCCCCTATAACTAGGGAATTATCTTGATCTCCCACCTTGAGATCTATCCATATTATCTTTCTAAATGAATCAATGGAAGCCATGAATCTAGATCTTGATTGAACATCAAATTTTGTAAGAAAGGAGGCAACCAGATTTGGGAACACAATCAGTAACTCAGCCAATCTGGCCCAATAGAGCATTCAGTTTAGGCAACGACAAGCACCTATACCTGAAAAAGTTTACAATATTCTATACAGTTAGTCCTTGGGCTTACGCAAATATAATATTCAATTCATCTCATAATCAAGGAGAGTTTTAGCCCCTAGGAAAATCCAAACACTGTTCTCAATGCACCCTTGAATTAAGGAAAGATTCAGCCCCTAGGCAAATCCAATCACCATTCTCAATGTACATTAGAATTAAGGAAAGATTCAGCCTCTAGGCAAATCCAATCATAGTTCTCAATATACCTCAGAATTAAGACAAGATTTAGCCCCTAGGCAAATCCAATCACCATTCACAATTCATCTCATAATCAAGGAAAGATTCAGCCCCTAGGCAAATCCAATCACTGTTCTCAATTCATCTCATAATCAAGGAAAGATTCAGCCCCTAGGCAAATCCAATTATTGTTCCCTATTCACTTCTGAATTAAAGAAAGATTCAGCCCCTAGGTAAATCCAATTATTGTTCCCTATTCACCTTTGAATTAAGGAAAGAATCAGCCCCTAAGTAAATCCAATCATTGTTCCCTATTCACCTTTGAATTAAGGAAAGATTCAGGCCCTAGGTAGATTCAATCACATCTAGTTCATCTCAAAATCAAAGAAATATTTATCCCCAGTTCAACCACCATTTCTGGTTCATCTCAGAACTGAAGAAAGGTTTAACCCCTAGACAGGTTCAATCATCACCTCCCAGATCATGTTAGAGTGGAGGAGGCATTCAGCCCTAGGCTTTTCACCCTTCACCTCCTGTTTAGGTTTCGATTCATGTCGAAACTAGGAAATGTTCCATTCATCTGAATTCAATCAGCCACTAGGCCTGTCCGACCATCAATTTTGGTTCAAGTTCTGATTCATGTTGGAATTAAGAAAAGTCTCATTCATCTGAATTCATTTAGCCACTAGGCTTATCCAACCATCAATTGTGGTTCAAATTCTGATTCATGTTGGAACTAAGAAGAGTTCCATTCATTTGAATTTAATTAGCCCCTAGGTTTGTCCAACCGTCAACTCTAGTTCAGGTTTTGATTCATGTTGGAACTAAGAAAAGTTTCATTTATATGAACTCAATGTGAGCAAAAGTTAGCCTCTAGGCCTGTTCAACCATTACCTCTAGTCCATGTTCCATTTCATGAAGGAATCAAAGAGAATTTCAGTCATTTCAACTCAATCAATCCCTCATCTCTAGCAATTAGAGTCCAATCCATGATTGTCATCCTTGGCCTCTATCAATCGGAGCCCAACTCAAGCAATCCTTGCCTCTAGGAATTAGAGCCCAGTCCATGACTGTCAATCTTGATCTCTATCAATCAGAGACCAATTCAAAGTCAATCTTGATCTCTATCAACCAGAGACCAATTCAAAGTCAATCTTGATCTCTATCAATCAGAGACCAATTCAAAGTCAATCTTAATCTCTATCAATCAGAGACCAATTCAAAGTCAATCTTGACCTCTATCAATCAGAGACCAATTTAAACTCAATCTTGATCTCTATCAATCAAAGAACAATTCAAAGTCAATCTTGTCTCTATCAATCGGAGACCGATTCAAAATCAATCTCTGGCTCTATTAATTAGAGCCCAATCCATGTCTATCATAGCCCAGTGCTACAAGTTAGGATAGCTCGTCAGGAATGGCGAATGAGAAGCATTCCTCATTGCCTGTCAGTAAAGATCAATTCCAGATTCTAGAGTCATCAAAAGACCATGAAACTTTAGCTATGATAGTGTTATCCCATCACAGGCATTTCTGCCCCATTGGCCAAGGAAATGCTAGAATCCAAAGAGTTGCTCTCATATTTCTCATTGTTTAAAGAGAGGGAATGGAATTTTCCCGAGCAATAGGGTAGACCAAAGATGAGATCTAATGTGCCCCAGGCTAGGATAAGAACCAGAATCACAGCTAGGGAATGATCCAATGATGAAACCCTTAACCCCTGAACTGGGGCATGAACCGGATTGACCTTGGGCCCAAATTGAGTGCGGTCCAATGAGGAAAGCCCTTGAGCCCTAGGCTGGTCATGAACCAAATTGACCTTGGACCCGAATTGAGTGTGGTCCAATGAGGAAAGCCATTGAGCCCTAAGCTGGTCATGAACCAGATTGACCTTGGACCCAAATTGAGTGCGGTCTAATGAGGAAAAGCCATTATGCCCTAAACTGGGGCATGGACCAAATTGACCTTGGATCCAAGCTGAGAGTGGTCTAATGAAAAAATCCATTGAACCCCCTAAGCCGAGACATAAACTAGACTAATCTTGGACTCAAAATGGTGTAGTGCAATGGCGATACCCCTTGCTCCCCAAGCTGGGGCATAAGCTAGAATGATTTTGAACTCAACTAAAAGCATTCCATTGATGAATCCACTGAACCCCAAACTGGGGCATGAACCAGAGTAACCTTGAGCTTAAAAAGCAATAGTCTGGTTATGAATGGATCCCAAACTGAGAAAAAAACAAGGAGAGAATTGTATGGAACCCTAAAAGGTAGGCATCTTGCACCTATTGATAGAGGGGCATGATGAGTCCTGCTGTTGGAGGTCTGAAGGAAGATTTATTCCCACAACGACTAAAGGTGGTCGTCGAAGGCGTTATGCCCAATTGGAGCCGCTTGGACGAACTAGTTGTTTCAACTTTCTATTATCGATATTTCATAGGTCATCCATGTCTAGGTCCAAGATTGATATGCTTGTTGACAAGTCTAGTCCAATCTATCCTGTAAGTAAAAGAAATCACCCCGTTTGGGATTTCAAACTATGTGCTTTGTCTCTTCCATACATTTTCTCCCAGTTTCATACATCCTCGTATTCTACGTGCGCAGTCAATTCTAACTCTGAAGATGATTGAAACGATGAGCGGTCTCTTGAACTTCTACGCCACCTGGCCTCTTAAGAAAGAAAGGTCCAACCCGTCTGGGAAAGCTTTAAATGATCAATCGGGAGACATAAGAGTACTCTCAAGAAACATGCATTGGAGAAGCTGCCATTTGTTCTACCTGTGAAAAGATTCCAAGGAAAGCATTACATAGTAACAGATCATATCAACAGGTAAGCCAATCATTACAAATGAGTGGAGGATAGATGTGCCACCATAAAGATGGAAATACCAAAGTTCTTATAAAGTACATCCCATTACAAATGAGTGGAGGGTAGATGTGCCACCAAAAAGATGGAAATACCAAAGTTCTTATAAAGTACATCATCTGCAAGCAAGAGATACATGATGAATGATCAATCTCAAAATCAAAGAATGAGGTCACTGGAATACCCAAAAAAAAAAATTAAGCCTATGTTTTACCTACATCAATAATGGGAGGCAGTCACATCAGATAGAAGGTGATGATTAACTTCCAGAGGACAGCATACAGATTCACCATTCAGATAAAATCAGATCTAGATGAGCAGTCACAAATGCTCATAAAGTTTATAGAAGATCAGAGTACTAACTGGGGCAAAGATGCTTTATCTAATTGGAAATGTTTGGAACAATAAGATTCAAATCCAATATTGAAAGTCATGATTCAACTTGGCGTTCAAGCGAAGCACTACATTATGTGGCCTCCACATCCATTAAAAAAAAAAAAAGAGGAAAAAAAAGAGAAAAGAAAATAGTAAGATGTTGAATGGCATTGGAGTTCGACAGTAAGCCAATTGTCCCTCTCACTTCAAGAGGAAGGTAGTTCCAATCAAAGCCTGATAGCAAGTGCGATCGTTCTTCGAGATTCACATCATATTGGACCGGACTTTTGATTTTGGCCAATTACATCCCACCTTTACAGGATACGATCTCATCACTTCTTCATCATCAGAGAAAGATTTCTCATTGGCATTAGACTCTCTCTCCCGTCTATCAATCTGACGGCTTTACAAGGAGTCTCTATCACAAGCTCTTCTTTTGATTATCAGTTTTTATGGCATTGTATCTCGTGATCATGTCATCATTTTATGTACAAATTCATGAATCTAGCTGGAACTCACACCTGTCGTTCATTACATCCGATGGCTTCCCAAGGTTCCTATAAGCCCTTCATTTCTCAAGCCAATAAAATAGAATCTTCTTGGTAAGATAAGCCCATTCTACATAAACAACCAAACACTCTCCCAATGGTAGACCCATGTGAACAGTTTCACATCAGTCCTCTTGGACCTTCAACATCAATACTTGTCAACAAACTTAAAGGTTTTAGGCCCAGATATGATCGTGACTGATTCGGCATTTCGATGTAGCTTGTTGAGACACGTGTTCTATCTGAACATCTCCAAGAAAGGAAAATATAATTTGGCACCATTTTTAATTTTGGTGTGGGACTGCATTTTCCTAAGGTCACTTTTAGTGATGATTCAAATAGTTGTCCGCCTATCAATGCATGTAGGTGTCAACTTAAACAGTGGGGTAAGGCTACCCATTTGTCATGAAAGTCATGCCATTCGGATTTCCCCTAAGGGTTTCAGACCATTGGATAAGACCATAATTTTGGCAATATCCTCACCATATTAGAACTCTTTATCCAACCCAAGATGGGGTTTGCAAAAAAAAAAAAAAAATGATGAAAAAAATAAAAGAATAAAAGAAACCTCAATGAGCAACCCATAATACCTCAGTGTGGATAGGTGACCTAATGCAACCCTAAGTCATTGCCCTCATTGGCCCTTCATAGAAAAACTCATTGGTTCATGTGGACAAGTGTCATACCCAGTTTACCCTCCATAAGGAAAGGAACCACTCTTGCTCTCCAGTGAATCATACTCAAAGGAGTTTAACAAACCATCATCTATTTGCCTTTTGGGCTCCATAGCATTGCCTTTCAACAGAATTCTATCTTCAAATCATTTTGTCATGTTAGGGAGAGAGCAAATTCTCATGGCCTGGTTACGGATGTAGCCAAATTTATCAAATCATCAGTTCCCTCATTTTTCAAGATTCAAGAAGGGCTTATGAAGTCACTTTCTGCAATCAATCTGTCAATCTTCCCTTGACCTTGGAAGCATGGTCAAATTCTAGATGCAATCTAGATTCAACCTAGTTTTAACTCTGTTAGATTGCCTATTTCCTTCTATCTTGCCCCTAGCACACTATAGTAGCGGTCTGTCACAACATGCAAACATTGGGGCATAGATATACCCTATATAGAGGAATTGAACTTGATCATGAGGATTACATCTGGGATCCATTGTCTAGTCGAAAATCACTGACTTTCCTAATCAATAAAAGTAGGTCCGTCTAAGTTGGTTTTTGCCAAATTCTCAGTTCTCCCAATCATGTTGATGAAGAAAATCCAATGTGGTCGCTCACCTGTTAGGATTTGGTCACCAAATTCTCTGAAGGAATACTTTGAATCCTTTGCTCCTCGTGCCGACTTTGGGGCCATGGTTCATTCATCTTTCAAAATTGGCACAACAATGTTGTAAAGCCCTGAGCTTTTCATGAGCCTAGATCAAGGGCCAAACCCATGTCACATTTCATCGCCGCTTGGCTATTCTACCAATTTGGTCTACCATAGTGCATAGTCAAAGAACTTAGTTGACCAGATGCCCCTCGACAGTTTAACACCAAGGTCAATCAATAAAATCACTTTGGTTAGAGACTGTCAAGCTCCCCTCATTCTTGTCCAAAATCCTCGCTAGAGTCTCTTTCAATCCAAAATCCAACAACACCAATGTTGGCTGAAAAAAATCATCACTTTCAAATTACATGGAACCTTTCCAAGGGAGCAACCAAGTCATCCCTACCATGCTGAAATTGAGTCAAACTTTCAGTACCAGGTCATAAATGAAAATTTTCAAATCTAGGTATCATGCCAGCAAAGTCCATGACACCATTTCCACTGATGTCATATTTTATTCCTTCACCAATAAAGCAGGGGCAAAAACCTTGGAAAACTGCCAAGGAATTCACCATCATTTCAAATATGTCTAGCACTCTATAGGTTCAAAGTCAAGAGACTTCCAAGATGGGTCAGATTTCAACCCTAAAGGTTCAAAGTCAACAAAGCCTTCCTGTATGGGTCACTTTCAAGCATCCTAAAGGTTCATAGCAACAAAACTAGTTATGAGGATATTCTAGTTTCCATTCCTGAAGGTTCATAGCCATAGAGCTTCCAAGAAGGATATTCTAATTTTCAAATCCCGAAGGTCCAAAGCTGGTAGGAACTTCCAAGATGAGTCATTTAGTATCACCCTATAAGTGATCTTCTGAGTTCTTGCTCATTTTAGAATCAATAGCAAATTTCTCACCCTAAAAGTGACCTTCTGAGTTCTTGCTCATTTCATAATCAAATACAGAGCCCTAGCTCATTCAAAGATCAAATCAATTTCAGCCTATTAGTGAATCAAATGCAGAGCCCTAGCTCATCCAAAGTTCAAATCAATCTCAATCTATAAGTGAATTAAATGCAGAGCCCTAGCTTATCCAAAGTTCAAATCAATCTCAACCTATTAGTGAATCAAATGCAGAGCCCTAGCTCATTCAAAGATAAAATCAATCTCAACCTATTAGTGAATCAAATGTAGATCCCTAGCTCATTCAAAGATCAAATCAATCTCACCTATAAGTGAATCAAATGTAGAGCCCTAGCTCATCCAAAAATCAAATCAATCTCAGCCTATTAGTGAATCAAATGTAGAGCCCTAGCTCATTCAAAGATCAAGTCAATCTCAGCCTATAAGTGAATCAAATGCAAAGCCCTAGCTTATTCAGAAAATCAATCCCGAAACCCCACCCAAAGGCCCCCAGTTCAATCAATGAAAAGACAGCAAGTCCTCCATCCAGATAAATCAAAGCCGAGCCCAAGCTCGTGCAACCAGCCTTGTATTCACAGCCTAGCTCCATACAAGAAGAGGTCCCCAGCCTACAAATGAGTCTTGTATTCACAGCCTAGCTCCATACAAGAAGAGGCTTATCAGCCTACAAATGGATCAAGCCGGATTCAAGCCCGCGAATACCTTGCATCATGAGTTCCACCTCAGCAAGAAGAGGTTCCCAGCCTACAAACCAGCCTTGTATCCACAGCCTAGCTTCATAAAATAAGAGGTTTATCAGCCTACAAATGGATCAAGCCGGGTTCAAGCCCGCAAATACCTTGCATCATGAGTTCCACCTCAGCAAGAAGAGGTTCCCAGCCTACAAATGAGCCTTGTATTCACAGCCTAGCTTCGTACAAGAAGAGGTTTATCAGCCTACAAATGGATCAAGCCGGGTTCAAGCCCGCACATACATTGCATCATAAGTTCCATCTCAGCAAGAAGAGGTTCCTAGCCTACAAATGAACCTTGTATTCACAGCCTAGCTCCATACAAGAAGAGGTTTAACAGCCTATAAATGGATCAAGCCGGATTCAAGCCCGCGTGTACCTTGCACCATGAATTCCACCTCAGCAAGAAGAGGTTCACAGCCTATAAATGAGCCTTGTATTCATAGCCTAGCTTCATACAAGAAGAACAATCATCAATTTTCCAAGAAGAGCAAACCTTCTTGCCAGTCGAACTACGTTCTAGGCTTGATTTCTAGGACACCCTTAGAATACGTAGGCAGTTTAAGACAAATTACCCTAAGTGCAGCCCAATAAGCAACTCACTCATATCCCAAAAATGTGGTTTTTTTATCTTCAGCCTTCAATTGGTAACAATCTCGGCTAAAGAGGGGCATCTGTAAGCACCCCATTTTTGCCACCATCAGCATAAGTGAACCAATGTTGTAGATTTCTGGCCTTTAACCCAAAGGTTGGTGATTCTCTAATGAACCCTACAGTAGGGTCTGTCACACCCCAATTCTGTACTATTCAGAATGATGTGATGAACCGCTAATAAACCAACGGTTCAACCAGGATCTCAAATAGGCTATCCCCGCGTTATCTAAACTTACACACATCTGTAATCATAATCAAAGTAAATACACAATAGCAGAAGTCTTATAATAACATGAACTGAGAAACTAAAATGATATTAATATTTTAATAGCAAATTATTCTATTTTCAACTGAGACATAAATATTTAAGTACCAAATACATGTCTTAATAAATCCAATAAAAAAACCTATAAAATATCTAATCAAATACACACGAGTTGCACTCGCAAGAGGAGTCGTGTGTATCCTCTTCAGCTTAAGCTTCCATCGCCGCTACGTTCCCGTATGCTGGAGCATTCATAGAATCTTCAACGGTATAACCTGCATCATCAACTAAAAATATTCGACGTCGAGGGGTGAGCACACATCACGGCTCAGTGAGTAGCCAAAACAATGCAACAATACATATGCATGCAAATCAATTTATATCTTTGGTCTAGTATATAAGTTTGCAGTATGCAATAGAAAGGTTTAGGTAGCCAAAGGTCGCATTTATTGACCCCGCCTCTATACACGAATGTGTGACGTTACCCGAAGATCATGTTTATCGTCAACTCACATGCACCCAATCATGAACATTATATAACAAAGGTTACGTTTATTGCTATATAGTGTCATACCAACACGTAAGCCCCTGTAAGTGAGGGATGCAAACTGGGCTCGCAACTAACCAATCCTAATGCCAAAAAGTGTATCCAAGGCTTCACACCAGCATCCCTCAAAATGTCCATAGAGATAGAGCTAAGGCCCCCCGGTAGAGTAAGAGACTACAAGGACCGAGACCACCACCCCTGATACTCTATGACATAATAGTTCTACTAAAGTAATGGCGATACGACGATGCTAATGCACAAGACTTGAGTTAGAGATAGAGCTAAAGCGCTGAGACCCGCCAAAGGTTAACGTTTATTGACGTTCTCATCACACCTCCCCTGATACTCGCTCGCATCAAGTACATCAACCACACACATACAAGCACATGCCTATTCCTATCATCATCATCATCATCATCATGTTATAAACAATAAAGTAAATATGCATGAACAAGTAATAGAAATATTGGATGGCATGCTGTATGCACATTACAAACATATTCGCATAGAATCAAGCATGGCATAGGACTCAAGAAATAGAAAACAGTTTTTGTTATTAACCAATTTAGTTTGGAGTTCTGGTTCCTCACCTTAGCTTGCTAATAGATACTTTTCCAAGCTTTAGAATCACCTTTACAATGCTATTATATTGCTAGAAGACCTAACAAAGTCGATAGAATTTAATTAGAATTAATTTCAGATTTAAAAACCACTCTGTTAACTGAGGGTCGGAGGTAGGGTCGGAGTCCTGATCGACCCTGGGTGCGACCCTCCCCAGATTCTGAACTTCCCGAACACTGAGGGTCGATGGTCAGGAACACCTAGGGTCGGATGGTCATCGACCCTCGGTGCAACCCTCTGTGCACTTTGGTCTAATTCCCTCTTTTAATCCAGTCTTCGTGTTTGGAATCCTATGGCTTGCTCCTACATTCCATTCTACATGCATTCCATGGTCTGAAACCATGTATAACCCACCTAGATAGCTTTCATGCATTCTTCTATGGTTTTCCATGGAAACCTAACCATAGATTGATGGTTTGGGTTTCTCCGAGATCACACTCTCAACAATAACTAACCTAAGGTCTGTAGAAACTCATGGAATTAGTATCCATACCTGAGAAGATTACTTTTTCTCTGAAATTCTTCTCCTTTTTGCTAAGTTCTCTTCCTTGCCTTTCTTCTTCCTCTTTTCCTTCTCCTCTCTTTCTCTCAATTCAATTAGGGTTGTGAAAGGAGTGAAAGTGGCTTAGGGACGTCCTTTAAATAGAGTAGGAACATCCTAAAATAAGTCCCTTTGAGATTAGGAAAGAATCCCAATCGAAAATTAAGAAATTTCCTAATTTTATTTTCTTACGGCAACCGAGGGTCGATGGGAGGGTCGATGATCCCGTCGACCCTAGGGCTCAAGATGTCCGACCCTCCCTTCAAAATTGAGGGTCTAACTTTCTGCTTTGGGGAGGTCCGACCCTGCTTAGCTAGGTATGCGACCCTCCCTTCCAATTAAGTGTTTTTGGGTCGATTTGATACCTGGGATCTCGATCTCCTTCACGCCCTTGGTCCATTTGACTCGACCATGATGGGTAAACCTGGTTCAAGGTGGTAAGACCGGGTTAGATTGACACGGGTCTTACAGGGTCATTGGATATTACCTACTTGGATGAATAGGTCGTGAAATTATCTTTGAAATGAGACCAGAATCATCAAATTCTGACCTCAAACAAGGAAGATATCGTAGTTTGAAAGTGCAAGGGCATTTATGTAATTATCGTATCATGCATGCATTATCATTTAAACTTCAAGACATCATATCTTGGTCATCTGATATCGGAATCAGATGATTCAAAGGCCAATATTTCTTATTTCCAGTCCTCTTTAAAGTGGACATGAAAAATCCCGGGGAGAAGTCACCAGTGGGCCCCATGCAAGCTTTCATGCAAAATTATCGTTAGAACTTCAAAGCTTCATATCTTTGTCGTTCTACATCGAATTCAGATGATTCCAATGCCATTATTCTTCATTTGTAATGTTCTACAAAGTGGACGTAAAAAATCTCAGGTAGAAGTCTCCGAAGGATCCCATGCAAAATTACACATGAAAATGGTCATTTAATCTTCGAAATTTCATATTTTGGTCACCCCATATCCAAATCAAGTAATTTCAGCTTCATTATTTTCCATTTTTAGTATTTTACAAAGTAGACGTAAAAAAATCTCGGGTAGAAGTCTCCAAAGGATCCCATGCAGAATGGTCACAATGGACCACAAATTATCAATAATTGGTCTGCTTAAACTTCAAAAATTCATAAGTTGGCCATTTCATTTTTAAATGAGATGATTCAAGTTTCAATATTCCTCATTTTTAATGTTCTACAAAGTGAACGTAAAAAATTTGGAATAGATGCTATCGGAAAATTTCATATGGAATGGTGACAGAAATGGACTATGAAATGTCAACCTTAGTCCAAACCGACTAATATATATATATATATCCAATACATATATATATGTCATATGCATGATTTCTTTTATATATGTATATATGTATAATATATATATTTATATAAATATATATATATATATCTATATATATATATATATATATATTAGGAAAAAGAGAGGAAAGTGAGGCCATGGAAAGAGAGAGGAAAGAGAAACCATAGGAAAGAGAATGGGAGAAAGAAAAAAAGAAAGAGGGAGAAATAAAAGAAAAAAGAAAAGATTCCCCTTCACGTTTTCTAGAAAGAAAACATGAAAGAAAGAGGGAGAAAGAAAAAAAAAAGAAAGGAAAGAAAAAAAAAAGAAAAAAAAAGAAAAAGAAAAAAAAAGAAGGAAACATTTTCTAAGAATGAAAATGTGAAAAGAGGGGAAGAAAGAAAAAAAGGAAGGAAAAGAAGGAAGAAGAAAAGGAAATAAGAAAGAAAGGAAAGAGATAAGGAATTTTCTAGAAGAAAGAAAGAGAAAAAGGAAAGAGAGAAGGGATTTTCTAGAAGAATAAGGAGAAAAAGGAAAGAAAGGAAGAAGAAAAAACGTGGGAAGGAAGAAAAGAAAGGAAAAAAAATGGAAAGAAAGGATTTTCTAAAAGAAAAAAAAGAAGAAAAGGAAGGAAGAGAGAAGAAGGAAAGAGGAAGAGAGGATTTTCTAGAAGAGGGAGAGAGAGAAAACGTGTGGAATATAAAGGGAGAAGAGAAATGGGAAGGAAGAGAAGAAAGGAAAGAAGAAAAAAGGAAGAAAAAAAGATTTTTTAGAAAAAGAAGAAAGGAAAGAAGGATCTTCTAGAAGAGGAGAGAAAAAGTATAAATAGGTAAAGAAGAGAGAGAAGGCTCTTTTTTCAGACCATAGAGAGAGGAGAACGTGATAGAGAGAGGAGGACATGAGTGAGAGAGAGAAAACGTGAGAGAGGGAGAAAGAAAGAGAGAAGAAAAGGGAAAAGAAAGAAAAAGAAGAAAAAAAAGAGAGAAAGAGAAGAGAGAGTGAAGCAGAAGAGAGGAGAAGGAGGATTCACATTCAAAGGGGGTTGATACAACCTCCAATCTCCCTTCATCGATGGTTTCGCTCGATTTGAGCACAAGGTTAGTACTCTAAACAAATTTAGAGGCCGTTAGAATGCTCGAATGCCAATTTTACTTAAAAAAGACTAATTTCTATGAAATTTCAATCATGAACGCTCTATTACATGCTTGTTAATGTTAGGATGCCTATGTTTAACATTTTTCATTAATGATAATTTGTCTAAGCTATTCAATGATGAATTTTTGAATGATATACAATGATGTTTGATGTTTTTTGTAAATTTCATAAAGTGGTTTTCAATTCTAAAATTTTTCCAAATTTAGGGTTCAAACTTACGACGTACATCATATGTATTTTTTCTAATATTTTTAAGCCCAAAATTTTATGGGAGTCTCTGTGATATGTTAGAAGACTACCCTAAAAATTTTGTTTCATTTGGAGTTGGGAAATTATATCAAAAAATTTTTCTTTGACATTGCTATTTTTCGTATGTAATGCAATCCTCCATCAGAAAGTCTCTAGACAAAGGTCTTATGGTCATAATAAGAAACTCCACTTAATATAAACTTTTTAGACATGAAAGTCTTCTAAAAAATGGCACTGATTTCATATTTTTTTCAATTTTTGTTGAATTGATATCAATTTTTAAGTGCATAGTGCTCTGATTTTGAATCTGTCATTATGTACTGATTTGCATGATTGAAAAGAGTCATTTTTCACAAAGATAATATACTGTTTTAACTTGTTTTTCTTAATGAAATTTTATATCAGACAGTTATCTACATAGAATATGTCTGTATTTAATTTTCATTAAGAATAGAATTTTATTTGGAATTTATGGTCCAACTGGTCAAAAATCTGGAACAAATTTGACCAGTGCACATGATCGGTTTTAGGGCATATCTTTGACCTATTTTTGCTTTCTGTTGACATTCAATTCCTTCATATGAAATATAATATATTAATTCATCTTTCTAAGAAAAAAATTGAGCTTTATTTGAGTTTCGGAAGACCTACTTATGGTCGTTCTTGTGTAATGTGACAAATCTGAATACAGTTCATACTTTTGCCCATTATCTGAAACCTTGTATCACAATTTTAACAGTTTTGAGTCGTTAATCTTCCCAAATTTCTTCATAAAAATTATATTTTTTTCAAAGAACATTGAATATATGTTTTTTTTTTTTTTTTTGATAATTTTGCACTTTTCAAAAAAGGTTTCATTGATGTCTCATTCATTATAACATCAATGATTGTCTAAGTGAATTCTGTCATATTTGGATAAATGGCTATATTTGGAGCATTCATATGCTTTGTTTGGATTGTGCATACCATGTTTGCCACATTCCATGTGTTTCTATTTTTGGTAGAATAGATAAATTTTTACCATATATTTTAAGAAAACCTTAACAATTACTATTTTTAAGTCTTACTATACTTAGAAAATAGCATATAAGATCTTTTCTTTTTTTGAAAAATTCATGTCATATATGCATTCTATGATTGGTACTTACCATATTGATATATAGATGCATATTAGACCTTGTCATATTAGATCTTGCCATATTAAATCTTGTCATGCTTAGATCTTGCCATGCTTAGATCTTACCATATTAAGTTCTTGCCTTATTTGCAATACATGCCATATTAGGAAGATTTTCATAATCTTACTATATGTTAGTTACCATAAATATCATACATGTCATGCTTAGAATATTCTTTTTTTGACAATAATTTAATTTATGTTGCACCCTAGTTGAACTGTCATATTTGTACACCTAGCAAAGATATTAAGTGTGGAAACGTGCATTTAGGCACCCACATTCTTGGGAAGGGCATAATGGGAATAATAAAAATCTTAATAAAGAAAGAGAATGTTTTGCCAAACCTTCCAAAATTAGAATTTAGGATGAAAAGGGTAACTCAGGATGATTTTCACCTCTCAGTAAACCCTAAACCTAGAATAGGTTCTCAATTCTAAACCTAGAATATGTTCTAAACCCTAAGCCTAGAATAGGTTCTCACATTCTAACCTAGAACAGGTTATCATTTCGAACTACGTAGATTTTGATTCCTAGGGTAAACCCTAGGATACGTAGGCTATTTGGGAGAATCCCAAATTCAGATCCAGACCTTAGTCCACTCGGATTATCCGTAGATCCACTAGGATATTTACCCACATTTTGACCCAAATAGGGTTATCCAGCCCGAACTATGTGGATTCTGATTCCTAGGACAAACCCTGGGATACGTAGGCTATTTGGGAGAATCCCAAATTTGGATCCACATCTTAGTCCACTCGGACTATCCATAGATCCACTAAGATACCCAACCATTTCAACCCAGATTTCGAACTACGTGGATTCTGATTCGTAGGGCAAACCCTAGGATACGTAGGCTATTTGGGAGACACCCAAATTTGAATCCAATCCTTAGTCCACTTGGACTATCCATAGATCTATTAGGATATTCATCCATATTTTGACTCAAATAGGGTTATCCACATTCCAACCCAAATAGGGTTATCCACATTTCACCCCAGATAAGGTTATCCATATTCCAACCCATAAAGGGTTATCCATATTTTGACCAAAATAGGGTTATCCATAGATCCACTAGGACTATCTATTAGTCTACATGGACTATCCAGATCTTAACCCATAGGGTTTTCTCAACCTTTCAAGCTTAAATTTCAACTTGAACAATGAACTTAATCATGCACAAGCATAAATCACAGTCATAAACTTTAATCATACTTGAACTACGATGGTGGACCTGATTTTCAAAATAATTTCGTAATACGTAGGCAATCTGATGGATACAGATTCGGTTCAATGATATCAAACCACTTGGTTTGGCTCGGTTTAATAGATAGAGTCTAGCATAGGAAAGGCATAGGAGACCGATTTTGATCAGGCGGTTTGGGTGCCTAACCCCTTCCCATAACCGTAACCTAATGCTTACCCAATCTTTGATGGACCAGAAATCCAATCTAAGGGTCATGAGTCAATCAAAGTCTGACCTTGGGGTGAGATTTCACATTTCTAAGGTCCTAGACCTTAATCTAGGTGGCGACTTCCAAGATTTCCATCTTTGTCCTCACAGATGGTCCCTTGGTATCCTGCGCACCCAAGGAACCCCAATTCCTATCAGTGCGAATGCACGCAGAAATAGATAAACAGATTCTTTGGGATGATCGCTGGTAGATGAAGGCAATTAACCTACGTCCAGAGCCCCGAGTGTATTGCAAGATCATTCAGCACAACCTGATTCCCCAGAGTGGACACTATGAGATGGTTTAACAGTTGACCCAGTACCTTCTGTACTGCATCTGCACTAGGCAGCCTATCTGCCTTCCTTATATCATTATCAGGACCATGCACCGTGCCACGACGCTTGGTTTGGTGGGTAACCTACCCTATGGGCGTTTGATCACCACTCTACTCACTCGCCTGGAAGTAGACTTGGTCAATGAGATTCACGAGGACACTTTTTCAGCTGACCTTGACTGGGAGGCCATCTGCAGGATGGGGATGCGAGATGTGTAGGTCAGTGACAAGGAGAGAAACGCTATGAGACGTCCTCTTACTTGAGTAGCGGCAGCAGATGCAGAGGCGGCAGCAGCAGCAGCAGCAGAGGTAGTAGCCGAGGCACACGAAAGTAATGATGAGAAGGATGATGATCAGATGTACATGGATGTGGATGCCATACCTCCTTCAGCACCCCCAGCTTAATGATATTGCTTATTTCTTTTTCCTTTTATATTATAGAGTAACTGTCAGGGATGTGGACCATACTCTGATTCGAACATACATTTTATATATATAATTGGTTTCCCATTTACATATGTGCATTATTTTCTTTCTTAGTTTATGTCTCATACAACACAGGCACTTATGGTATATTCTTATTACAGTTTTTAAATTTTTATCCTAACTCAGTTCACGACCCTTGTGGTAGTATTTTGGTTTAATAGAGCAGAGCCTGTAGGCTCTGAAACCAAGCTGTCACACCCCAATTCTGAACCAACCAGAATGGTGTGATAAACCGTCTATAGACCAACGGTTCAACCAGGATCTCCTATAGGCCATTCTCATTCGATTAAACTAGATACATCCCACAAGCAAATTCAAAGTAAATAAACGATAGCGGAAGTCTTTAATACTAATGAACTGAGTATCTGACAGTGATAGCATAATTAAGTATCCAATTATCTCCAATATACCTCAAGACATAAAATAAAGTTAAATAATCAATTACATGTTCCCATAACTAAACAACTAAGCTAACAAAAAATACATGAGTTGCACTCGCACGATGAATCATGCGTATCTTCTTTAGCTTCTACGTCCATCACAGCAACGTATCCATACATCGACGCATTCATATATTCTTCAACAGTAGGACCTGCATCAGGAACTAAAAATATTCAACGTCGAATGGGTGAGCACACATCATGGCTCAGTGAGCAAACAAAACAATGCAACAAACATATGCATGTATTCAATTCATATCTTTGGTCTAGTTTATAAATTTGCAATGTGCTATAGAAAGGTTTGGTGGCCCCCGTACCTCTATACACGAGTATGTGAATCCACCCAATGGATCAAACATCATTGCTATCCCACATGCACCCACCATGGAATAGAGATAGAGCTAAAGTGTCCGGATCAAACACCGCCAACACTTCCCTTGATGCCCTACCCATACCGACACGTAAGCCCCTATTGGCGAGGGCTTGCAAACTGGGCTCGCAACTAACCAATCCTAATGCCAAATAGTGTATCCAAGGCCTCACCCCAGCATCCCTCAATATGTCCATAGTAATAGAGCTATGGCCCCTTGGCAGAGTCAGAGACCACACAGTCCGAGACCACCTCCCCTGATGCCCTACAACGTAATAGTTCTGCTAAGGTAATGGTGATAGGACGATGTTAGTGGGCAAGACTTAAGTGCAGATAGAGCTAGAGTCTGGTGACGAGGTCAAAGACCACCATGCCATGTCCTCCCCCTGATGCTCCACCCGCATCCAACACACCAACCACACACATACATTCACATGCCTATTCTTCGCATCATCATCATCATCATGTTATAAATAAACTGAATTAAATATGCATGAACAGTAATAGCAGGAATATTGGATGACATGTGAGATGCACATTACAAGCATACAAGCATAGAATCAACCATGGCATTGGACTCAACAAAGTAAATAGTTTATTATTATCCATTTAGTTTAGGTCTTGTTCCCTCACCTTTGATCGTTGGTTGTTCCTCTTCCAAGCTTTGTAAATCACTTTTGGATCACTTGGAAACCTAATAAATTTATGGATTCTAAGTTAGAGTTCATATTCATTAATTACGGTGTTTAAATGTCCCATCTGGAACCAATCAGACCTCCAGAAGCTAAGTGGTCGTAGGTGTGGCTGCACCTGTGGTCTCAGTTTCTGCGACCACAGGATGTGTGGTCGATACGTGTGGTCGCATATCATGCGACCACACACATGTGACCACACCCTCTCTGCAAACTTTCCGAGGGTGTATGGTCGACACATGTGCCTCGTGTGGTCGACCATAGCTGCGACCACACTAGTGTTTGGTCGACTTTCATTCTCAGTCTAATACCTTCATGATTTGATTCCTTGAACTATCATTAGGGTCCTTCCTATGATTGATTTATGGCCTTAATTTCGTATTTTTCACAATCATTTGCTCCAACCTACTCTTCATGAATTTCCTTTGAGTTTTCGTCTATGGGTCTCATGGTTGAGATCCTACTTTGAATCAATACTTCCTCCATGATCTATTCTAGGCATTCAACTAATGTAGGGGATGTTTTCATACCTTAAACTTGCTGAAGAATTAGAGCTCTCTCTGAAATTCCTCCTCTTAGTCTTCCTCTTAAATTCTCCTTCTCTTCCTCCTCCTCTCTTTCTCTCTCTTTCAGTTTGAGTTCTAAAAGAATGAAAGAGGCTAAGGGACATCCTATATATAGAGGAAAACCCTCAATATAGAGTCCTACTTTGATTAGAAAAGAACCCCCTTCAGATTAGGAAGGTTTCCTAATTTCAGAGTCAATTATACCATCGTGTAGTCGCATGTGGGGTCATAGGATCCATCGACCACACGTCCCAAATCTGCTACCACATGTCCCAGACTCTAGTAGTCTCATTATTCTGAGGTGTGGTTGACCACACCTGTTTAGGTATGCAACCACATGTCTCAATTAGATGATTTATGGTTCGAATTACATACCTAGCCTTGTGGTTTCTTCACGCACTTGATCCGCTTGGTCCGACCATGATAGGAATACCTGATACAAGGTAGTAAGATCGGATTAGTACGATACAGGTCTTACACAGGATGTGGAACCTAAATGCTCTATGGTTCGATTCACATCACACCTATCTAGTTCTCTGTTTCTTAGAGGAAAATGAGCTGAGGGGTAGGGATCGTCCTAAAGTTACCCTTGACCTAAAACCCTAATTTGGCCTGTGTTGGGCTAGGCTTCATATCTCTTGATTAAAATTTATCATTTTAATTCTTACCCTTCCCGTGAATGTGGGTGCCTACATGCACATCCCCACACCTAATATGTCTTCCAGGTGTACAGATATGACAGTTCGACTAGGGTGTTGTAGAAATTAAGTTATTACCAACAATAAATATCATTCAAATATGGCAAGTAACAACATATTTCATCTCATGTATAGCAGTAAAGCATGACATCTCAAATATAGCAAGAAGCATATGAATCAATATGGCAACAAACATGTGAGAGCATTGATCAAGCATCGATCATCAACAATGTGACCAAGATCATATTTGATCGACTACTCAGATTTGATGTAATCGATCATCATCAATGTGATCAAGATCATATTTGATCGATGGTTCAGATATACTTAAAACATTCATGAGGTCAATCCAACTGTTCAAATTCAAATAAATCACTCAAGATGGTAATCTAATCATTCAGATCACTCAAAATCACTCACAATAAAGATCCAATGGCTCATATCACTCCAAATAATAATCTATCCATTCAAATTCCTCTAAATCATTCATAATCAAGATCCAACGGTTCATATCAATCATCAATCATCAAGACAATTTGATGGTCCAGATTCATTTATATCACTCTTGATGTCAATCCAATGGTTCAGATTCAAATAAGATGCTTATGATCAAAATCTAATGGTCTATATTTCATATCACTCATGATCAATGGCTAGATTCATTTCATTATAAGATCCAAATGAAAATTAGACATCCAATGGCTCACAATTAATATTCTCTCATGATCAAATAAAAATCAATCTTCCAATGGCTCAAAATTAATCATATTAGAAACTCTAGATCAATGACTAGATTTTAATCACATCAAATTCCAAGATCAATGGCCAAGATTTAATTATGTAAAAATTCAACATCACATAGCCATATTTTTAATCACATTGAATTCAATCATCAATTGTCTAGATTTCATTCACTTTAAAAATCCTAAATCAAAGGCCATGATTTTTCCACATTAAAAACCCAAGATCAATGGCCATAAACTAGTCTCATCAAATCCATATATGAGTTCGATTTTATTTATATCAATTCCAAGCATATAGGATCGATCAATTTCATCAAAATTCCAAACGTATAGGATCGATCAATTTCATCCAAAATTCCATATATGATCGGATTAATTTCAATTTCATCACAATTCATATATGATCGGATCAATTTCAATCAATTTCCACAATCGGACCAATTCATAAAAATTCCACAATCAATATCAAAGGCCATCATATTTTCACAATCAGATCAATTTCATCATATTTCCACAATCAATATTAAAGGCCATATTTTAATCAAAGTAAATTTATGATCATAACAAAGGACACACGGGGCCCAACTCCCTCACCTACATAATTTAAACAAGGTAACTTTTTTACACACGACCCATCGGCGGGATAACCATCTAATCAGTACCCCCCCCCCAATCCTGGTGCCCCACCTACGAACCCCTCCCTACCGATATCTTTGCTTATTCCATGTTGGTGCTGGACTTTTCTCCACCTCCCTCCCCATCCACCCCCTACTCTATTTATCTATCTCTCTTTTTAATTTATCTCTTTATTATTAATTATTTATACTTCAATTTTATTTTGGGGTTTACTTCTTTACTTTCACTTTCCCTTTTTTTTTTCTAACTATTTTTCTTTCCCTCTTTGATATCGATGGCTCCAATTCATCAAATCATAATTCATTCAAAATCCAATGACTCAACATTAATTAACTCATATTCATTCAAAATCCAATGGCTAGACCAATAGGGAAGTGGGTTTCAGCCAGGTGGTTCAGGTAAGATTCAGATTTGGGTATTAGGTGTATGTTGGCCGATTGCATGGTTGATGGAAGGTGAGTGGTGTAGTGCAGGTGTAAAGGATTTGGTTGTGGTTAGTATGAGTTGGATGATGCATGTGAGGCTGGTGTTGTGGATTTGATAAGGTGGAGTGGAGGTGTTGAGAATTACTGGAGGTGGAGCAGGTGGCAAGTTGCATGGCTGGACCAGGTGGAGGTGTTCGGTTATTAATGGGTGGTGGTGAGATTGATGAGAGATTGTGCAAAGGTCGATGGAGTGGGTGCTGGCTGGGCTTATGTGTCATTGAGATGGAGGGGATGATCAGGTGTGCTACTGGTATGAGGATTGGTGGAATGTTGGTTCGGTTGGATTGTAACCGAAGTGAGATGATGGGGTTTACAGTAAGGTCGAAGGTGGAGGTAAGGTTTGCAGTGGGTGAAGGTCGATGAAGGAAGTGATGACAAGAGTAGCGGTGATCTGTGGTGTAGAAGGTGAGGTTAGAGATAGATCAGTCTGCAGTGGGGTTTCAGTAAGGAGACGGTGATGATGGCAGCTTGGTAGATACAGGCTGCAAATTGGATCGGGTCATAGATGCTCAGCAGGTCAAGATATAAAAGAAAACAAAAAAATCAAGGGGAGAGGCGACTTACCTAAGTTGCAGGTAAGTATTCTCTCTTCTTCTTCTTCTTTTCTTCTCCCCCGATCTCCTTCTCGATCCTCCCTCCTGCTTCTCCTTCTTCCCTCTACCTCTCTCTCTCTCATCTAATTCTCCAAAATTCCTCCTTTCTCACTCTGATTTTCTTCTCCTTGAATTCCTCCGAATTTCTCCCTTTTTTTTCTTTTCGATCAGTCCCTCTCTCTTTACTTTCTCAATTTTTTTCTCTTCTCTTTCCTACTTAATTCCTTTCCTTAACTTCTCCCTCTTAACCTCTTTTTTAATCCCTCTTAATCTCCCTCCTCCAATCTTTTCCAGATTCTCCCTATGTAGAGTCCCCACCGACCGTCCTATCTTTCCTATTTTTAGATCAGTCCCCTTCTGCCTTCTTAAAACCAGCCATGGCCAGCTCTAGATCTTCCCCTCTTATTTCTTTCCCTTATTTTTTCTTTTGATTCCCTTCGTAATCTCTCGGCTTAATCGTTCTTTCCCTTTCTTAACCAATTACCCGGCCAGCCTGTAAGACCCGCACTCCATGAACCTGATCTAAACCTTGAATTCATGTCGTAACAGGTCTTCCAATCATCACCGGGCCAGACGGGACGAGCGGATGACAAACAGGTACGAAACGGACCCAATTAAGTATGAATTAATTCATACTGGTCGATGGTACCGGTCTTGGTACCGGTCGACCGGTATAGTCTACGCAGCACTAAGATCCGAAAACGGATCTCTGCGGGTCCCACTTTCTAAATTTCAAACCGAAGGACTTTCCTAATGCTAGGAGGCTTCCTAAACCTAAACCTAGCCTATATAAACCCCTCTAAACCTCCTAAAACCTCTTCCATGATCCTCACAAACCCTCGAAAGGAGAAAGAGGCTGAAGAAGGAGAAGAAGCTAGGAAGGAGAGGGAAGAGCCGCCATTGCCGTTCGATGAAGAACAAGTTACCGCAAGTCAACGGTAAGTGCTCAAACCTTCCTCTACCATAAGTAATCTAGAATGGTTAGTTGTAGTTGGATCAATACCATGCAAAGCAAGGTATTGATCTAAACCCTATTTGGCCGTTAAACCCTAATCTAGTCGGTAAACCCTAGATTCAAGTTCTAGGTTGAGACCATCGAAACTAGGACTTGAATGGAGTTGAAAACAACTCTAACTCAATGCTCCGACCTAGAATGTGTAGGTGAAACCCTAGGATCATTAGGGGACGATCGATGGAAGTCAAAAAATCGGACGTTTGGTCTTCCGGAGACATACTGGTCGACCATACCGGTCGCACCATATGCGACCGGTACTGTGACCGGTACTTCCCAGGGACTGGTCTGTGGGGATCAGTGGACCATACCGATTGTAGGTCTCCCCACAGTGCTACGACCGGTACTGTGACCGGTCAGCTCTATGAGATGTGTTTTGCCATTGTTGGTTTTTCGACCAACGTAAACCTATTCTAACTAAACCCTAATATCGTATAGGACCTTGTGATAGCACATTTGAACCTTGTGACGTGGAGCGAACTATCAATCAAGCGTCAGGTAAGGGAATCGGACCTAAACCATAATAAATTAATAAACAGTAAATCGTTGCTAATAACCATGATTCTATAGTATGATGTTTGTGCATACTCGCATGTCATCTTTTACTTTTAGTTATTATTATTGTTCATGCATACTCGCTATGCTAGGATGTGACTGTTAGCATGTGATTGTTTTCGTTGGTGTGTGGAATGGGAAGGACTGGAGGTCCGGGATCATTCCTCACACTAGCACCTTTCGTATCGTTCTGTCTTAGCATGCTTGGTGCGGATAGGGTATCAGGGGGAGGAAGTGGCACTGTGGTCTCCGGCCTGGCCACTAAACTCTAGCTCTATCTCTATGCCGTAGGGAGCTATACTGGGACAGGGCCTACTATGATGACATGTAGGATTGGTTAGTTGCGAGCCCAGTTTGCAAGCCCTCGCCAATAGGGGCTTACGTATTGGTATGGGTAGAGTATCAAGGGAGGTGTTGGCGGTGTTTGATCCGGACGCCTTAGCTCTATCTCTATTCCATGATAGGGTGCATATGGGACGACAGTGGTGTTTGATCCATTGGGCGGCTCACTCGTGTATAGAGGTGCGGTGGCCGCCAATCCTTTCTATAGCACATTGCAAACTTAAAACCAGACCATAATGTGAATGTTACTCATGCATATGTTTGTTGCATTGTCTGATTGTCTTACTGAGCTAAGTTGTGAGCTCACCCTTGTATATATACATGTTTTTAGATGTTGATGCAGGTTATACAGTGGAGGATTACGTGGACGCTCCAGTGTATGGAGGCGTGGCTGCCCTGGACGTGCAAGCAGGAGAGGACGAGCATGACACTTCATGCGAGTGCCCTTTCTGCGTGTACCTTTAGGATTTGATTTTAATTTGTTCTAATTATTTTCGGTTGGAAATACCAGTGATGTAAAGATATTTATTTAAGTTTTGGGAATTTGAATAGTTGAATATTTTATTTAAATTTATCAATAGATTAGTCAGTTCATTTAATTTAAAGACTTCCGCTGTATTTTATTATATTCTGATTATGGTTATGTGCAATGGTTTGTATGAGTGAAGACGGTCTTATTGAGATCCTGGTGTGAACCGTTGGTTTAGTGACGGTTCACTCACACTTCTGGTTCAGCCAAAATTGGGGTGTGATAATTTGGTATCAGAGCTCTTAGGCTCTGTCCAACAGACCATATTTGCACTTAACTAAGTCGATGAACTGAGATAGAAAAAATTAAAAGCCTTAATATGAAGACACCCTAAGCACTTGTTTGATGCCTGAGACTAAATATGACAGAGCATAACATACTATATTAATTATGGAATTAATAAACAGATATGCTCTAGTGAGAAAAGAAACCATAACCATCTATTAAATATTTAAATTGTAGCAAAAGTTAACGGTGCTTCAAGGTACAGTCCACAAGCCGGACAGTTACCCTGTTATATAAACTGTACTGAAAAAGAGAGGAAAAATAAGAAGTCTATCATGGGGTTGGGGGCATAGGAGGAATAGGGTCAGCAATATCATAATCACGCTCATAGACGACCCTGAGCTAGTGCACCTGCTCCTGGGTAACTCTGAGGCTGCGAGCAAGGCGCCCCAAGTCACGGCTCATCTCACGCTGAGCATCCCTGATCTCTGTGAACATACCCATCACGGTGTTGGGAGGAGGCTGAGATGGTCCCGCTGCATGTGTGGGCTGTGGTGCTGGCGCTGGAACATCCTCTATCTGATCATCGCCACCCTCATCATCACCCCCTGCCTCTGCTGCATGAGCCGCATTGGCTGCTGCTGCCGTAGCGGCTACCCTCCTGAGTGGGCGAGGATGAGCCTCTAAGACCTCATCACTGATCGACAGGTTGTCCATCTGCATCCGGAGAATGGCATCCCAGTCGATGTCCGAGGTCATAGTATCCTCAACGGCAGTCTTACCCCTTATGTCCACTCGTAATCGCTGCAGAAGAGTGGTGAAGAGTCGGCCATATGGAAGGTTACTGGCCCAATCGGATAGAGTAGCCTAATGCATGGTCCTGATAATGATGTAGGGAAGACAGACCTGCTCCCCAGTGCAGACGCAATAGGTCAAGTACTGAGTGAGCTGAGACAACTCACTGTAATGGCCGCTCTGAGGCACAATATTGTGCTGGATGATGCGACTGTATACCCGAGGCATAGGTCTCGTCTGTGAGAAAGCCCTTCATCTTAGGGGCACAGTAGACCAACTCCCCATAATTGGGAATCCCTAGGAGATCGGTGAGCTGGTGAGTGTTGAAAGAGATGAGGACACCCTTGACGAGACTGGTAAGGCGGAGTTGTAAGACCCGCATTCCATGAACCCGATCTAAACCTTGAATTCATGTCGTAACAGGTCTTCCAATCATCACCGGGCCAGACGGGACGAGCGGATGACAAACAGGTACGAAACGGACCGATTTAAGTATGAAATATTTCATACCGGTCGATGGTACCTGTCTTGGTACCGGTTGACCGGTATAGTATGCGCAGTAGACCACTAAGATCCAAAACGGATCTCTACGGGTCCCACTTTCTAAATTTCAAACCGAAGGACTTTCGTAATGCTAGGAGGCTTCCTAAACCTAGCCTATATAAACCCCTCTAAACCTTCTAAAACCTCTTCCATGATCCTCACAAACCCTAGAAAGGAGAAAGAGGCTGAAGAAAGAGAAGAAGCTAGGAAGGAAAGGGAAGAGCCGACATTGTCGTTCGACGAAGAACAAGTTACCACAAGTCAACGGTAAGTGCTCAAACCTTCCTCTACCATAGGTAATCTAGATTGGTTAATTGTAGTTGGATCAATACCATGCAAAGCGAGGTATTGATCTAAACCCTGTTGTTGCCGATAAACCCTAATTTAGTTGATAAACCCTAGATTCAAGTTCTAGGTTGAGACCATCGAAACTAGGACTTGAATGGAGTTGGAAACAACTCTAACTCAATGCTCAGACCTAGAATGTGTAGGAGAAACCCTAGGATCATTAGGGGACGATCAATGGAAGTCGAGAAACCGGACGTATGGTCTTCCGGAGACATACCGGTCGCACCATATGCGATCGGTACTGCGACCGGTACCTCTCAGGGACTGGTCTGTGGGGACTGGTCCACCATACCGGTCACAGGTTTCCCCATAGTGCTGCAACCGATACTGTGACCGGTCAGCTCTATGAGATGTGTTTTGCCATTGTTGGTTTTCTGGCTAACGTAAACCTATTCTAACTAAACCCTAATATCTTATAGGACCTTGTGATAGCACGTTTGGACCTTGCGACGCGGAGCAAGCTATCAAACAAGCGTCAGGCAAGGGAATCAGACCTAAACCCTAATAATTAAATAATAGTAAACCGTTGATAATAATTGTGATTCTGTGGATTGATGTTTGTGCATTCTCGCATGTCATCCTTTACTTTCAGTTATTATTATTGTTCATGCATACTTTCTATGCTAGGTTGTGACTATTAGGCATGTGATTGTTTTCGTTGGTGTGTGGAATGGGAAGGGCCTGGGGTCTGGGATCATTCCTCACACTAGCACCTTTTCGTATTGTTCTATCTTAGCATGCTTGGTGCGGGTAGGGTATCAGGGGGAGGAAGTGGCACTGTGGTCTCCGGCCTGGCCACTAGACTCTAGCTCTATCTCTATGCCGTAGGGAGCTGTGTTGGGATAGGGCCTACGGTGCGTATCGTTCTGTCTTAGCATGCTTGGTGTGGGTAGGGTATCAGGGGGAGGAAGTGGCACTGTGGTCTCCAGCCTGGCCACTAGACTCTAGCTCTATCTCTATGCCATAGGGAGCTACGCTGGGACAGGGCCTATTGTGATGACATGTAGGATTGGTTAGTTGCGAGCCCAGTTTGCAAGCCCTCGCCAATAGGGGTTTACGTATTGGTATGGGTAGAGTATCAGGGGAGGTGTTGGCGGTGTTTGATCCAGACGCCTTAGCTCTATCTCTATTCCATGATAGGGTGCATGTGGGACGGCAGTGGTGTTTGATCCATTGGACGGCTTCACACACTAGTGTATAGAGGTGTGGTGGCCGCCAATCCTTTCTATAGCACATTGCAAACTTAAACCAGACCACGATGTAAATGTTACTCATGCATATGTTTGTTGCATTGTCTGATTGTCTTACTGAGCTAAGTTGTGAGCTCACCCTTGTGTACACACTATTTTTAGATGTTGATGCAGGTTACTCGGTGGAGGATTACATGAACGCTCCAGTGTACGGAGGCGTGGCTGCCTTGGACGTGCAAGCAGGAGAGGACGAGCATGTCGCTTCATGCGAGTACCCTTTCTGCGTGTACCTTTAGGATTTTATTTTAATTTATTCTATTTATTTTCGGTTGGAAATACAGTGATGTAAAGATATTAATTTAAGTTTTGGGAATTTGAATAATTGAATATTTTATTTTAATTTATCAATAGATTACTCAGTTCATTTTATTTAAAACTTCCGCTGTATTTATTGTATTCTGATTGTGGTTATGTGCAATGGTTTGTATGAGTGGACATGATCTTATTGAAATCCTGGTGTGAACCGTTGGTTCAGTGACGGTTCTCTCACACTTCTGGTTCAGCCGGAATTGGGGTGTGACAGGAGTTCCCTGCACTGACTGAAGTCATTGACATCTCCCTCTATCTCTAGGTTCGCATAGAAGTGTTTAACAAGGTTGGGATGGGTAGTCACCGTATAGGTGATAACGGGCAACCACCCAAGTCTATCAAAAGCTGCCTCAACGTCAAACTGCTGCAGCTGCTCCAGGTTCACCCGTCGCCTCGACTCAATATTCTTCTCCTCGAACCAGGGAAAACGGGCTTGCGTTGCCTCAGAACGAAACCACCGCTCATCGAGCTGTGGAACAGGCGGATGCGGGCTGTGCATTCCAAGACCGAATGAACGTTTACCTGCATCTCTGCGTTGAGACATTTTGGACTACAAACAAGGACAAACAAAGAGAAATGGGTTAGAAATTTTTGAAATTTCGACAACATAACGACAGTAAATCAAGCAAAAGCCTCGAACTCACCCAAAACTCGGGGAGGAGGACTTACGTAACCCCCAAACACTTCATGAAAACCAAACATACATCAATCAAACAAGAAATTTGGGAAATTTTAGAAAATTCGATTTTTTAACGAAACCTAGGTTAAAAATCAAAAATTTTGATTTTTTGTAAAAACCTTTCGGTAAAACCTCAAATTGGTTGAGGGCTTTTGTTCATAGAGGTCCCTAAACCCATTTTAAGCCGAAGGAAAAGAGTTCATACGGTTAGAATGTCCTAAACTAAGAAAAACCTAAATTTTGGGCTTGGAACCATAGAGAAACGATATGAAAGTGATGAATGGAAGGTAGGAACTTACTTGGAGGAGATGTTCTAGGTCTTGATCGAAAGAAAATGGCTTCTAAGACCACCGGTCGGACTGTAGCAACTCAGCAAGCTAGAGAGGAATCGCCACCGGAGAGGAAGAAGAAAAGAAAAGTGAGAAAAATCTCACTTTTCACATTTTTAAAGCCATTCTGGGCATACCGGTCGACGGTTTTGCCCATACCGGTTGACCGATACCCCCCCCAGGGTATATCGATCGGTACCTCTCGGTCAGGAGAGAAATCCTGACCGGTCGACTATACCGGTCGTGCCATACCCTACAGGGTAGCGACCGGTACATCGACCGGTACCTCTCGGGAATCTGAGAAATTTTGTCCGTCTGGACATACTGGTTGCACTACCAAACACAGTGCCGCGACCGGTATGTTGCGACCGGACAACTAATGGAAGCCCAGAAAATTTTGGGAAAAATTTTAAAAATTTCCAATTTAAGTTTCCGTTACGATTTTCATCTTGCACATGTTAAAGACTAACACTATTATGACTATTCAATTGTACCTTATGTGTTATGTCTTCTTCTCAGATCCAAGCAGGAAAACTAATCTGAGATGGCAGGCGGAAACGATTGTAGAGGCTCACGAAAGCGTCACCACTCCAGGGTGCGCCCAGACGAGGATAATGTGGAAACAGGAAATGTTGATGAGAAAAATATGAACCCAAGCGGTGAAGAAAGGCAGAGTCCCAGAGCACCAACAAATTTGCCAGGACCTCTTCACACAAACTCTGAAACAATTGTGACGAATCTGATTTTTCAGATGGAAGCTCAGCAGAAAACATTCCTGAACGAGATGCTGAAGATGTTCAGGCCACCGGGATATATTCCCACAGAAGGTACACCTGAGTCTAGAGGAAATAACAACACACTGCCAATGGATGGTAGTACTGGGCCGATGGGCCAAGGACAGAATCTACAACCACCACACCAATTTCCATCGTCATTTGTCTATCAAGGAATCTATCCGTACCCACCACCATGGTATGGAATGAATGCACAGGGGCAGAATGACCTAAGCCGAGTGGTGGATAGGTTCTTGAAGCTGAAACCCCCTACTTTCACAGGGAAACCGGGGAAACCACTGTGGCCTGCACAGTGGGTGTCGAAAATAGAGAAGAACTTCCGTTTGATGACTTGTACGGAAGATGAGAAGGTGTTGTTTGCTACGCACATGCTTAAGGAAGATGCAAATTCCTGGTGGAATTCTACCTGGTCATACCTAGAGGTAAAGCACACTCAGATCAATTGGGCAATATTCAAGGGAGCTTTCTTCGATAAATACTTTTCGAAGAGCTTTAGAGATCAAATGGAGAAGGAATTTCTCAACCTGCAGCAATCCGAGTTGATGGTTTATGCTTACCAGCAGAGATATGAAGAGCTGTTCTTCTTTGCTTCGATAGCATGCAAGAAGAAGAAACCAAGACTCGTAGGTTCACCATGGGATTACGAGGAAGTATCCGAGAGCACGTCTTGGGTTTGGAAAAGAAGATATATAATGAGGCTATGCAGATTGCCAGGGTAATCGAATCCAGTCAAAGAGACAGCTTCTTTGCTCAAAACAGGGGACTGAAGAGGTCTGCTACTGAGACTTCAGGTGGAGGCAATACTAGACCATTCTGCCCATACAGGACTTAGTCTAGTGTGATGCCTGCAAGGAACACTACTGCACCACCACCGTCATAGTTTGCTGGACAGAACCCAAATGTTAAATGTTTCAACTGCCAGCAATTGGGTCATTATGCGAAGACCTATACTCTACCTAAGAAGCAACTATCGCAGCAAGGAAAGGTATTTGCAGTCACCACTGAAGAGGCAGCCACATCACCTGATGTGGTTACTGGGACTGTAAATATAGCTGGTATACCCACTAGAGTACTCTTTGACTCTGGGGCCACGCACTCCTTCATTTCTATTTCTTTTGGGAAGCGAATGGATTACCTGTCAAGTGTTTGAACCCAAGCTTGATAGTTCGCTCTCCGTTGGGAGTCGAAGTGGCGTTGAATGAATACTATGGGCCGTGTACAGTTAGTGTTGAGGGCCGAAACCTAGAAGTAAATCTAGTTCAACTCGAGATGGCAGACTTTGACGTCATCTTGGGAAAGGATTGGCTAAGCCATCATTCAACTAGCTTATTATGTGGTGAAAGGAAACTGGTGCTTAAAGATGAGAAGGGGAAAGAGTTTAGCTTCACTGGGACCAAGTTACCTAGGAAGCGGAAGCTGATCCTCTCCTCCCTAAAAGCTAAGAGATGCTTAGAGAAGGGAGGAGTGGGGTACTTAGTGTCTGTGGTCGACATAACTGCTGAGGTGCCAAAGATGGAAGATTTAGATGTGGTACGAGAGTTTCCAGACGTATTTCCAGAAGATCTACCAGGTTTACCTCCAGACAGGGCTACAGAGATCGTGATAGACCTTATGCCAGGGTCGACACCGGTGTCTAAGGCATTGTACAGGATGGCCCCTACTGAATTAAAGGAGTTGAAGACCCAATTACAAGAACTACTAGATAAGGGCTTCATATGACCAAGCATATCGCCATGGGGAGCACCGGTATTGTTCGTTAAGAAGAAGGATGGTTGTATACGGCTATGTATCGACTACCGAGAGCTGAACAAGTTAACCATCAAGAACAGATATCCTTTACCAAGGATCAATGATCTATTCAATCAGTTGCAGGGTGCAAAGGTTTTCTCGAAGATTGATCTTAGATTAGGGTATCACCAATTGAAGATCAAGGCCGCAGATATTCCAAAGACTGCTTTCAGGACAAGGTATGGACATTATGAGTTCCTTGTAATGTCATTCGGGTTGACTAACGCTCCAGCGTCGTTCATGGAACTGATGAACCGAGTGTTTCATGACATGTTGGACACTTCGGTCATCGTATTCATTGATGACATATTGGTCTACTCGCAAGATAGGGAGACTCATGCAACACATTTGAGAGCAGCTCTACAATGGCTGAGAAGAGAGAAGCTTTACACCATGTACAAGAAATGTGAATTTTGGCTGAAGGAAGTGGCCTTCTTGGGTCACGTAGTATCTGCAGACGGTATCAAGGTAGATCCAAGCAAGATCGCAGCAATAGTAGGATGGGATGCACCAAAATCAGTTGCGGAGATTCGTAGTTTCCTTGGATTGGCTGGTTACTATAGAAGATTCGTGGAAGACTACTCAAGGATCGCCATTCCACTTACCAGACTAACCAAGAAAGGAGAAATGTTCACATGGACAGATGAGTGTGAGAAGTGCTTTCAGACTTTGAAGTCAAGACTAGCCTTTGCACCTATCTTGACCATCCCAGCACCAGGATTGCCGTTTACCTTATATACGAATGCCTCAGGGTTAGGTCTTGGATGTGTGTTAATGCAAGGAGAATAGGTGATTGCCTACGCATCAAGACAGTTGAAAGAGCATGAGAAGAATTATCCTACGCATGATCTGGAGTTAGCAGCGGTTATTCACGTAATCAAGACTTGGAGACACTACCTTTGTGGTGAAAAGTTTCAGATTAAATCGGATCACAAGAGCTTAACTTACCTTTTCACTTAGAAGGACCTGAATATGAGACAGAGGAGATAGCTGGAATTATTGAAAGATTATGATTGTGACATCCAGTACCATCCAGGTAAGGCAAATGTTGTGGTTGTTGCCTTAAGCCGAAAGTGGGCATCGAAGCCTGAGGTAGGACCTAGTACAAATGCTGCATTGTGTGCTGCAGCCTCAAGCTCAATAGAAAATGATGAAGAGTATATATTAGAAACTGCAGGAGATCCAGTGGAACAGGGCTTAATTCAAAAGTTTACGTTGATGTTCGTATCTTTGAAGATCTCATCGAATCTCATAGATGAGGTCAAAGTAGCAATCTTATAGGATCCACACCTCAAGACTGTGCAAGAAGAGCTAGAGAAGGGTAAAAGCAATCCTGACTTTACCTTGGATTCAGACAAGGTACTCAGGTATCATGGACGATTATGTATACCTGAGAGTGAGAACTCAAATATCAGAGATCGAGTTATGACAGAAGCTCATTACACCCCATATTCGGTACATCCAGGAAGCACCAAGATGTACCATGATTTGAGAAGACTATATTGGTGGAGGGGTATGAAAGTAGATGTAGCTCGATTCGTGTTCCAATGTCTGAATTGCCAGCAAGTTAAAGCAGAAAGACAGAGACCTGTGGGTTTGCTACAACCACCACCAGAACTAGCATGGAAGTGGGATTGTATCACAATGGATTTCGTCACTGGCCTACCTTTAACACCAAGGTCAGTGGATGCAGTTTGGGTTATAGTCGATCGACTTACTAAGACAGCTCGATTCATCGCTATCAGACCTCAGTATTCCATGGAGAAGCTGGCCAAGCTATATATGGATAATATAGTCAGACTTCATGGCGTCCCAGAAAGTATAGTATCTGATAGAGATCCCCATTTTACATCAAAGTTCTGGGAAGGATTACAGAAAGCCATGGGAACCAAGTTGAAGTTTAGTACAGCTTTTCATCCTCAGACGGACGGGCAGTCAGAAAGAACTATTCAAATCTTGGAGGATATGCTCCGAGCGTGTGCTCTAGATTTCAAAGGAGCTTGGGACGAGAAGCTATCACTCATCGAGTTTGCTTATAACAACAGTTACCAGGCTACTATCCAGATGGCTCCATATGAAGCACTCTATGGGAAGAAATGTCGTACACCTCTGTTATGGAATGAGGTGGGAGAGAGAAGGATTGTAGGACCGGAGTTCGTCAAAGAAACTTGTCGAGTGATTGATTAAATTAAAGAAAGAGTGAAGATAGCTCAAGTTCGACAAAAGCACTATGCAGATAACCGACATCGAGATCTGGAGTTTGCAGTGGGTGATAAAGTATTCTTGAAGATATCACCTGTGCGAGGTCTGAAACGGTTTGGTAAGAAGGGGAAGCTATGCCCCAGGTATATGGGACCATACGAGGTTTTGACCAGACATGGCAATGTGGCATATTAACTGGCTCTACCACCATCCATGTCAAGCGTTCATGATGTGTTCCACGTTTCGTTATTGAAGAAGTATGTCAGGGATCCATCGCACATCTTGACAGCAGACCCACCAGACTTGACAGAGGACTTGACGTTTGAAGTTGTACCTGTGATGCTCACAAGCCGAAAGGTACAACATCTTCGAAGCAAGGATATCCACTACGTCAAAGTGCATTGGAAAAGCCAAGATGTAGAAGAAATTACTTGGGAGGAAGAGAACGCAATGAGAAAGGAATACCCTAACCTTTTCGATGACCAAGGTACGTTCAAATTTCGAGGCCAAAATTTATTTTAAGGGTGGGGGAGTTGTGAAACCTACATGCAAATTTCGAGGATGAAATTTTTTTTAAGGGTGGGGGAGTTGTAAGACCCGCACTCCATGAACCCGATCTAAACCTTGAATTCATGTCGTAATAGGTTTTCCAATCATCACCGGGTCAGACGGGACGAGCGGATGACAAACAGGTACGAAACGGACTGAATTAAGTATGAATTAATTCATACTGGTCGATGGTACCGGTCTTGGTACCGGTCGACCGGTATAGCCTGCGCAGCAGACCACTAAGATCTGAAAACGGATCTCTGTGGGTTCTACTTTCCAAATTTCAAACCGAAGGACTTTCCTAATGCTAGGAGGCTTCCTAAACCTAAACCTAGCCTATATAAACCCCTCTAAACCTCCTGAAACCTCTTCCATGATCCTCACAAACCCTAGAAAGGAGAAAGAGGCTGAAGAAGGAGAGGGAAGAGTCACCATTGCCGTTCGACGAAGAACAAGTTACCGCAAGTCAACGGTAAGTGCTCAAACCTTCCTCTACCATAAGTAATCTAGAATGGTTAGTTGTAGTTGGATCAATACCATGCAAAGCAAGGTATTGATCTAAACCCTATTTTGCCATTAAACCCTAATCTAGTCGGTAAACCCTAGATTTAAGTTCTAGGTTGAGACCATCGAAACTAGGACTTGAATGGAGTTGGAAACAACTCTAACTCAATGCTCCGACCTAAAATGTGTAGAAGAACCCTAGGATCATTAGGGGAGGATCAACGAAAGTCAAGAAACTGGACGTATGGTCTTCCGGAGACATACCGGTCGCACCATATGCGACCGGTACTACGACTGGTACTTCCCGGGGACTGGTCTGTGGGGACCGGTCGACCATACCGGTCGCACCATATCGACCGGTACTGCGACTGGTACTTCCCGGGGACTGGTCTGTGGGGATCGGTCGACCAAACCGGTCGCAGGTTTCCCCACAGTGTTGCGATCGGTACTGTGACCGGTCAGCTCTGTGAGATGTGTTTTGCCATTGTTGGTTTTCCGACCAACATAATCCTATTCTAACTAAACCCTAATATCGTATAGGACCTTGTGATAGCACGTTTGGACCTTGTGATGCGGAGCGAACTATCAATCAAGCGTTAGGTAAGGGAATCAGACCTAAACCCTAATAAATTAATAAACAGTAAATTGTTGCTAATAACCATGATTCTATGGTATGATGTTTGTGCATACTCGCATGTCATCTTTTACTTTCAGTTATTATTATTGTTCATGCATACTCGCTATGCTAGGATGTGACTGTTAGGCATGTGATTGTTTTCGTTGGTGTATGGAATGGGAAGGACTGGAGGTCTGAGATCATTCCTCACACTAGCACCTTTCATATCGTTCTGTCTTAGCATGCTTGGTGCGGGTAGGGTATCAGGGGGAGGAAGTGGCACTATGTCTCTGGCCTGGCCACTAGACTCTAGCTCTATCTCTATGCCATTAGGGAGCTACACTGGTGTAAGACCCGTATCAAACTAACCCGGTCTCACCACCTTGAACCAGGTCTACCCATCATGGATGAGCCAAATGGACCAAGTGCGTGAAGGAGATCACGATCCCAAGTAATAAACTGGCCCAAAAATACTTAAATTAAGGGGAGGGT